>CM038706.1:50158507-50326007 GCA_021613375.1 Megaleporinus macrocephalus | reverse complement strand
AGCATGACTCCAGATACCTGTGACCATCTACCAGGACCTTACTGAGTCTCCCAGTCCGTCCAGCTGCTGTCGGTGCTGCACACGGCGGATACTCTAGATGTTGGATGGTGGTCATAATAATGTGTAGAATTTTTATAGAATGGTGAATGGCCTAAGGTCACAACACACTATGATATAGCTATGATGTGTGTAGATAAGCTAAGGTTAATAAGATCTAGTCTACAGTATACTAAGTTATGATATAGCTGGGCTGAAGGTAACATAATAAAATTTTTGCCTAGTATATCATGTAGTGAGGCTGTCTATTACAGGATGTAGCTAAACTAATTTATAATATAACTATATTTATATGTCTACTGAACCAGTATTAAGACCACCTGGACCGCTTTGTGTAATAATCAGATATATAAAAACAGGTATCAGCATTTGCTGATTGGGGTGAAGGCAGTTGGTCTGAAGTCCATATGACACAGAGAATAATGAGGCAGAGTAGCCTCTGTCTCCCTGTAGCCTCTTCAGCCTGAGTGCTAATGTACGATGGAGGCACATTAACATTTGACCTGCATTAGGTAATGCAGTTGTCCACGAGAGATGGACTGACCACAGTTGGCCTTATTTCCAGCAAGAAAAACTGATCTGAGATCAGCTCAGAGCATCTTAAATGCTTCTCCACCATGCCATAAAAGAAGTGTGCCCCTTATGTGTACTGGAGACCTGATAGCAGGTGCTGCCAAGCCATCATGCTGCTCCACTAGCAGGTCCGTGCATCCACCGGTAAGTCTACCTCCTCTACAGTCCTCGTCATTGGTCTTTGCCATGTTGCTCCTGGCTAGGTTGCTTCTATGATGCTCAGGCTTGGTCTACAACACCAAGGCCCTGGTAGTGCCATCCTGCTCCAGTCCACTGGGAAGCACTACCCCACTTCTGACACCAATGTAACATCATTACAGGGTAAGGCACAGGAAGCATAGTGCTGTACGTGAATGCTCTTTTGTTGAACACAGCAGCTGGACAGGCAGTCAGGCTTGACGGTAGGCACCAAGTCTAGCAGAGAATGACACAACCAATGCATGAAAACACCTATACTGTCAGCTTCTTTACAGTTTAATGTCTCTCCTACTGCAGGTCGGTGCTTCTGCGGTGCTTCTGCACTCCGCTGCTCTGCAGGGCCACGTCTCTCTCGTTAGTAATGGGGACCACAAAGTTTTTAGCAGAGCTATTTAGAGTAAAGTAGTTTAACTGTGTTATTGGTGTAGGTCAGGGGTGTCAAATTCAACGCCTGCAGGCCATATCCTGCCCATGATTTAATTATATTAGACTTAGACTGTACGCAGAACGAAATTTCATTGCATTTAGACTCGCCCAGAATATACAGAGTAAAAAATAAAAATTAAAAATACACAGATAGGTAGAAGAAAGTAAAAGTATTTGAGTATACAGTAATAAATAAATGTAGAAGTATAAATGTTGAATGAAGGTATATGATATAGATACATAATGTACATCTGTATATGTATATACATATAGCAGCATAATATAATTTATAAATAAAGTGGCTTGTAAAAGTGAAAGTGACTTGTGGAGTTAAATTATTACATGACTATATTATAGTGCACAAATGCCATATGGCTCACTGTTCCTCATATACGCAAGATAATTTTATATGACTATTATTAATGACACACCGGTAAATAGCACTCACACTACAAATCCCACTATGCACTGCAACAGCTGCCTGCACACCAACCCCTTCTCCCGCTGCTAACGCTGCTAACCAAGTATGGCCGAACACAAAGTGGACCCTGAAAACAAGAGATTTTCAAAACAGGTGGGAGGCAGAGTAACCTGTTAACATCTGAGGTAAACCTGGGTGTCTTGTGTATGGAGCATACAGCAGAAGCTACAGAAGGCCAAAGAGTCTGGTGTTACAGCAAGCTATGCTCACTAAAGCAAAATCCCTCAAAGCTAGTTTTGTAAGGGCAAAAACTAAATAGCTTTTAAGTTTTTTGCTTGTTTTTTTGCTGATATCAAATAATATTTGAAATAATCAAAATTTTCCTGGTGTTATTTTAAAGAAACATACATTTTATTTCATGTGTGTGAAAAAAGTATAACAATCCAAGTATTGTTGTATTCTGGCTATTCAAATTCATAATGCTGATTAAAATATTGTCTGTTTTAGACTGTTGACACTCCTGGTGTAGGGGATGTAGGTGTAGCATTAGGAGTCCTGCAACCCCGGACTGCGGCTACGCCCAACACAATAAAACCACAACCTGTAAACACGGCACGTTACAACATAGTTTTTCCACTGACCGTGGTAACAGTGACCTCTGAGGGTTAATCGTTTTTAGAGTGTACAGGCTTTTCTTGGAGAGGTGAGGAGAAACAGAGGAGTGTGCTGGCTGAAACTGGCTGGAGGTGAACTCTCGTGTTAAACAGCGTGACAAAGTGTTTTCCTCAGGAACTCCTTCACCCTCCAGTGGCTTCACCTGCTGACGGGGCCAGCGCGTTAAAAATGCAGCGGTGTGCCCTCGTGTGCTTCCCCAGAGTGCGGAGGGGGAAGAAGATTTTATTTGAACCCCTCAGAACAGAGCCGGGGAGGATGGCGTCCACTGGTCTAATCTAAAAGCTGGTCATGTGTGTGTCCTTTAAGGTGCTGATGAAGTTTACTGAGGTGTCACACTGTCGGCCCTGCAGATCCTTTTACTCGGGCATTCCTGGACATCAAAGCCGAGATCCAAACTTGTAGTCAGGGTACACGCCCTACAGGAGTAGGAAAAAGTGGTGGAGCTGTATGAGGGTTATTGGTGGAGCTGTATGAGGGTTAGTGGTGGAGCTGTATGAGGGTTATTGGTGGAGCTGTATGAGGGTTATTGGTGGAGCTGTATGAGGGTTATTGGTGGAGCTGTATGAGGGTTAGTGATGGAGCTGTGTGAGGGTTAGTGTGGAGCTGTATGAGGGTTAGTGTGGAGCTGTATGAGGGTTAGTGGTGGAGCTGTATGAGGGTTAGTGTTGGAGCTGTATGAGGGTTATTGGTGGAGCTGTATGAGGGTTAGTGGTGGAGCTGTATGAGGGTTAGTGGTGGAGCTGTATGAGGGTTAGTGATGGAACTGTATGAAGGTTAGTGGTGGAGCTGTATGAGGGTTAGTGGTGGAGCTGTATGAGGGTTAGTGGTGGAGCTGTATGAGGGTTAGTGTTGGAGCTGTATGAGGGTTAGTGGTGGAGCTGTATGAGGGTTAGTGGTGGAGCTGTATGAGGGTTAGTGATGGAACTGTATGAGGGTTAGTGGTGGAGCTGTATGAGGGTTAGTGGTGGAGCTGTATGAGGGTTAGTGGTGGAGCTGTATGAGGGTTAGTGGTGGAGCTGTATGAGGGTTAGTGTGGAGCTGTATGAGGGTTAGTGTGGAGCTGTATGAGGTTAGTGGTGGAGCTGTATGAGGGTTAGTGGTGGAGCTGTATGAGGGTTAGTGTGGAGCTGTATGAGGGTTAGTGGTGGAGCTGTATGAGGGTTAGTGGTGGAGCTGTATGAGGTTTAGTGGTGGAGCTGTATGAGGGTTAGTGTGGAGCTGTATGAGGGTTAGTGTTGAGCTGTATGAGGATTAGTGGTGGAGCTGTATGAGGGTTAGTGTGGAGCTGTATGAGGGTTAGTGATGGAGCTGTATGAGGGTTAGTGGTGGAGCTTTATGAGGGTTAGTGTGGAGCTGTATGAGGGTTAGTGGTGGAGCTGTATGAGGGTTAGTGGTGGAGCTGTATGAGGGTTAGTGTTGGAGCTGTATGAGGGTTAGTGTGGAGCTGTATGAGGGTTAGTGGTGGAGCTGTATGAGGGTTAGTGGTGGAGCTGTATGAGGGTTAGTGGTGGAGCTGTATGAGGGTTAGTGTGGAGCTTTATGAGGGTTAGTGTGGAGCTGTATGAGGGTTAGTGGTGGAGCTGTATGAGGGTTAGTGGTGGAGCTGTATGAGGGTTAGTGTTGGAGCTGTATGAGGGTTAGTGTGGAGCTGTATGAGGGTTAGTGGTGGAGCTGTATGAGGGTTAGTGGTGGAGCTGTATGAGGGTTAGTGGTGGAGCTGTATGAGGTTTAGTGTGGAACTGTATGAGGGTTATTGGTGGAGCTGTATGAGGGTTAGTGTGGAGCTGTATGAGGGTTAGTGGTGGAACTGTATGAGGGTTAGTGGTGGAGCTGTATGAGGTTTAGTGTGGAACTGTATGAGGGTTATTGGTGGAGCTGTATGAGGGTTAGTGTGGAGCTGTATGAGGGTTAGTGATGGAACTGTATGAGGGTTAGTGGTGGAGCTGTATGAGGGTTAGTGGTGGAGCTGTATGAGGGTTAGTGTTGGAGCTGTATGAGGGTTAGTGGTGGAGCTGTATGAGGGTTAGTGGTGGAGCTGTATGAGGGTTAGTGTTGGAGCTGTATGAGGGTTAGTGTTGGAGCTGTATGAGGGTTATTGGTGGAGCTGTATGAGGGTTAGTGGTGGAGCTGTATGAGGGTTAGTGGTGGAGCTGTATGAGGGTTAGTGTGGAGCTGTATGAGGTTAGTGGTGGAGCTGTATGAGGGTTAGTGGTGGAGCTGTATGAGGGTTAGTGGTGGAGCTGTATAAGGGTTAGTGTGGAGCTGTATGAGGGTTAGTGTGGAGCTGTATGAGGGTTAGTGTGGAGCTGTATGAGGGTTAGTGTGGAGCTGTATGAGGGTTAGTGTGGAGCTGTATGAGGGTTAGTGGTGAAGCTGTATGAGGGTTAGTGGTGGAGCTGTATGAGGGTTAGTGTTGGAGCTGTATGAGGGTTAGTGGTGGAGCTGTATGAGGGTTAGTGGTGGAGCTGTATGAGGGTTAGTGTTGGAGCTGTATGAGGGTTAGTGGTGGAGCTGTATGAGGGTTAGTGTGGAGCTGTATGAGGGTTAGTGGTGGAGCTGTATGAGGGTTAGTGTTGGAGCTGTATGAGGGTTAGTGGTGGAGCTGTATGAGGGTTAGTGTGGAGCTGTATGAGGGTTAGTGGTGGAGCTGTATGAGGGTTAGTGGTGGAGCTGTATGAGGGTTAGTGTTGGAGCTCTATGAGGGTTAGTGTGGAGCTGTATGAGGGTTAGTGTGGAGCTGTATGAGGGTTAGTGGTGGAGCTGTATGAGGGTTTGTGGTGGAGCTGTATGAGGTTTAGTGTGGAGCTTTATGAGAGTTTGTGGTGGAGCTGTATGAGGGTTAGTGGTGGAGCTGTATGAGGGTTAGTGGTGGAGCTGTATGAGGGTTAGTGTGGAGCTGTATGAGGGTTAGTGTTGGAGCTGTATGAGGGTTAGTGGTGGAGCTGTATGAGGGTTATTGGTGGAGCTGTATGAGGGTTAGTGATGGAGCTGTGTGAGGGTTAGTGTGGAGCTGTATGAGGGTTAGTGGTGGAGCTGTATGAGGGTTAGTGTTGGAGCTGTATGAGGGTTATTGGTGGAGCTGTATGAGGGTTAGTGTGGAGCTGTATGAGGGTTAGTGGTGGAGCTGTATGAGGGTTAGTGTGGAGCTGTATGAGGGTTAGTGTGGAGCTGTATGAGGGTTAGTGGTGGAGCTGTATGAGGGTTAGTGTGGAGCTGTATGAGGGTTATTGGTGGAGCTGTATGAGGGTTAGTGGTGGAGCTGTATGAGGGTTAGTGGTGGAGCTGTATGAGGGTTAGTGTGGAGCTGTATGAGGGTTAGTGGTGGAGCTGTATGAGGGTTAGTGGTGGAGCTGTATGAGGGTTAGTGGTGGAGCTGTATGAGGGTTAGTGTGGAGCTGTATGAGGGTTAGTGTGGAGCTGTATGAGGGTTAGTGTGGAGCTGTATGAGGGTTAGTGGTGGAGCTGTATGAGGGTTAGTGTGGAGCTGTATGAGGGTTAGTGGTGGAGCTGTATGAGGGTTTGTGGTGGAGCTGTATGAGGTTTAGTGTGGAGCTTTATGAGAGTTTGTGGTGGAGCTGTATGAGGGTTAGTGGTGGAGCTGTATGAGGGTTAGTGGTGGAGCTGTATGAGGGTTAGTGTGGAGCTGTATGAGGGTTAGTGTGGAGCTGTATGAGGGTTAGTGGTGGAGCTGTATGAGGGTTAGTGTGGAGCTGTATGAGGTTAGTGGTGGAGCTGTATGAGGGTTAGTGTGGAGCTGTATGAGGGTTAGTGGTGGAGCTGTATGAGGGTTAGTGTTGGAGCTGTATGAGGGTTAGTGTGGAGCTGTATGAGGGTTAGTGTGGAGCTGTATGAGGGTTAGTGTGGAGCTGTATGAGGGTTAGTGTTGGAGCTGTATGAGGGTTAGTGTGGAGCTGTATGAGGGTTAGTGTGGAGCTGTATGAGGGTTAGTGGTGGAGCTGCATACGGAACCTGTGTTCTTAGGTAAAGCGATTCTAAAGGTTAATGTAAAACATCAATAAAGGGCACAGACGACGCTCATTAGCATTTTGCTGTACACTAAAGGTCAGTATGTGATGTCGTTACTCGTAGTGAGTAGTTGTTGTAGTGTGATGTAAAGAAACGCTAACATTAAGCAGCTCCTCTCTTTTTGCTCAGAAGAATATAAAATGTTATATGAGGTGCTTTTGTGCCAAAGACCTCCGCTCAGTCCTGCATGAGAAATAGAAATATATGATCTAAAAATGATATAAAGTCCATATAAACAGAGAATGTATGAAAATTAACTGTTTATACGACAATGATAAGAAGGTAATTTGGGTAAGTAGTGAAATAACTACATGCTGAATGGAACTTGTTAAATTCCTGCATGTAAATGTCGAGTTTTATGGAAAAGCTGAAAAGCTGCAGGTTCTTTGTGTAAATCTGATCGTAAACATGTTTTTATGATTTTAAATAAATAAAAAGAGCCCAAAATTCCTAAACCTACAGAATCCCTGAAGAGTCAGACAAAAATAAAGTGAAGTGCATGCCTGAGTTACAACACTGACACCAATAAAAAGAGGAGGAGACAGAAGAGGAGTAGAAACAGAAGAAGGAGGAGTATGAGAAGAAAGGGGAGAAGAAAGAGAAAAGGAGAAATAAAAGAAGGAGAAGAAAAGCAAGAAGAAAAGAAGAAGATAATGAAGAAGAAGAAAGCGAAGAAAGGAGAAGAACGGGAAGAAGAAAGACTAGATGAATAGGTAGGAGAAGAATAAAAGGAGAAGAGGAAGGAGGAGAAGAAGACGACCCATAGTGTTCTCACAGTAGACGGATGTATGGATGTTCTCAGATCTGAAATGGGTCTTGAGGTTCTTCTTTCTCTCAAAGCTATGAGTGCTGTTTATCTGATGAGGAGAGTGTTGGTGGGTCTACCAGGTCTTCCAGGTGGTTCTTGGAAGTGTTTCCTTCTCTTATGCAAGTGCATAATCTTCTAGTGTATCTAAAATCTCCTCAGACACATCTCCTGAGATATGAATGAACGTGTACTTAGATTTGAATGATAGTAAATATAAATGAAAGAATGCTCTGTGACCTTCACATTGCACTGTATCTCCAAAATATTAGTCATATTTTAAATAATTAATCATTAAAACGTTTAAAAAATCTACAACACATAGACACATAGACAAGGTTAAAATAAAGTGAAGTGCATTCCTGAGTTATAACACTGACACCAATAAAAAGAGGAGAAGACAGAAGAGGAGTAGAAACAGAAGAAGGAGGAGTATGAGAAGAAAGGGGAGAAGAAAGAGAAAAGGAGAAATAAAAGAAGGAGAAGAAAAGCAAGAAGAAAAGAAGAAGATAATGAAGAAGAAGAAAGAGAAGAAAGGAGAAGAACCGGAAGAAGAAAGACTAGATGAATAGGTAGGAGAAGAATAAAAGGAGAAGAAGAAGGAGGAGAAGAAGAAGAGGAGAAAAATAAAAGAAAAAGGAGTATGAGAAGAAAGAGGAGAAGAAAGAAAAAGGAAAAGAATGAGAAGAAGAAAGACCAGAAGAATTAGAAAAAAACAGAGGAGGAAGAGGAGGAGAAGAAGAAAAAAGGAAGAGCAAAAGAAGAAAAGAAAAAAAAATAAGATGAAGAAGGAGAAATACAAGGAAGAGAACATGAGGAAGAAGAAAAAAGAAGAGGAAGAAGAAGTAAAAGGAAGAGGAGGAGAAAAAAGGAGGAGAAGAAGAAAAAGATGAAGGAGAAAGAGGAGGAAAAGGAGGAGGAGGAGGAGGAGGAGAAAAAAGGAGGAAAAGAAGAAAAAGATGAAGGGGAAAGAGAAGGAAAAGAAAGAGGAGGAGGAGAAGAGTAAGAAGAATAAGAAAAAGTGGAGGAGGAGGAGACAGAGGAGAAGAAATAGAAGGAGGAGAAGGAGAAAAGGTTGAAGGAGAAAGAGGAGGACAAGAAGGAGGAGGAGGAGAAGGAGGAGAATTATAAGAGAAGACTAAGAAATAAGAGGAAGTAAAAGATGGAGGAATAAAGAAGAAGAAAGAGTCGAAGAATAAGAAAAAAGGCGGAGGAGACGACAGGAGAAGAAAAAGAAGGAGGAGGAAGAGAAAAAAGGAGGAGGAGAAGGGAGGAAAAAAAGAAATAGGAGAAGAAATAAGAGGAAGTAGATGGAGGAGAAGGAGATGAAGAGATGTTTGGAGATGATGATGTAAAAGTGAATGATGACTGTAACTCTATACACGTGGACGTTCTCTGGTCTCCAGCGAGACGCTCGGTTCTGGTTCCTTCTATCATCCTGGACTGTGCTGATGTCACACCGGGCCGGTCCAGTGAGCGGGGTGAGGAGCTGCTCGGAGGTACTGATGAGCTGAATGTGGTGTTACAGCTGCTGCAGCGCAGGGATCTCTCTGACCACAGTATGACCAAACACTCTCACTCTGAACCTTCTCCACACACAAGAGAAACCCACAGCAGTGCATCAGAGCGGGACGCTGTGTACCACCGTTCCATTAGATTCCATTAGCAAATGCTAATTACTCAGCGCACGGGCTTCACAACCACAGCCCACGGTACCCGGCCTGACCAGCCCCGGATCATATTACCCTCCTCTCTCCTGCCCTGTGTAGCGCCTGGAGTATACACCTCCTCTTACTCTCCTTCATCTACTTCTCACTCATAGCTCTAGGATCCGAGCGGAGAGATTAGAACCCAACCGTGCAGTGAAACAACCACACAAACACACTCTAGTGAACACACACACACACACTAGGGGGCAGTGAACACACATGCCCAGAGTGGTGGGCGGCCCTATCCAAAGCCCCAAGGGGCAGTAGGTGGTTAGGTGTTTGGATCGAGGAAACTTCAGTCGTGTCCTGTTGGTTCAGGGACTCGAACCAGCAACCGTCAGGTCACAAGGTTGGTTCCCCAACCTCACCCTAGACGATCCATACTGTTGTCCATGATGACCATGATTGACCCCCAAAGTCCAGTTAGTTGGACTACTGTGGTCACTCCGTGTCCGAGCACAGTTCAGCTGGTCACCAACAGAGCCCAAGCTCAGAACAAGAACATGTCCCCTCTGCGTCTGTCTCAGTACACAAACCCACCAGCAGAGGGTCACTCTGGTCCCCTGTGTGAGAAAGTCCTGCGGCACCGTTTAAGGTGGAACAAGAGAATTCCAACAAGAAGCTGGAGAACAGAAAGCACAACTTCAGCCTCGTGTGAGATCAGAGCATCAGGCCCAGTGTGAGTACAGCCTCAGAAGTTGGTCCATCCAAATAACTCTTGGGTGGTCAGTCCATTGTTCTGAGAATCTTTTCAGACCCATAGTGTTCTCACAGTAGACGGATGTATGGATGTTCTCAGATCTGAAATGGGTCTTGAGGTTCTTCTTTCTCTCAAAGCTATGAGTGCTGTTTATCTGATGAGGAGAGTGTTGGTGGGTCTACCAGGTCTTCCAGGTGGTTCTTGGAAGTATTTCCTTCTCTTATGCAAGTGCATAATCTTCTAGTCTATCTAAAATCTCCTCAGACACATCTCCTGAGATATGAATGAACGTGTACTTAGATTTGAATGATAGTAAATATAAATGAAAGAATGCTCTGTGACCTTCACATTGCACTGTTTCTCCAAAATATTAGTCATATTTTAAATAATTAATCATTAAAACGTTTAAAAAATCTACAACACATAGACACATAGACAAGGTTACACGGCTGGATGTGTACGTTCTCATGAGCGATACGCTTCAGTTATTGGCAGCTGTTCAGTTGTTTAGACAGATAAGATGTCGATCAGTAGAGTCTCAATCTGCCAACACTGCTGTCTGACCTCAGCACATCTCTGACATCTCTGTATATTTTATTGGCCTCATCTAGTCAGTAGCTACAAGATCATTCACCGCAGCTGCTGTTCCATACACATACAGTTATATCCAAATTACAAAGCAGGTGTTCATTCACACAGTGGAGTCCCATTGTTATGACTACTTCCTATATTCTATGGCAGCAGCGACACAGCTAGAAATGTCCTACGTTGGAACAGCTGACCAAGACTTCCAGTACTACCCTGGACCTCTAATTCCCCAGATCTGAAGCCAATTGAGCATCTGTGGGACCACCTGGATGGTGGTGGTGTTGGCTCTATGGATCTGTCTCCATGCTCCCTCCAGCAGCTGTTGGATGCGCTGTTGTCAGCATGGCTCCAGATACCTGTGACCACCAACCAGGACCTAATATATATAATACTCTGACTCCACTGTGTGTGTATATATATATATATATATATATATTCACCCACAGTATTTACACAGCACCAGCTACCAGAACGGTGGAGGAGAAATCCAGCGTTCCAGGCTGTGACGGGAACGTCGCCACTTTTCATTTCTTCCCTCAGGTAACGTTAGCAACTAGCAGCTCCAAGTAACTAGCATAGCTAACTAAATAGTATGTGGGCGGAGCTTATTTACACAGAGGCTCATTTTATTTGGTCTGTGCTGCTTCTTTGTGATCGTCATCACTGTAAACCAGCCAATCAGAGTGGAGCTCATTAATTATTCTTCAGCTCAGTAAAAAAGGGAAACAGTGTTTGATTCTAAGAGGAGATCACAGAGTGTAAGTGGGTGTAAGACTATATCTGGGTGACTGAAGACACACATACCTTCTGTGTAGAACAATAGAACTGTTTAAAACACTGAATAAATACATTCTAGATACATACAATTCTAAATAAATACATTTCTCTGTTCTCTCTATTATGTTATATATATTATATTTTCTCTGCACAGTGGAACACAGTATATCTGTGCACTCTTTTTAAAGGTGGACTGTATTTAAATCCACCTGCATGTTTTTCAGCGACGAGGTCAAGTGGCATGAAAACGGTGTAATAGAGGTCTTGTTCTTCATGTTGGCCTGTATTCCGCATGTCAGCATGAAATAATAATGTGATGTGTTCATTGCATTTCCACTGTTTTCCCACTGTAGGGATTGCTTTTCACTCCAGCACGAGTTGGTGGAGGAAGACTGGGGTTGGTGGGGGAGACTGGGCTTGGGGGGACCAGGATGGAGCACACTGAAATGGGGTTGGGGAGGCTGGGGGCTTTGTTGGGGGAGAGATTACAGTTGGGGGACTGGGATTGGTGAGGCAGACTGAGGTGGGTTGTGGGGAATGGCGTGGGGCGTGACCATGATGGAGAAACCAGGATGGGAGGAGACTGGGATGGAGAAAACTGGGGTTGCGGGGGACTGAGTTGGGGGGGGCTGTGTTGGGGGAGAGATTACAGTTGGGGGACAGTTGGGTCATTGTACTTGTTTATTTTTGTACATGTGTGTGTTTAATAAATAAGCTGGATGAAGCCTCAAACCTCTTACCTGTTCTTAAAGGAAGGCATAGCCACACGCTACAGTCTCACTCAGACAAACACATGATCAGAAATAGAGAGAAATAGAGAGAGAGAGACAGAGAGAGAGAGAGAGAGAGACAGAGAGAGAGAAAGAGAGAGAGAGAGAGAGAGAGAGAGAGAGAGAGAGAGAGAGAGAGAGAAATAGAGAGAGAGAGAGAGAGAGAGAGAAAGAGAGAGAGAGAGAGAGAGAGAGAGAGAGAGAGAGAGAGAGAGAGAGAGAGAGAGAGAGAGAGACTGATGATGCAGTATTATCTGTAAGGTGAGATCGAGGAGTAAATGTATTTTTAAGTATGTGAGTCCAGACAGTCAGACCGAGTGATGGTGTGAATACTGTAACACTGTTTAAACTCTGTCTGAGTGATGCTCCGTTTCCTCTGGTGACCTATTATTGACGTGAGGTGATCCCTGTTTAGTCTCTGTTTAGTCTGTGTCCAGCGTGTGCGTGACAGCTGAAGGGAGCTCCAGCTTTGATGTGGAGTGATGTACTGAGAAATCATTAGCGTCCTCAAAATAAATATAAACCAAAGCCACGTTTCAGCTGAACCTTTACCTGTCTCTCTCTCCACAGTGGCTTTCTATGAATTTTCCACCTGACGCAGCAGTTTTCACCGAATACTATACATGTTCCCCTCCACTGTTCCCCTCATTATTCCCTCCACTATTCCCTCAACTGTTCCATCAACTGTTCCCTCCACTGTTCCCCTTATCATTCCCTCCACTGTTCCCCTCATCATTCCCTCCACTATTCCCTCAACTGTTCCATCAACTGTTCCCTCCACTGTTCCTCTCATCGTTCCCTCCAATGTTCCCCTTATCATTCCCTCCACTATTCCCTCCACTGTTCCCCACACTGTTCCCCCCAGTGTGCCCCTCATCATCCCCTTCACTATTCCCTCAACTGTTCCATGAACTGTTCCCTCCACTGTTCCCTCCACTGTTCCCTCCACTGTTTCATCCACTGTTCTGCACACCAATCCCTCCAATCCCTCCCTCCACTGTTTCCGTCATCATTCCCTTCACTATTTCCTCATCGTTTCCTCCACTGTTCTCCACACCATTCCCTCTATTGTTCCCTCTGCTGTTCCCCTCATTGTTCCCTCAACTGTTCCATCCACTGTTCCCTCCACCATTCCCCACACCGTTCCCTCCACTGTTCCCCTCATCATTCCCTCCACTGTTCCCCTCATCATACCCTCCACTGTTCCCTCATCATACCCTCCACTGTTCCCTCATCATTCCCTCCACTGTTCTCTCCGCTGTTTCCCAAACTATTCCTCACATTGTCCCCTTCACTGTTCCTGGTTATAAACCCAGTTCTAAATCCAGCTCTTCTTCTAAAAATTTGGACTACTGTCCTGTAGACTAGTCCTTTCCTACGGAGGTCTGGACCTTTTTTGTCCTGAACACCTACCTAAACCAGTACCAGGGCTGGACTCACAGGACAGGAAAGCTTTACAGGAGTGGCTGCAGATCCCAGAGATGGACTACGGACTCGCCTGGGAATCTTTCCAGATCTTTCTTCTCTCCGCCTGCTTGTGCAGAAGATACCAGTAATCCAGGAGATTAAAGTCCAGTCATGTATTGTATAATCACAGGCCTCTGCATGCCTGGGTGCTAAGACCTTCATTGAGATGCAGTCCAGTGGAGGAGTAATGAAGCTGGAGCGGTCCAGGAATGACTGGAGGAGCTTTATGGAGAGAAGTGTTAATCTGGCACGTGTCCTGAGAGTCTGGGAGAAGATTGAAGGCACAGAACAAACATAAGACTGTAACTGCATTAATCATCTCGGTTTCAGAGCTTATGGGCTGAGGCAGTTTGGAGAAAGAGGAACAGGGTGGGTGAAGAACATTCACTGTATAGCATGAGTGATGCCTTCTTCTATGTGTAGGCCTTAAATTCATTCTCATCAAATAAAGTGTTACAGTTAAGAATCTTATCTTTCAGTCTCAGAATTGCATGCAACAAAAATGATACTGTCTTTATAGGCCTCATGAAACTGTTACACGCCAACACACCAACTTTGAAGTTATGGAGTTATGAAGTCAGTATAAATCATTTACATTAAATCAGACACACAGTTACAAACATCTTCCACAGAGAACCTACAAACCATGTTTCAGAAGAACACCAGGGTTTAGCTGAGCTTCTGTAATAACTCAGAGGACTCAGAGAATAAGGTAAGATCCATAAGCAGGTGTTTTATTGAATATGACAGAGTGGTATGTGGTAATCAGAGTACGGGGCTGGGCAGCAGCATGAAAACCAGGGAACCAGGGAAGCTTGAGCTTGGGTCCGGGTGAGCGGGCTGAGCAGAGTGGAAGTAGGTCAGCAAGCGGGTTGTTACGCAGGCTCATAACGGTGGTTAGAGCGAAATCCCTCAGCGAGGTGATACCAGGTCGCAATGTCCTGTAAGAGCACAGATGGAGCAAAACCCTAGAGACAGCCTGGTGGAGTAGGGCTAATGAGCACTGGTGAAACCTGTGCACAGGTTAGTAGTGGCTGGGTTTAGCTTAGCTGCTATGGGTCTTGGCTTGGCTTGGAAGAACTGGCATTGATTGAACTTGACTTGGTTCTGAGGGGGTCTTAGTTGGGGTCTGACGAGGCTTGGAAACAGAAAGGATATTTTAACAATGTTGGCTTGGTCGAACTTGGCAGGGTGCAGACTTGGCTTGGCTGGGAATTAGCTTAGCAAGCGCTAGCTAACAGAGCATAGACTGGTCTAAAAAACCAGAGAGACAAGGAGGCTCGGTTTTTCATGCACACAGGCATAAACAATGCCACGCACTGAGTTATGGGTGAGAGGGGCACTTGAAGGCAGGGGGTGAATGTGATCAGGTGGCAGGAACAAGGGACAGGTGTAGTGTGTTCTAGGCTACTCTCAGTATTCCAGGAACAGAGACCTCTGGTGGTGCTGGACAGGAATGCTTACAGCTTCATATACACGCAGCGTGCTCAAGTTTCCCAACTGGAATCCCAACTTCAGGGAGCATTTCATTATGAACTTCCTAGTCGGAGGTCAGAAAGGTCATAATTCCAAGTATTTGAATACGTAGTGAAGCTGCTGAACTCGGTGGTTTGTAATGTAACGTCTCCTCTTCATCACCTTCATCTGCAGCACTTCAGTTCCAGACCGCCGACAAACCCCCAACAACAAAGAGCTTCTCGTCACTCACATACGCAGCGCCTACACAAGTCTTCCTTACAGTGACATACAGGGGGCGGAGCCTCTTTCTGTTTGCAGCCAATCAGCTATACACACCACCTACTATCATCCAATCAGCATCCTGCTCACTGTATGTATGTTGGGATACTCAAATCCAGCAGTGAGTTAAATGTACTTGGAGAGTTTGGGGGGGTGGAGGTGGGGGCTTGGACTGAACTGTGGGAGTCTCCTGGTCAATATTATAAATAAACAAATTAATAAAGTAAATATTCTATGCTGCTTTAAAAGAGTGGTACATTCCTTCATCAGTATCAAACTCTCCAGCAACTCTCCAGCAGTGGCCGTGTTAACTACTTGGGTCTTAGAAATAATCTGGGTGGTCCGAGGGCGGACCAGCAGTGGCACGCAGTCAGCAGGCTGCCAGTAAACTGATATGCGCTTGTTATCTGGGTTTGGTGTTAATTGAATGTAGTAATGGTCAAATGCACTGCGACACGCTGAGGAACTGACCAGAGCTCAGATTTGCTGTGACGCTGCACGATATGACGTCTGCCATCAAACCTCAACACTGTTATACACCAACTGGCCACCTCCTTATATCAACACACACTGTCCACTGTATCAGCTCCACTGACCATACAGGACCTCCACTCACTGTCCACTCTATCAGCTCCACTGACCATACAGGAGCTCCACTCACTGTCCACTGTATCAGCTCCACTGACCATACAGGACCTCCACTCACTGTCCACTGTATCAGCTCCACTGACCATACAGGACCTCCACTCACTGTCCACTGTATCAGCTCCACTGACCATACAGGAGCTCCACTCACTGTCCACTGTATCAGCTCCACTGACCATACAGGACCTCCACTCACTGTCCACTGTATCAGCTCCACTGACCATACAGGACCTACACTCACTGTCCACTGTATCAGCTCCACTGACCATACAGGAGCTCTACTCACTGTCCACTGTATCAGCTCCACTGACCATACAGGACCTACACTCACTGACCACTGTATCAGCTCCACTGACCATACAGGAGCTCCACTCACTGACCACTGTATCAGCTCCACTGATCATACAGGACCTCCACTCACTGACCACTGTATCAGCTCCGCTGACCATACAGGACCTCCACTCACTGACCACTGTATCAGCTCCGCTGACCATACAGGACCTCCACTCACTGTCCACTGTATCAGCTCCACTGACCATACAGGACCTCCACTCACTGTCCACTGTATCAGCTCCACTGACCATACAGGACCTCCACTCACTGTCCACTGTATCAGCTCCACTGACCATACAGGACCTACACTCACTGACCACTGTATCAGCTCCACTGACCATACAGGACCTCCACTCACTGACCACTGTATCAGCTCCACTGACCATACAGGACCTCCACTCACTGTCCACTGTATCAGCTCCACTGACCATACAGGACCTCCACTCACTGTCCACTGTATCAGCTCCACTGACCATACAGGACCTCCACTCACTGTCCACTGTATCAGCTCCACTGACCATACAGGACCTCCACTCACTGTCCACTGTATCAGCTCCACTGACCATACAGGACCTCCACTCACTGTCCACTGTATCAGCTCCACTGACCATACAGGACCTCCACTTACAGACCGTAGTTCATCTGATTCTCTGTATACTTTATTGCTCTGTTCTTTAATGATCAGGACCCCCACAGGACCACCGCAGAGCAGATACTATTAGGGAGGTTGATCATTCTCAGCACTGCAGTGACACTGACGTTAGTTCAGTGTTAGTGTTAGTGTTTGTTGTGCTGGTGTGAGTGGATCAGTTTTGTGGGTAAATTATGTCTCACTCGTAGAAAGCGTGTTGTCATTTACTGGGACCAGAACTCAGGTATCTCATTTCTCAGCTCACAGAACGGCTGAGAAATGAGCGGCTCTATTAACAAATCAATAGCAATAATACAAGCTTTACATTTATAACTTCAACTGAGAAGAAAAGCTCGCGTGTTTCTGGGTCTCCGGACGCAACCCAGTGAAACCAGAGAGTTTATAAATCGAATACTTGAACCGGACGGTAGAATAGTTTTACATTACAGTCCGTTATTCCTCCAACATGTTAAAGTTCAGTCCTTACAGGAGAGTCTGCACAGTTGTTTCCAGTTATCTATCTATTATCAACCACTGTATCCCACTAGACGGGTACACCATGGACAGGTCACCAGTCCATCACATGGCCAACACACTCACACACACACTCACACCTACGGTCAGTTTAGAGTGAGGATCCTAACATGACTGTGTTTGGACTGTGGGAGGAAACCGGAGAACCCGGAGGAACCCACTCAAACACAGAGAGAACATACACACTCCACACAGAACCACCCAGACCGGGAATCCAACCCAGACCATCTTACTGTTATTTTATTTTTATTGTGTTCTCTCTCTCTCTCCCTTACTCTCTCTCTCTCTTTCTGCCTCCTTCTCTCTTTCTTTCTCTCTGTCTCCCTCTCTCTGTCCCTGTCCCTCTCTTTCTCTCTCTCTCCTGTCCCTCTCTCTCTTTCTTTATCTCTGTCTCTCTCTCTTTATCTCTCTCTGTCTCCCTCTCTCTGTCTCTCTCTTTCTCCCTCTCTCCTTCTCTCTTTCTCTATCCCTCTCTTTCTCTTTCTCTCTCTCTGTCTCCCTCTCTCGCTCTCCCTTTCCCTCTCCTCTCCCTCTCTCTTTATCTCTCTCTCCGTCTCCCTCTCTCTCTCTTTCACCTCTCTCTCTCCCCTTTCCTCTCCCTCTCTTTCTTTCTTTTTCTCTGTCGCTCTCTCTTTATCTTTCTCTCTGTCTCCCTCTCTCTCTCTTTCGCCTCTCTCTCTCCCCTCTCCTCTTCCTCTCTTTCTTTTTCTCTGTCACTCGCTCTTTATCTCTTTCTCTCTCTCCCTCTTTCTCTCTTTCTCTTTTTTTCGCTGTGGTCCTGCTTTCCACACAGAACGGCCCGGACCAGGAATCCAACCCGGATAATTTCCAGTTTTTTCTCTATAATTATAATTATAGCACTATAATTACCTTATTTATATTAATATATGTTATTTTTTATATTATTATTCATTTTATTTTGTGTATTTTGTACGTACATGTGACCTGCAGTTTAGCCAGCAGGAAATAAAAGCAGAAAGCTCACAAACTGAATGGACACAGAGCAGTTAATGCAGATCACCACTGAACAGTCACGACTGGTGCACTTCAGCCTCCATGTGCTTCACCGTCCAAAGAAAAACATGCAACTGCATTTTTATCTGTATTTATTTTTCGACGTTACTTCAACACGACAGCTGCCGTTCACATTGTGTGAAAGTTTAAAGATGAATAGACCAACAGAAATGCTCCGAAGTAGCTTGGAAAACATTCTGGTTCCATTGACTTACATTAAAAGTGAAGTCAGTTTTTGGCCTCTCCTGTAAAGTAGTATTTTAGAGATATGTGTTTTTATTGGACTGTGACGATGTGTGAAGACAGTGTCTAGTGCTGTCTGTACAGCAGGTTTGTTGATTTACTTTATTTACAAGCTCAATATCTGCACTGTTGCAACATATTCATATATGATTTTGATGATTTTGTCAGATTTTGTTGCAGTTTTGTTATTGAGCTTTGGTGTTATGGAGCTCATGTTGTTTCAACTCACTATCATGACTAACAAGAATTTGGAAAATGTTTCATAATAAATAATAAATAATTACATTTCTGGCAACCTAAATAGTCTGGAGAACCTAATTCGAAATAAATCACAAAACATAAAGCACATTTTTCATAAATGAGTGTTACATACCGTACAAACATTTTCTATCATTTATATATTATATATATTATATATATATTGCCAGGTCACGCCTAGTCATGCGTACTGCTTTCAGGAGCTAAGTGAACGCCACCTGTCCAGTGGTGAAGTTTCCTCACTACTAAATATTCCACAGTGGACTGTCAGTGGTGTTATAACAAACTGTGTAGAACACGTACAATGACAGAGCAGGTCAGCGGATGCTGAGGAGCATAGTGCACAGAGGTCACCAACTTTCTACAGAGTCAATCACTACAGACCTCCAAACTTCATGTGGTCTTCAGATCAGCTCAAGAACAGAGCGTAGAGAGCTTCATGGAATGGGTCTTCATGGCCGAGCAGCTGCATCCAAGCCTTACATCACCAAGAACAATGCAGAGCGTCAGACTCTAGTGCAGTGGAGACGTGTTCTCTGGATTGACCAATCTCGATACTCCATCGGGCAATCTGATGAACGTGCCAGGAGAACGATACTTGTCTGACTGCATTGTGCTGAGTGTAAAGGTTGGTGGAGGGGGGATTATGGTGTGGGATTGTTTTACAGGAGGTGGGCTCGGACCCTCAGTTCCAGTGAAAGGAACTCTTAATGCTTTAGAAAAGATTCTGGACAATTTCATGCTCCCAACTTTGTGGGGACCTTCCTGTTTCAACATGACTGCCCACCAGTGCACAGAGCAGCTTCATAAAGACATGGAGGAGCAAGTTTGGTTTGAAAGAACTTGACTGGCTTGCACAAAGTCCTGACCTCAACCTGATAGAACACCTTTGGGATGAATTAGAGCGGAGACTGCGAGCCAGACCTTCTCGTCCAACATCAGTGTCTGACCTCACTAATGGTCTTCTGGAAGAACGGTCCAACATTCCCATAAACACTCTCCTAAACCGTGTGGAGAGCTTTCCCAGAGGAGCTGAAGCTGTTATAGCTGCAAAGGTTGGGCCGACATCATATTAAACCCTCTGGATTAAGAATGAGACGTCACCCAAGCTCAGGACGGACTATGACGAGACGAGACCAGTCTCAAAAAATCATCACTACCGTATACTGTGTTGATTCGAAGCTTGTTCAGTAATCTCTCTAATCATCGCTGATGCTGTTGGTGATGGACAGATGAACATCACAGAGCTAAAGTAGCAGCTTGAATTTTGCCCACTGAAGCCGTTCTAGACTGAGAAGATCTGGACTGAAGGTCGGAGCAGATAAAGATCTGTTCTGCTGGATTTCATGCCTTTCAGTCTGAACTGTAATCAGTTCATTAGCGTAACACAGCATGTCAGACACACTGTAAATCATTACTCAGTAACAGTATCAGCCAGTACTGTACTCCCAGAGAGAGGGGGGGGGGGGCGGGGGGAGCGGGCGGAGGGGGCCAGCAAATGTTGCTCACTCAAGCAGAACCACATACAGAACTAACAGCTTTCAGTATGTAATTAAATATGAATTGATTTCTCGAAAGCAGAGAGGGGGGGGGGGGAGATTGAGAGAGAGGGAGAGGGAGAGAGATGGACAGAGAAAGAGGGAGAGGGAGGGTGGAGAGAGAGAGAGAGAGAGAGAGAGAGAGAGAGAGAGAGAGAGAGAGAGAGAGAAAGAGAGAGTGGAGAGAGAGATGGAGAGAGGGAGAGAAAGGGAAAGAGAGAGGGGGGGGTGGAGAGAAAGATGGAGGGAGAGAGAGAAAGATGGAGGGAGAGAGAGAGAGAGACAGAGAGACAGAGAGAGAGAGAAAGAGACAGAGATGGAGAGAGACAGAGAAAGAGATGGAGATAGAGAAAGAGAGAGAGAGAGAGAGAAAGAGAGAGATAAAGAGCGAATGATAGAGAGAGGGAGAGAGAGAATGAGAGAGAGATGGAGAGAGGGAAAGAAAAAGAAAGATGAGGAGAGGGAGAGAAAGAGAGATGGAGAGAGAGAGAGAGGAAGAGGGAAAAAGTGAGAGAGAGAGATGGAGAGAGAAAGAGGAAGAGAGAGGGAGAGAGAGGGAAAGAGAGCGATGGAAAGAGAGAGAGAAAGATGGAGGAAGACAGAGAGAGAGAAAGAGAGAGAGACAGATAGACAAAGAGAAGGAGAGAGAGAAAGGAAGAGGGAGAAAGTGAGAGAGAGAGATGGAGAGAGAAAGAGGAAGAGAGAGGGAGAGAGAGGGAAAGAGAGCGATGGAAAGAGAGAGAGAAAGATAGAGGGAGACAGAGAGAGAGAAAGAGAGAGAGACAGAGAGACAAAGAGAAGGAGAGAGAGAGAATAAAATAAAAATAAAAGAACTGGAAACAGTTTGGGTTGGATTCCCGGTCTGGGTGGTTCTGTGTGGAGTGTGTATGTTCTCTCCATGTTTGAGTGGGTTCCTCCGGGTTCTCCGGTTTCCTCCCACAGTCCAAACACATGCATGTTAGGATCCTCACTCTAAACTGACTGTAGGTGTGAGTGAGTGTTTGAGTGTGTGTTGGCCATGTGATGGACTGGTGACCGTCCAGGGTGTACCCGATGACGAAGACCCCCCCGTGATCCTGACTAGAGGGATAAAGCAGAAGATAAAGGATGAATGAACTGCAGCTCCAGATCACCGTCCACATCTGCCTCCTGCGTTTCTGTTCTTTCTCTTTTTAAACGTGGCTGAAAACTTGTATGATTGAAGGTAAACAGATGATCTGAGCTGTTTCCGTCTCTGGTGCTCAGCTTTTCAGTGTTGGCACTTAATAAGAGAAACAGGAAACAGCAGCTGATGTTAGTGTTACTGTGGGCCGCTATGCTTTGTAGCTATAAGCAGGTGGGCTTGGGGCTGAAAAGGTCGAGACCCCCTGTCCTAAATGACACACACTCACATACACTCACGCTGTTTATGTACCCTGACTGTCCACACACGCACAGAGGAGAAAGAAATGCCCACTGTGTACTCATTTCACACCTCATTACCCGTACAGAGAAGAACGAAGTGGAGGAACACCTCCTCCACTGCAGAAGCTCCCAGACGGAGGGGGTCTCTCTGCCTCTGATGTCTGTGGAGGAATCAAACCCAGTGAGGAGAGCGTGCTCGGTGCACCTCAAAACTTTGTACAGCTTTTCAATGTGTCTAAACGTTAACCTGGACGAAGTTGTGTGCTAGATCAGAGCTGGAGTTCTGCCAGAGGGGGTAGACCACTAGACTAGACACCTCTGGGCACCCCTGTGATAACCTCTTACAGCCTAAGATTAGATCTTGTTCTAGTAGACCTGATAGACCTGTGAACAACTTTCTACTGTCCACAAACAGAGCTGGACCAGATACTGTGGCTCTGGTGCAAAGACTCAGGAAGCATAGCACCATAGTGCTCTTTTACTGAACACACCCACCGACAGCACTCCTGAAGCAGCCAGCAAGCAGGTCATTGATAGCCACCCTCTTCCATTCCAGCACTCAGACCTTCCATCCAGCCCCAAAGTCCAGCAAAACTAACAGGGCTGTGTATTGGCAAGAACCTGGCGATACAATATGTATTGTGATACAGCGGCCACGATACAATATATTACAATATATTGCGATACTGCAAGCAAAGTGATTTACTGTGATTTTTCAAATCCTACTATTAAAACACACCACTGTATGAACAGGTTTGCCAATGTTTACAATAGCACTGCGCCCTTGTGCTGCTTGTTTATGTTGGAGCGGAGCTGAAAATGGATTACAACTGCCATCTAGTGGTCTGAGGTTTAAATACAACACACAATGAGTCACTGTCTGCCAGAAATCTGTCGATACTTTGTTTCTGAGAATCAGTTCAGTATCACCAAACATAATATTCCAATATTCAATATTTCGATATTTTCTTACACCCCTAATAACAAAGCCCTGCAAACACATATATACATATGTATCATTTAAACATCACAGCTGGTTTTTCTATCCTGTGAGGGCTTCATGATGAATGGACCAATAGAAATGCTCCAAAATCACTTGGAATAAAACATACAAAATGAGCAGCTGTGTGATTTTCAGTTAACCACACTGACCACAAGATGCTCCCAGTCCAGTGCAACACTAAACTTGTGAACATGTACACTACTGAGGACACTGTTCAGTTCCATCGTCTCTCAGAAGAGCTCAATAACACTGAGATTAATAACTGGCTCATCACATTGACTCACTCGCTCGTTCACATTGAGCAGGCTGACAATTTTCCACAAGCTACAAAAACAAGTAGCTTTTAACACTTTTTTAGCTCATACTTCACTGATACTGCCATTGACCCCCTACCCACCCCCATTCAGATCAGATTTGGGACACTTTTATATGTCGTACTAAAATCTGATATGCATCTAATATAGAACTTTAGGAAAATTTTACATTAATAACTTTATGCTGTCAAGGAGGAAAGAATGACAGAATTTAAAGGCACTTAAATAAATGTCCAAAGGAATGGACAGACAGGAGAGCAAGATCACAGCATCAAAGGAGACTTAAAAGTCTGAAACTTAACTTTAAAGAAACCAAGGACACAAAACAAAGACGTAGCCATGGCTGAACAACGTGGCCTATTATAGCAAGTGTGCCACGAGAAACACTGCTCATCTGCACGAGCAGGTCAGTTTAGAGGTGTTCTTCATATAGATATAATGTTCAGATCTTCTGAACATCTTCTCATCGTATAGTTTCTGGCTATCACAGTGACAGAATATAAGCATTGAAATTGGATTGGTTAATTAAATCTAACATGGTCTTCTGCTTTCTTCCTATTAGGGGTGTAAGAAAATTTCGATATATCGTATATATCAGGATATTATATTTACTGATACTGTATTGATTCTCAAACACACAGTATTGATACACAAATTCCTGTTTAAACCTCACACCACTAGATGGTAGTGTTGTAATTCATAGTCAGCTCCACTCCAACATTAACAAGCAGCACAAGGGCGCAATGCTATTGTAAGCATTGGCAAACCTGTTCATACAGAGGTGTGTTTTAATAATAGGATTAGAAACATCACAATATATCACAATATATGGATACATATTGTATCACCAGGTTCCTGCCAATACACAGCCCTAGTGTGTATGTAGCTTCTGTGCATGTAAACGTTCTGCAAAGCTATAAAACCCAGAACACATAGCAGAAAGGCAGAGACCACTCTTCTCAGCCGCCTGAACCTCTTGTTGACATCATCTCGTAACACAGTCCTTATTGCCCGCCTACCTGCAGACTTGGCACAACCTCAAACAACACACAGCCAATACTAGAGAGGCAGCGTAGGGAGGTTGACCAATCAGAGCAAAGTTTATAGGCTCATCAGGAGGCGGGGCTTAAAGACACATAACAGGATTCTACAATATGAAGGCCAAGCTGTTCCACCAGCACGGTGGGTCAGCTTTTAATTTCTTTGCTATACCTTTTGCAGGACGTCCCAGACCTCATGCTCGAATATTTGCCCCACAGCGGTGAGGTCATTCCTCTCTGAAGCATTATCTACTGTTAGATATCTGACAGATAACACGGAAAATGATTAATATCACTACAAAAATCGATTCAAAATCAAGAAAACATGCTCTCCAGACGTCTGACAGGCAGTTAGTGTGTGTGTGTGTGTGTGTGTGTGTGTGAGTGTGTGTGTGTGACTCTCTGATTGTTTGTTCGGTGTGGGCTGGTGAAAGCCGGTGAAAGATGGCCTCGGTCACACCTCGCCTCTGGATCGTTCTAATGATCTCCGTCCTTAAACACCACACAAGGGCAAACACTAACGCTGCACCATTCTCACACTCGCCGCGCACTCTCCCCTCAGCCTGCAGCCGCCGCTCCACAGAGTGATGCGGACGGTGTAAATGGCTGACCTTGTTATTTAGAGTTTAGATGCCGGAGCTGAGTTACATCAGCCGGAGCACATTTTCATACCATTCACCTCCTGATGTGATTAAAATCACTGAACCACCGCACAGTGAAGGCAAGCAACGGGCTCATTACCCACACAGGCCCACCCTCAGGTGCCCAGCGGCCACTTTCAGAGACCCTAGATCATCAGCTCATACACGGCTTGTACGAGCAACACTGTAGACAGAAGTTTCTAATAAAGCGGCCACTTTGTGGAAGTATAAGGTAGGTATTTCTAATAAAGTGGCCATTTTGTGGAAGTACAATGTTGGTGTTTCTATTAAAGTGACCATTTAGTGGAAGTACAATGTTTGTGTTTCTAATAAAGTGGCCACTTAGTAGAAGTACAATGTTGGTGTTTCTAATAGAGTGGCCACTTAGTGGAAGTACAATGTTGGTGTTTCTAATAAAGCGGCCACTTAGTGGAAGTACAATGTTGGTGATTCTAATAAAGTGGACACTTAGTGGAAGTATAAGGTTGGTGTTTCTAATAAAGTGGACACTTAGTGGAAGTACAATGTTGGTGGCCAAAAAGAAAAAGTATAAGGTATGTGTTTCTAATAAATTGGCCAGAAGCACAAGATGGGTGTTTCTGATAAATTGGCCAGTGAGTAAAAGTACAAGGTAGGTGTTTCCGATAAAGTGATCAATTAATAGAAGTACAAGGTGGGTGTTTCTAGTAATGTGGCCAGTTACTGGAAGCACAAGTACGGTGTTTCTGATAAATTGGCCAGTGAGTAAAAGTACAAGGTAGGTGTTTCTAATTAACTTGCCAATTAGTAAAAGTACAAGGTAGGTGTTTCCGATAAAGTGACCATTTAGTAGAAGTACAAGGTGGGTGTTTCTAGTAATGTGGCCAGTTACTGGAAGCACAAGGTAGGTGTTTCTGATAAAGTGACCAATTAGTAGAAGTACAAGGTGGGTGTTTCTAATAATTTGGCCAGTTAGTGGAAGCACAAGGTAGGTGTTATTGTATATGATAAACTTGTTTCTATAACTGTGGCCACAAATTCACTGGCTTAGTGCACCGAGTGACCAGTCCAAATGTTTCTATCTCTCTCCCGCTGAGGTCTGGCTGACCGACTGCGTTTGGGGTGAGGAGGGAAGCTGCGTAACTGTGTTGTTGTGAAACTATTTCTTTAAACACGTCGTAGTGGCTGTCAAAGCTTAACACCTGCAATCTGTAACAGTACGTCAGTTTGAAGGTTGGCTCTGAAAATAGCCGTTTGTACGCTGTCAGCAAAAAGTAAATAAATAAATAACTAAGTCGATAACACAACGTCCTCGTCACGAAGTCACCGGAAAGGCACCTGGGCTGTGGGCTCCACTGAGACATAGAGAGGGAGAGGACAAGGGACAGAGGCCGGTTTAATGATCTTTATTTTTGGGGAACGATGCCAAGCCGGCGGTGAAGCTCCAGCTCCCGATAGCAGTAATGAGGGTTTTGACCGAAGGGCTTCTTCTGAAACCAGCAAGAGCCTTGAGTTTTCGTGCCCTGCACGTTGGGGTAAACGAAGAAAGTCTCACCTCGGAAGGTCCTTTATCACAGGGCTGAGTCAGAGTTATAAAAACCTCTCCAGCTTTGGGTAGAGGTTGCCAGATCTTCCCCTATCACCTCCGTAATTAAAGGTGTTAGGGGGCCTTTCTGAAACAAATTTACAGGCATTAGCTTGAGGCTCGTAAAGCATCTCTGTTTTTAATGGGGAAATTAATTGGTCTAACCTGAGTTATTACTCTCATTTAGCTGAACGGTGTAAAAGTAATTATGGAGCAGAGTTCGTAGAAAATTACATTTACATGTGATATATTATGGCAGGTTCAAGTCTGCGCTTTCAACTGTTTTCTGTTGGCTTTGATGGCAAACAAGAACAAAACCATAGCAGAATGTAATAGATGCCTTTGCATTAACTAAATCAATACAATTACTTCAACTTAAATCAAATTAAAACATCTTCTTCTTACAAACACAAGCACAGTACTTGTTTCAAATGAGTAATAAAGGTGCAATGAGTAAAATCATTAGTTTAAAACATTTAAAATGAACTAAAATTACTGACAGAATGTAAAGAATGTAAAGATTTGATGCATTTAAGCATCATGTTGCAGAGATATCTATAAAGTTAGAATGCTTACCAGCTAGCACCGGCCTGTCCTGTCTTGTAATGTTATTTTGTACCTAAAGAGGTGATAGTGAGTCACTGTAGTACCACTTTGTACCTGAAAAGGTGATAGTGAGTCACTGTAGTACCACTTTGTGCCTGAAGAGGTGATAGTGAGTCACTGTAATACCACTTTGTACCTAAAGAGATGACAGTAATTGATGGTAGTACCATATTGTACCTGAAGAGGTGATAGTGAGTCACTGTTATACCACTTTGTACCTGAAGAGGTGATAGTAAGACACTGTAGTACCACTTTGTACCTGAAGAGGTGACAGTAATTGACGGTAGTACCATTTTGTACCTGAAGAGGTGATAGTGAGTCACTGTAATACCACTTTGTACCTGAAGAGGTGACAGTAATTGACGGTAGTACCACTTTGTACCTGAAGAGGTGACAGTAATTGACGGTAGTACCACTTTGTACCTGAAGAGGTGATAGTGAGTCACTGTAGTACCACTTTGTACCTGAAGAGGTGATAGTGAGTCACTGTAGTACCACTTTGTACCTGAAGAGGTGATAGTAAGACACTGTAGTACCACTTTGTACCTGAAGAGGTGAGGGTGAGTCACTGTAGTACCACTTTGTGCCTGAAGAGGTGACAGTGAGTCACTGTAATACCACTTTGTACCTAAAGAGGTGATAGTGAGTCACTGCAATACCACCTTGTGCCTGAAGAGGTGACAGTGAGTCACTGTAGTACCACTTTGTGCCTGAAGAGGTGACAGTAATTGACTGTAGTACCACTTCGTACCTGAAGAGGTGATAGTGAGTCACTGTAGTACCACTTTGTACCTGAAGAGGTGATAGTGAGTCACTGTAGTACCACTTTGTACCTGAAGAGGTGATAGTGAGTCACTGTAGTACCACTTTGTACCTGAAGAGGTGATAGTGAGTCACTGTATTGAGTCGTGGAATCAGTCCAACATATGAGGATGAGGAGGTAGCACTGCTGCCCTGACACCATATTCGTCCTGTCATTGATCTTCTCAGGAGACTCATTTTCAGGTCAGACTCACCTCCAAAGTTCAATCTTAGAAGCTGGCACGTTCCCCAAACAGGTTCAGTGATGTTGAGGCTTTGGACTCTGGGATGGTCAGTCCATTGTTCTGAGAACAGCAGCAGCTTCTTTGTTTGATGTGTTCTTTGATCTCCTTTTCTTAGTGAGGAGCTTCTTGAACAGCTACACATCCCCACAGTGTTCTCAGGCATGGAGCAGAGCTTGATGTTCTCCTCACTCTCAAAGGCAAAAGGCTGTTCATCTGATGGGAGGACAGTGTTGGTGGGTCTACCAGGCCTTCCAGGTGGTTGTTAGGAGGCCCATATTGTGGCAGTAAATGATCTTATAGCTAGTTTTATTCAGAAATAGCTTCAGCTGGGCTCTTCAGAGTACTTGGTAGTCTCTTTTCAAGGCTTCAAGAAGCTTTCAACAAACATACAAACGACTGTACGGTGTTGTGGGTTCGGCGCTCGCCAGCGCCGGTGATACAGGTGAATTCCAATGGCTATTCTAACAGCTTCTAAATGGCTTTTCATCATATTTGGCGAGTGCCTTTGGAGAACCAGACCTGGCTAAGCAAGGTTTTTCAGAAATAGATTAATCATGATCAATTATTCTGTCAATAATTGGCTCTGTGTTGTAGCAGATTAAGCGGTCCTGGAAAATGTGCCTCCACGTCCAGGAGACCCTGAATCTGAAACCGAGCATTATTATAATTAGATTGTTTTTTCAGAAAATAGGAAGTGTGGCCAGTAAACGGACTGAAGTCTTAGTTTTTCATGATTAATGTTTCCTGCGGAGGCATATCAGTCACCAGCGCAGGGATGTAGGAATCGATATTCCTCACGGAGAGCCACTCAGCACCGCTTGATGAGAGTCACGTGAAAATTTTCTGACAGCGCTCGCCTGAAGGCCTCGGAGGGAAATGAAACCTTGACCAGGCACGCGACCCCCACCCCCCCCCCCCACCCAACCCCCATCCGAAACCCCCTTCCAGCTGCGGCTGACTGAACGTGACAACACTGATCCATCCACTTCCCACAACAGTCACCGAAATCCATTACAGCCGTCCAAACAACGCCTGGTTCACACTACACGACTGTTTGATTGGTCAGGTCTTTGTGTTGTTCACACTACACGACTGTTTGATTGGTCAGGTCTTTGTGCTGTTCACACTACACGACTGTTTGATTGGTCAGGTCTTTGTGCTGTTCACACTACACGACTGTTTGATTGGTCAGGTCTTTGTGCTGTTCACACTACACGACTGTTTGATTGGTCAGGTCTTTGTGGAGTTCACACTACACGACTGTTTGATTGGTCAGGTCTTTGTGCTGTTCACACTACACGACTGTTTGATTGGTCAGGTCTTTGTGGAGTTCACACTACACGACTGTTTGATTGGTCAGGTCTTTGTGCTGTTCACACTACACGACTGTTTGATTGGTCAGGTCTTTGTGGCGTTCACACTACACGACTGTTTGATTGGTCAGGTCTTTGTGGCGTTCACACTACACGACTGTTTGATTGGTCAGGTCTTTGTGCTGTTCACACTACACGACTGTTTGATTGGTCAGGCCTTTGTGGCGTTCACACTACACGACTGTTTGATTGGTCAGGTCTTTGTGGCGTTCACACTACACGACTGTTTGATTGGTCAGGTCTTTGTGCTGTTCACACTACACGACTGTTTGATTGGTCAGGTCTTTGTGGAGTTCACACTACACGACTGTTTGATTGGTCAGGTCTTTGTGGCGTTCACACTACACGACTCTTGATTGGTCAGGTCTTTGTGCTGTTCACACTACACGACTGTTTGATTGGTCAGGTCTTTGTGCTGTTCACACTACACGACTGTTTGATTGGTCAGGTCTTTGTGCTGTTCACACTACACGACTCTTGATTGGTCAGGTCTTTGTGCTGTTCACACTACACGACTGTTTGATTGGTCAGGTCTTTGTGCTGTTCACACTACACGACTGTTTGATTGGTCAGGTCTTTGTGCTGTTCACACTACACGACTGTTTGATTGGTCAGGTCTTTGTGGCGTTCACACTACACGACTCTTGATTGGTCAGGTCTTTGTGCTGTTCACACTACACGACTGTTTGATTGGTCAGGTCTTTGTGCTGTTCACACTACACGACTGTTTGATTGGTCAGGTCTTTGTGCTGTTCACACTACACGACTGTTTGATTGGTCAGGTCTTTGTGGCGTTCACACTACACGACTGTTTGATTGGTCAGGTCTTTGTGGCGTTCACACTACACGACTGTTTGATTGGTCAGGTCTTTGTGCTGTTCACACTACACGACTGTTTGATTGGTCAGGTCTTTGTGCTGTTCACACTACACGACTGTTTGATTGGTCAGGTCTTTGTGGAGTTCACACTACACGACTGTTTGCTTGGTCAGGTCTTTGTGGAGTTTACACTACACGACTGGTTGATTGGTCAGGTCTTTGTGTTGTTCACACTACACAACTGTTTGATTGGTCAGGTCTTTGTGGAGTTTACCCTACACGACTGGTTGATTGGTCAGATCTTTGTGTTGTTCACACTACACAACTGTTTGATTGGTCAGGTCTTTGTGTTGTTCACACTACATGACTGTTTGATTGGTCAGGTCTTTGTGCTGTTCACACTACACGACTGTTTGATTGGTCAGGTCTTTGTGGCGTTCACACTACATGACTGTTTGATTGGTCAGGTCTTTGTGCTGTTCACACTACACGACTGTTTGATTGGTCAGGTCTTTGTGCTGTTCACACTACACGACTGTTTGATTGGTCAGGTCTTTGTGGAGTTCACACTACACGACTGTTTGATTGGTCAGGTCTTTGTGGCATTCACACTACACGACTGTTTGATTGGTCAGGTCTTTGTGCTGTTCACACTACACGACTGTTTGATTGGTCAGGTCTTTGTGGCGTTCACACTACACGACTGTTTGATTGGTCAGGTCTTTGTGGAGTTCACACTACACGACTGTTTGATTGGTCAGGTCTTTGTGGCATTCACATTACACGACTATTTGATTGGTCAGGTCTTTGTGCTGTTCACACTACACGACTGGTTGATTGGTCAGGTCTTTGTGGAGTTCACACTACACGACTGTTTGATTGGTCAGGTCTTTGTGGAGTTTACACTACACGACTGGTTGATTGGTCAGATCTTTGTGGCGTTCACACTACACGACTGTTTGATTGGTCAGGTCTTTGTGGAGTTTACCCTACACGACTGGTTGATTGGTCAGGTCTTTGTGTTGTTCACACTACACGACTGTTTGATTGGTCAGGTCTTTGTGCTGTTCACACTACACGACTGTTTGATTGGTCAGGTCTTTGTGGAGTTCACACTACATGACTGTTTGATTGGTCAGGTCTTTGTGCTGTTCACACTACACGACTGTTTGATTGGTCAGGTCTTTGTGCTGTTCACACTACACGACTGTTTGATTGGTCAGGTCTTTGTGCTGTTCACACTACACGACTGTTTGATTGGTCAGGTCTTTGTGCTGTTCACACTACACGACTGTTTGATTGGTCAGGTCTTTGTGCTGTTCACACTACACGACTGTTTGATTGGTCAGGTCTTTGTGGAGTTCACACTACACGACTGTTTGATTGGTCAGGTCTTTGTGGCATTCACATTACACGACTATTTGATTGGTCAGGTCTTTGTGCTGTTCACACTACACGACTGGTTGATTGGTCAGGTCTTTGTGGAGTTCACACTACACAACTGTTTGCTTGGTCAGGTCTTTGTGGAGTTTATACTACACGACTGGTTGATTGGTCAGGTCTTTGTGTTGTTCACACTACACAACTGTTTGATTGGTCAGGTCTTTGTGGAGTTTACCCTACACGACTGGTTGATTGGTCAGATCTTTGTGTTGTTCACACTACACAACTGTTTGATTGGTCAGGTCTTTGTGTTGTTCACACTACATGACTGTTTGATTGGTCAGGTCTTTGTGCTGTTCACACTACACGACTGTTTGATTGGTCAGGTCTTTGTGGCGTTCACACTACACGACTGTTTGATTGGTCAGGTCTTTGTGCTGTTCACACTACACGACTGTTTGATTGGTCAGGTCTTTGTGCTGTTCACACTACACGACTGTTTGTTTGATTGGTCAGGTCTTTGTGGAGTTCACACTACACGACTGTTTGATTGGTCAGGTCTTTGTGGCATTCACACTACACGACTGTTTGATTGGTCAGGTCTTTGTGCTGTTCACACTACACGACTGTTTGATTGGTCAGGTCTTTGTGGCGTTCACACTACACGACTGTTTGATTGGTCAGGTCTTTGTGGAGTTCACACTACACGACTGTTTGATTGGTCAGGTCTTTGTGGCATTCACATTACACGACTATTTGATTGGTCAGGTCTTTGTGCTGTTCACACTACACGACTGGTTGATTGGTCAGGTCTTTGTGGAGTTCACACTACACGACTGTTTGATTGGTCAGGTCTTTGTGGAGTTTACACTACACGACTGGTTGATTGGTCAGATCTTTGTGGCGTTCACACTACACAACTGTTTGATTGGTCAGGTCTTTGTGGAGTTTACCCTACACGACTGGTTGATTGGTCAGGTCTTTGTGTTGTTCACACTACACGACTGTTTGATTGGTCAGGTCTTTGTGCTGTTCACACTACACGACTGTTTGATTGGTCAGGTCTTTGTGGAGTTCACACTACATGACTGTTTGATTGGTCAGGTCTTTGTGTTGTTCACACTACACGACTGTTTGATTGGTCAGGTCTTTGTGCTGTTCACACTACACGACTGTTTGATTGGTCAGGTCTTTGTGGAGTTCACACTACATGACTGTTTGATTGGTCAGGTCTTTGTGCTGTTCACACTACACGACTGTTTGATTGGTCAGGTCTTTGTGCTGTTCACACTACACGACTGTTTGATTGGTCAGGTCTTTGTGGAGTTCACACTACACGACTGTTTGATTGGTCAGGTCTTTGTGCCGTTCACACTACACGACTGTTTGATTGGTCAGGTTGAACATTGCTGTGAGGATTTGATTGAGTGTTAGTGAGATCAGGTACTGATGCTGAACATTGCTGTGAGGATTTGATTGAGTGTTAGTGAGATCAGGTACTGATGCTGAACATTGCTGTGAGGATTTGATTGAGTGTTAGTGAGGTCAGGTACTGATGCTGAACATTGCTGTGATTAAATTAGACTAAGATTCTGATTAATTCATTCAGTATAAACTTTGTGTTTTAGGAAAACTGATTATATAATATTGTGAATATCAAATTTGATGCTTTCTAACAGGATTCGACCTGTTTCAGAACCGTTCACTGTTTATTCCTCCACACACACACACACACACACACACACACACACACACACACACACACACAGCATCAAACACTTGTCACACATAGGAAATTGGATAGAATCTCTTGTCACTAGCTGCGAATGGAGTTTAGAGCTCAGGAAGGATGTGACATGAGTCACGCTGGTGAGATCTGGAGAAGTCTGTAGCCGAAAGGAGACATACACACTTTGTTTCCTCCACAACATTCCCAACTGAGGAATAGCCGCTAATGCTGACCCTGAGTTGCTTTGCTAATTAGCTCCTACCTAGCTAATTAGTTGGTGTCAATCACTACAGACCTCCAAACTTCATGTGGCCTTCAGATCAGCTCAAGAACAGAGCGTAGAGAGCTTCATGGAATGGGTCTCCATGTCCGAGCAGCTGCTTCTAAGCCTTACACCACCAAGAACAATGCAGAGCGTCCACCACATAACCACCACATACTGAAGTGTAGAGCTACAGCTTGTGTGTTGGCAGTTGGTGGACCTCCATACCGAGGAGCTCCACAACAGCTGTCGTTTACTGTCCTGTGGATCAACAAGCACCACACACTCAACTCCGCCCCTCTCGTCATTAACGTTACGCTGTTTAGTTACCGTAACATACGCTTTTAAATCTATCACCAGTGTTCACTCCCAGATCACCCTTACACACTACAATACTCACTCCTACTGACCACCAGCACCATTAGCTCAGCTTCACCAGTTCTCCTGTTTCCACCTTAAATGGAGGTGCAGGTACCTTCTGGCTCCTGCTGCACTGTTTAAGGTGGAACAGAAAACTGGTGAATGAGCTGCTTCACCCTTGTGCGCTTGGTAGGAGTGAGTAGTGTAGAGTGAACAGTCATTCTGGGGGTGATGTGACTGGTCACTGGTGAGAGATTTCAAACTACAGCTACAAGAAACTGGACCAGGAACTCTCATCCTGACCACAGAGAAACTGATTTTGAGAGACTGTAAATGATGTAAAGCACAGATATTCTGAGAGAGTGTGAAAGCGCCCCCTATGGGGAACATCACTTACTGCTCTCCAGCTGCAGTTCTCACCACAGCAATGCAGTGACATGATGTCCTCCACGCTATTACTCAAATACTCAAAGCTGGCAGTGATCAGAGGCCACACAGAGGAGTGTTACTGACCCCCCGGTGGTCGTCTGTTAAATTCCTGCTTTAATATTAGCCAGTTTTAAAACACACACCACACTATCTTGGTCTGGATCCAAGATCCTTATGTTCTGGCACCGGACTGCTACCAATCTCTTGGCTCTGTTAGACCCTGATGTTTCGTGGTCAGCATCTGTTTTTCTTTTAAATTATTTAATCCCCCAGCTCAGCAGAACTGGATGTTTTTTTGTAGCTGCAGAAAAACTATTGGTCAATCGATGGGATCCTCGTCACTCCATCTCCAGACGCCAGTGAATTCTCTCTACACTAAAAACTGTTTCACTGGAACTTTCGGTTTCTTGTATAAGTGGTGGGCAGAGTCTTGAATAAGCTTTTTGTTTATACACCGATTAACCATAACATTAGAACCACCTGATCGTATCCACACACACTGTCCACTCTATCAGCTCCACTGACCATACAGGACCTCCACTCACTGTCCACTGTATCAGCTCCACTGACCATACAGGACCTCCACTCACTGTCCACTGTATCAGCTCCACTGACCATACAGGACCTCCACCCACTGTCCACTGTATCAGCTCCACTGACCATACAGGACCTCCACTCACTGTCCACTGTATCAGCTCCACTGACCATACAGGACCTCCACTCACTGTCCACTGTATCAGCTCCATATATATATATATACACTACTGTGTAAATGTCTGAGAGCCCTAAGCTGATAGTTCAAAAGTCTTTATCTGATCAGTAAGTGTGTGTTGACCAGTAAGAACAGCAGATCTGATTAGAACAGATAAATAATCAGACATACAATACAAAGTAACATGAATATGTTATTGTGAGAGAAGTAGATCAGATCTTGATCCAGTTTGAAGAACAAAGTTAGGTTCCAGATTTCTCCTGGACGCCCCAGACGTTGTATGAATGTGTTCAGTTCCTTCAGCAGCAAATCTTGATTTATCTTAATGAAGTACTGAGCAGTCAAAGCAGGTATTAGATGAGAACTGATAATAATACTGGGTTGTTTAGGAGAAGCTTGGAAAGAGTTAAATAAACTCTACTTACTCTATTAATACTGATTAATATTTAATAATATAATTATTTAGAATATTTTTTTTAAATATAATATAAAGTGTCTGAAGTGTCTAAAACCTTTGGCCAGTACTGTATACACTGATTACCTCGTTACACATGTACTGATATCTCAGGCCGTATATGTCCGGTGAGGCGTCCAGTGAGATTTCCTCCTCTCGGCCAGGCGTTCAGGGTTTTTACGCCGAGTCTCTTTATTAATTTGTGTCTGTCAGAGATGAAGGCTGAGCCGCTGTGTCAACTTCTCTGCCTCAGCATCCTGAACGGTAGAGCACGACACATAATCAATTACGCTGCGGAAAAGATGAGTGGACAGAGTGAGAGAGGAGGAGGAAGCTCGTGAGGACCAGAGCGCACACACACTCACTCACTCACTCACTCACTCACACACGCTCACCAGGAGCTTCAGCCATCGCTGTTCTTTTTATCAGCATCTCTGTATATTAACTCCAGGTGGCGTATTTCCATAGATTAAACCTTCTTATCAGAATATCTACCAGCATTATAACCACGAGGCTCAAGTTCAGCATCCTATTCACCAGCTTCTTGTTTCAATTTTCTTGTTCCACCTTAAACAGTGGAGGATTTTTTACAACCCAGGCTCCAGAATGTAATGGCAGCACCATTAAAGGTGGATTTTTTCCATTCCGCCTTAAACAGTGAAGCAGCTGTTGTAACACCTCAGGCACCAGAAGGTATCCACAGCACCATTAGAGGTGAAATTCTCCATTCCACCTTAAACGGTGGAGTAGTTATTATAACAACCCAGCCGAATGAATGTAACTGCAGAACCATTTAAGGTGGATTTTTTTCTATTTAACCTCAAACAGTAGAACAGTTATTATAACAACTCCAGAAGGCGCCAGAATGTAACCGCAGCAGCATTTAAGGTGGATTTTTCCATTCCACCTTAAAAATGGAGCAGCTGTTGTAACACCTCTGGTACCAGAATGTATCCACAGCACCATTAGAGGTGAAATTCTCTATTCCACCTTAAACGTTGGAGCAGTTATTATAACAACCCAGCCGTAAGAATGTGTATTTTTTTTCTGTCACCTAAAAAAAATTCCACCTTAAATGGTGCTGTGGTAATATTCTGGTGGCGCAGCACCATTAAGGTGGAATTTTCCAATTTTCCATTCCACCTTAAAGGGTGGAGCAGTTATTATAGCAACTCAGAAAGGCACTACAATGTAACCACAGCACCATTTAAGGTGGAATTCTTTCATTCCACCTCAACTGGTGAAGCAGTCAATATAACATCTGCAGAGGGCAACAGAATGTAACCATAGCACCATTTAAAGTGGAATCTTTCCATTCCACCTTAAACATTGGAGTAGTTATTAGAACAACTCAGCCGTAAGAATGTAACAGCAGCAGCATTTAAGGTGGAATGTTTTCTATTTCACCTCAAACAGTGGAACAGTTATCATAACAACTCCAGAAGGCACCAGAATGTAATCGCAGCAGCATTTAAGGTGGATTTTTTTCCATTCCACCTTTAACAATGGAGCAGCTGTTGTAACACCTCTGGTACCAGAATGTATCCACAGCACCATTAGAGGTGAAATTCTCTATTCCACCTTAAACGTTGGAGCAGTTATTATAACAATCAGCCCTAAGAATGTAACCGCAGCAGCATTTAAGGTGGATTTTTTTCTATTTCACTTGGAAAAATTCCACCTTAAATGGTGCTGGGGTTACATTCTGGTGCCTTAAATGGTGGAACAGTTATTATAACACCTCCAGAAGGCACCAGAATGTAACCACTTAAGCACCATTTAAAGCAGAATGAATAAAATATGATAACTGCTCTACCATTTAAGGTGGAATGGAAAAATAGAAAAAAATCCACCTTAAATGGGGCAGCTGTTATGTTCTGGTGCTGCAGCACCAGTTAAGGTGGAACTTTCTAATTTTCCATTCCACCTTAAACAATGGGGCAGCTGTTGTAACACCCCAGGCACCAGAATGTAACCATAGCAATTATTTAAGGTGGAACGAGAAGCAAGCAAGAAGCTGATGAATGACTTTAGCTGTGGTCAGGTTGGGGTCAGACATAAATATAGGGGTCTGTATGCAGGTCAGGGTTAGGGTCCAACCAAAGCTCTACCCTGCAGGACACAGTAGACTCTATAAACAGTAGAGCAAACAGAATCGGTCCAATGTACAGCGAAGACTAGAGGCCTACGTCTGATCTCAGGTCACGTTTACCTAACAGCCCAAATGAGACAGCCTGTCATGGCGAGCGTTTAAACATGAGCTATAAAAGCCAAGTGGACACAGAGCGCGCCACATTGATCTACGCCCGCTGCCCCCTCCCCGCCCATCCGCCCATCCATCCAGCTCTGAAGTGACACTCTTGCCAAAGCGCCACTGCTTCAAGCCTGACGGCAGTTTATGGTGCTTGGCCCCCCTTTCTTAGCCCCCCCACCCCCCGGCTAATCGAGCCAGAATCCACATCTCAATCTACGAGAAGAATATTCCCCTCCATAAAGTGGGAAGAGAATCAAATCAGGGCTGAGTGCATTAGCCTAATGGGACGAATGAAGCCACCCCAGCAGACGGCTACTGTTACTCCTGCTGGACTCGTATTGAAGGCTCGAGAGCTGTAATCGCACGCCGTGTTCGCATTGCCGTGATGTTTGCTTTCGCGGACTCTCTTGATTTTATAGCCTTTCTTAAATCAAATAGAAATAAAGAGGTTATTCCAACTGCCAGACGAGTCTGAGGCCTCCAGCGTTATCAACTATCTCTAGATGATACGCAGCGAGCCAATAGGAGACCTGCATTTCCCATTCATCTCCACCCCATCTGGCAGCAGAAAAGCATAAAACCATCTGAAAGGAACTAAACAGCATCCTGGCATCAGACTCACTGATCCAAGCGCAGGAAGGATGGAGCCGTGCATTAGAACAGAGTGGAGGAGATGGAGGTGAGGAACAGAGTGGAGGAGATGGAGGTGAAGAACAGAGTGGAGAAGATGGAGGTGAAGAACAGAGTGGAGGAGATGGAGGTGAGGAACAGAGTGGAGGAGATGGAGGTGAGGAACAGAGTGGAGGAGATGGAGGTGAGGAACAGAGTGGAGGAGGTGGAGGTGAGGACCAGAGTGGAGGTGAGGACCAAAGTGGAGGAGATGGGGGTGAGGAACAGAGTGGAGGAGGTGGAGGTGAGGACCAGAGTGGAGGTGAGGACCAAAGTGGAGGAGATGGGGGTGAGGAACAGAGTGGAGGAGGTGGAGGTGAGGAACAGTGTGGAGGAGATGGAGGTGGGGAACAGAGTGGAGGAGATGGAGGTGAAGAACAGAGTGGAGGAGATTGAGGTGGAGAACAGAGTGGAGGAGATGGGGGTGAAGAACAGAGTGGAGGAGATGGAGGTGTAGAACAGAGTGGAGGAGATGGAGGTGAGGAACAGAGTGGAGGAGATGGGGGTGAAGAACAGAGTGGAGGAGATAGAGGTGAGGAACAGAGTGGAGGAGATGGAGGTGAGGAACAGAGTGGAGGTGAGGATCAAAGTGGAGGAGATGGGGGTGAGGAACAGAGTGGAGGAGGTGGAGGTGAGGAACAGTGTGGAGGAGGTGGAGGTGAGGAACAGAGTGGAGGAGATGGGGGTGAAGAACAGAGTGGAGGAGATGCAGGTGAGGAACAGAGTGAAAGAGATGGAGGTGAGGAACAGAGTGGAGGAGATGGAGGGTGAGGAACAGATTGAAGGAGATGGAGGTGAGGAACAGAGTAAAGGAGATGGAGGTGAGGAACAGAGTGGAGGAGATGGAGGTGAGATGTTACAGTAGATGTTGGAGGTGATGCTGATGTGATGAAGAGAGGTTTGAGCTGAGCTGAAAGATGAGCTGATATCGAGCAGCAGATTAAGAACCACCAAGAAAACAAACCACCACATACTAAAGTGTTGAGCTACAACTGGTGTGTTGGCGGTTGATGGACCTCGATACAGAGAAGCTCCACAACGACTGTGGTTTACTGTCCCATGGATTAACCAGCAACCAACAACTAACTCCGCCCCTCTCGTCATTAACGTTACGCTGTTTAGTTACACTTTTAAAGTGTTCACTTTTCACCAGTGTTCACCCCCAGATCAACCTTACACACTACAATACTCACTCCTACTGACCACCAGTGTTCACCCCCAGATCAACCTTACACACTACAATACTCACTCCTACTGACCACCAGTGTTCACCCCCAGATCACCCTTACACACAACAATACTCACTCCTACTGACCACCAGTGTTCACCCCCAGATCACCCTTACACACTACAATACTCACTCCTACTGACCACCAGTGTTCACCCCAGATCACCCTTACACACTACAATACTCACTCCTACTGACCACCAGTGTTCACCCCCAGATCACCCTTACACACTACAATACTCACTCCTACTGACCACCAGTGTTCACCCCCAGATCACCCTTACACACTACAATACTCACTCCTACTGACCACCAGCACCATCAGCTCAGCTTCTCCTTCACCAGTTCTCCTGTTTCCACCTTAAATGAAGGTGCAGGTACGTTCTGGCTCCTGCTGCACTGTTTAAGGTGGAACAGAAAACTGGTGAACGAGCTGCTTCACCCTCGTGTGCTCGGTAGGAGTGAGTATTGGAGTATTGAAGTATTGGAGTATTGGAGTATTGAAGTATTGGAGTATTGGAGTATTGAAGTATTGGAGTATTGGAGTATTGGAGTATTGGAGTATTGGAGTATTGGAGTATTGAAGTATTGGAGTATTGGAGTATTGGAGTATTGAAGTATTGGAGTATTGGAGTATTGGAGTATTGAAGTATTGGAGTATTGGAGTATTGAAGTATTGGAGTATTGGAGTATTGGAGTATTGAAGTATTGGAGTATTGAAGTATTGGAGTATTGGAGTATTGAAGTATTGGAGTATTGGAGTATTGGAGTATTGAAGTATTGGAGTATTGAAGTATTGGAGTATTGGAGTATTGAAGTATTGGAGTATTGAAGTATTGGAGTATTGGAGTATTGAAGTATTGGAGTATTGGAGTATTGGAGTATTGAAGTATTGGAGTATTGGAGTATTGGAGTATTGGAGTATTGAAGTATTGGAGTATTGGAGTATTGGAGTATTGAAGTATTGGAGTATTGGAGTATTGGAGTATTGAAGTATTGGAGTATTGGAGTATTGAAGTATTGGAGTATTGGATTATTGGAGTATTGGAGACACTGGACATTATTGTTTAGAAGCTGGTCAGAACTTGATCACTAATGTCTGAGAAGTGTGTATTAACAGGTGGGCTCCAGTCTCTAACCGTATACCAGCAGCAGCCATACTGACACCTGGAAGGGGAAGACGGTATAAATAAAAAATTTCACCCAATTACTTCTCTAACTGGCCACTCTTTCTTTGTCCAGATATATTTGGTGCTTGTTCATATGGATAACACAATGAAAGCATCCTTGTGAATGTCTCATTATATATGCTTATATAGAAGCAGAGGGGAGCTTGCTGAGCTGTGTTGAAAGGGGAAAACGGTATAAATTTAAAATTTCCACCAACTATTTTTCTAACTGACCCCTCTTTTTTTGTCCAGATACATTTGGAGTTGACTTTTTCATCTTTTCTGCTTGTTTGTGATAAGCTTTGCACGGACAACACAATAAAAGCATCCCGTCTCATCGGCGGTCACCATGATAATAAACAGCCGTTATCCAGAGGTGCTGTCCATCAACACTTTATTACATCACTCCCTCCTCCTCCTCCTCCTCCTCCTCCTCCTCCTCCCTCGGCCCCTCTGCTTCTGAAATATGCATGCATGCTGTCCTCGCGGCTTTCCGACGGGCAGATTAAAGGAAGCTAGCATGCCATCTTCAAGTCAAACAAGTATGAACGCTGTCAGTCGGCATGAAATATTTAAGCCTCTCTCTTTTCCCACTTCTGGGAAAATCACTTTAATTAGACGAGCAGGGTGGTCCGCTAGAGGAGCGGGCAGGACGGGACATTCAGTTTCCTTTCATTTGTCAAGACTAGCAGGTTAGGCATATTTGACGGGTCAGTCTTAAAGGGGAACTCCACCCATTTTGCATGCACCAGTCATTCTGAGGGGTTTGGTCTGTGAACAGTGGTGGTGAAGGGAACCAGACGTCACCCTGTCTACAAGACACATAGAGATACGCTGTCAGGACCACCAGTGAACCGACACGCTTTAAAAAAATATGGCTTCTTAACTTTCACTTCAGGCATCAGGCAGCATAACCGCAACCGTTTCATGCAAGAACTTTCTGGAAGACAGAGTTTACAGGTGGACGTCTGGCTCCTACGTCGCCACCGCCGAGTAGCGGAAGTACGTGATACGTCATTATGCCGAAAATTTGGGTGGATTTCCCCTTTAATGCACCCCATGGCAAGTGAAATCAAGTGTCCTGCGAGTTGCTGCAGCAGAGCAGAGGGGCAGGAAGACAGACGGGGGTCAGTTGCGTTTCACCCTGAGAGCTAAAGCCAGAAAAGTGCCGCTGCTCGTTTTTCTCAGTCATTCCCGTTACAGCGCTTCAGCGGACCACCGCTCCGTTCACTCCGGTGGGCGGTGACCACAGCTGAGAGGCTTCCTGGCATGAGAACGACATCAAGCTTCAAGTTTCACAACTCACTCCACCAGCACAAGCCCAGCGTTTGTGGGTAGACTGTGAGCAGAACCTGCCTGTTTGTGATGCTCTGATTGGCTGTTCGGTCTGAAGGGACAGTTCAGTGAAAATCGCGTGTGTACAGTTCCTCTGTTCACCTGAACAATCAGCGGAGACAGGTTCACTATAGTTCTGCACTGGAGCTATGAGGCTAGGGTGTTGCTTGGGGGTGGCTAGGAGGTTGCTAGGGTGTACTACGTGCTTTCTAGGATGCTTCTAAGTGGATGCTATTGCAAAGAAGTTGCTATGGCATCACAAATGGTTACTAAGGTGTTGCAATGTGGTTGCTATAGTATCCCAGGTGGTTGCTAGGGTTTCCTAGGTGCTTGCCAGGATGCTGCTCAGTGGAAGCTTTTGCAAAGAAGTTGCTATGGCATCTCAAATGTTTACTAAAGTGTTGCTATGTGGTTGCTATAGTATCCCAGGTATTGCTATGGCAATAAGGTTGCTATGGCATCTCAAGTGGCTGATAAAGTATGTATCGCCACTGACTGTATGTATCGCCACTGTCCAATTAAAAATATGTTATCTCCGTTTTTGTCGATTTTTATATTTACATTGTGTTAAAGCTTCATGATCAATGGACCAATAGAAATGCTCCAAAGTAAAAGTATCAGTTAGTGAGGATGGTGTTTCTCCTGTAAAGTTGCTATTTGTTTATATACCGGTATATACACTCACTGGTTGGAACACGGAGCCACTGTTGCGCTTACTGGAGTGGAAGTCAGTGGATTTTCATGTTTCAAGCATCAGCTGTGTCAAAGCCTCAAAGCTCCAGTGCAAACCTAAAGAACTTTGGACACCAAGCATTCTTGCCCGACCCCATTTGAGGCAAGTTGGAAACTGTGCAAACTTGATTTCCTACCAAACTACTCCCCTACTTCATGTCGCCTCTCCAGTCTCAGCGAGACCTGCTGGGCAGACAGTCTCGATGTCCTGAATGCTGGAGGCGTCCGTGGCCTCCCCGGCACTCGACACGCTGCTCCTGGAAGACAAACTGGCCAGGAGGGAATTGACCCCCTGGGCGTACAAATCCTTCATGTTGAAGAAAGGCATCCCAGGGATGGGCCCTTTCCCTTCAAATCCAAACTGGTCCGACTCCACAAGAGCCTTCTGCCTCTCGTAGTACTTGGAGAACTTGTTAAAGATGATGGTGATGGGAAGAGCCACCACCAGCAGGCCGCAGATGATGCAGAGGGTGCCGATGAGTTTCCCAGCAAGCGTGATGGGATACGTGTCCCCATACCCAACCGTGGTCATGCTGATGGTGGCCCACCACCAGCCCACAGGGATGGTCTGGAGCTCGGACTCGTCCTCCTCTCTTTCCACGAAATAGATGAGCACGGAAAAGATGGATATTCCGACAGAGAGGAAGAGGAGGAGGAGTCCAACCTCATGGTAACTGTGCCGGAGGGTGGCCCCGAGAGATCGCAGGCCTACGGAATGCCGCGCCAACTTCAAGATCCTGAAGATCCGCATGAGCCGAAGGATCTGGACCACCTTGCCCACGTTTTCCAGCTCCTCGCTCTCTTCGGGGTCCACTTTCTCGAACGCCAACGTGGCATAGAACGGGATGATGGAGACAAAGTCAATGATGTTGAGGGTGTTGCTTAGGAATTTGCGCAGGCAAGGTGTGACGGCCAACCTCACAATGAACTCCACAGTGAACCAGATGATGCAAATCGTCTCAAAAATGTGCAGCACCGGATCCTCCACCGGTTTCTCGTTGGCGTCCACCTTGTGGAACTCAGGCATGCTGTGAATGCACATAGCCACGATGCTAATCAGCACCACGCTCAAGGAAACCACAGCCAACAGCTTGGCCGAACGCGAGTACGCCGGATTCTCCAGCCGCAGCCACAACTGCTTGCGCTTCTCCGAACACCAGGTGCCCTCGAACTTCTCCAGGTCCTTGTCCAGAGCTGACAGCTCTTCCATGGACGAGTCAAAACTCTCGTTAAGGTGGTTCTGGGGCTCGTCCTCATTCCAGTCCCGGTCTCCGGCACCTTCCTTTTGCTCCTGGAACTTGTTGCTGCAGCAGGAGTCCAGGTGCAGCTCCTTGATGCCCCAGTACTCCAGCTCCTGGCTGAAGCTGAACACGCAGAGCTCCTCCATCAGGTGGATCCTCCCAGTGTGGTAGAAGTTCAGCACGTAGCAGAAGAAACGAGGGTTCCGGTCGAAGTAGTACTCGCGTTCCACCGCGCTGTAGTCGTCGCACAGCTCCAGGATGGCCGCCTCCGAGTGGCAGCGGAGCAGCTGGCCGAGGCGCGTGTGGGGGAAGCGCTGCAGCACCACCCGAGCCACCTTCTGCTTATAGCCCCCCACATTTAGGTTCATGAAGCTGTCGTCCGGCCCGCGGCGGTGCAGGATCTGACCATACACCATGATGGGTGCCTGGGCTCGGCGAGGGCTCGGCGGGGCAGGAACGAGGAGTGGAGACAGAGTGGAGCTCACAGCTAACGGCCCATCACCTGCAACACAGGAACAGTATGAGGAGCTTCCCAACCTTAAAGACCATCTTCCTCCAAACCAGAAGGACAATTCATTAGTAAATGTTTGTTGTTTGTGCCATAAAAACAAACAAACAAACAAACAAACAAACAAACAGGCAGGATATATGAATGGGCTACTGTCCATTTGGAAAAGCGAGGAGAGAACAGATGTGGAAAATTCAGACACAATCTATATAAACATATACTTTGTTGAGTTGTTTGTGCCACTAAAATAAACAAACAGACAGAATCCCAGGTAAGATCTTTTTGGGAAACAGTGATACTGGGCTCCATTTTGGAAAAAAGAGATCAGGTTCAGAAAAGTCCATCACAATATTGCCTTGGGCTACTTTCCATTCGGATGTGGAAAAATCAGTTAATATATATTTTTATGTATGTCTCTGTCAATTTGTTGTGCTACTCGTGTCATTAAAGTAAACAAACAAGCAGATTGTCTTACAAGACATCTTTGGGGAACGCCGACACTGGATGGGCTACTTCCAAACAGGACGAACAGATATGGAATATTCAGACACAGGTTTTTTCCATATATCACAAATCCGACACTGGGACTGTTGTGGGCTGGATGTTGGGGAACCAGTCTAGTGTGCGGAAGATCGCCGGTTCAGTCCTCTGGACCAACAGGGTGTGACTTAAGTTCCCGTGAGCAAGACACCTAACTACTCGCCAGGTACTGTGGATAGGGCTGCCCACCACTCCAGACAAGTGTGCTCACTGCCCCCTAGAGTGTGTGTACACGTGTGTGTGCGTGTGTTTCACTGCCCCCTAGTGTGTGTGTTCACTAGTGTGTGTGAGTATGTTTCACTGGCTCCTAGTATGTATGTTCACTTGTGTGTATGTTTTACTGTCCCCTAGTGTTTATGTTCACTAGCGTGTGTGAGTGTGTTTCACTGCCCCCTAGTGTGTGTGTTCACTAGCGTGTTTGAGTGTGTTTCACTGCCCCCTAGTGTGTGTGTTCACTAGCATGTTTGAGTGTGTTTCACTGCTCCCTAGTGTGTGTGTTCACTAGCGTGTTTGAGTGTGTTTCACTGCCCCCTAGTGTTTATGTTCACTAGCGTGTGTGAGTGTGTTTCACTGCCCCCTAGTGTGTGTGTTCACTAGCGTGTTTGAGTGTGTTTCACTGCCCCCTAGTGTGTGTGTTCACTAGCATGTTTGAGTATGTTTCACTGCCCCCTAGTGTGTGTGTTCACTAGCATGTTTGAGTGTGTTTCACTGCCCCCTAGTGTGTGTGTTCACTAGCGTGTTTGAGTGTGTTTCACTGCCCCCTAGTGTGTGTGTTCACTAGCATGTTTGAGTATGTTTCACTGCCCCCTAGTATGTTTGTTCACAATGTCAGCAAATCACACACGAGTCTGGATTCACAGAATACGTCTGAAAGAACATGCCTGTCTTATAAACACCTTCATCTTCAGGAGGTGCAGTTAGTGACGCTCAGAGGTGTCGAGTAATGAAGTACAAATACTTTGTTACCTTACCTGAAGTAAAAGTTTTGGTTATTTATACTTTACTGGAGTAATTATTTTACTTCTACTCCTTACATTTACACTCCATTATCAGTAGTTTCTACTCTTTACATTTACACTCCATTATCAGTACTTTCTACTCCTTACATTTACACTCCATTATCAGTACTTTCTACTCCTTACATTTACACTCCATTATCAGTACTTTCTACTCCTTACATTTACACTCCATTATCAGTACTTTCTACTCCTTACATTTACACTCCATTATCAGTACTTTCTACTCCTTACATTTACACTCCATTATCAGTACTTTCTACTCCTTACTTTTACACTCCATTATCAGTACTATCTACTCCTTACATTTACACTCCATTATCAGTACTTTCTACTCCTTACTTTTACACTCCATTATCAGTACTTTCTACTCCTTACATTAACACTCCATTATCAGTACTCCTTACATTTACACTCCATTATCAGTACTTTATACTCCTTACATTTACACTCAATTATCAGTACTTTCTACTCTTTACATTTACACTCCATTATCTGTACTTTCTACTCCTTACATTTACACTCCATTATCAGTACTTTCTACTCCTTACATTTACACTCCATTATCAGTACTTTCTACTCCTTACTTTTACACTCCATTATCAGTACTTTCTACTCCTTACATTAACACTCCATTATCAGTACTCCTTACATTTACACTCCATTATCAGTACTTTATACTCCTTACATTTACACTCAATTATCAGTACTTTCTACTCTTTACATTTACACTCCATTATCAGTACTTTCTACTCCTTACATTTACACTCCATTATCAGTACTTTCTACTCCTTACATTTACACTCAATTATCAGTACTTTCTACTCCCTACATTTACACTCCATTATCAGTACTTTCTACTCCTTACATTTACACTCCATTATCAGTACTTTCTACTCCTTACATTTACACTCCATTATCTGTACTTTCTACTCCTTACATTTACACTCCATTATCAGTACTTTCTACTCTTTACATTTACACTCCATTATAAGTACTTTCTACTCCTTACATTTGCACTCTATTATCAATACTTTCTACTCCTTACATTTACACTCAATTATCAGTACTTTATACTCCCTACATTTACACTCCATTATCAGTACTTTCTACTCCTTACATTTACACTCCATTATCAGTACTTTCTACTCCTTACATTTACACTCCATTATCTGTACTTTCTACTCCTTACATTTACACTCCATTATCTGTACTTTCTACTCCTTACATTTACACTCTATTATCAGTACTTTCTACTCCTTACATTTACACTCCATTATCAATACTTTCTACTCCTTACATTTACACTCCATTATCTGTACTTTCTACTCCTTACATTTACACTCCATTATCAATACTTTCTACTCCTTACATTTACACTCCATTATCTGTACTTTCTACTCCTTACATTTACACTCAATTATCAGTACTTTCTACTCCTTACATTTACACTCCATTATCAGTACTTTCTACTCCTTACATTAACACTCCATTATCAGTACTCCTTACATTTACACTCCATTATCAGTACTTTCTGCTCCTTACATTTACACTCCATTATCTGTACTTTCTACTCCTTACATTTACACTCCATTATCTGTACTTTCTACTCCTTACATTTACACTCCATTATCAGTACTTTCTGCTCCTTACATTTTAAACATAGTCTCGTTACTCCTGTTTCATTTCAGCTTGTTTTTATTCATCTACATTTACATTCCAGTAAAGATTATTGATAACTTTGAAGTTTGACTTCATTACAATACTTATAGACGACTAGTGATCATATCTTCTGCTCCATGAAACACATGTTACTGTTCAGTAGTAACAGATATGCTTCTTTAATATATTTACATTGTACTAAACTACATTCATGTTTAATGGGTGTATATGGGCTGAAACAGGAAGCCTAGCACATCCCAAATTTATCAACATCAACATTTTAATATAACATTATAGTCATTATGGCTTTTAGAAGAATGGGGTTTTTGGGGAGGTGGGCTAGTGCACTATAGACCCCTGTGGTGCAGCCTAAGCTTTTGTCCTTACATTACTTTTACTTTTATACTTTAAGTAGTTCTGAAAGCAGTACTTTTACACTTTTACTGGAGTAAAAAGCTTCAACTTCTACAGAAGTATTTTTAAACTCTAGTATCTGTACTTCTACCTGAGTAATGAATGTAAATACTTTTCACACCTTTGGTGACGCTGATAACGAGAGCACACTGGGCATGTACATGAATTCCTTTCGGTTCATTACGAGTGGAGAGTGTGGATTCTAAATTTTCAGTTTAAAACATTGGTGTGTATATGGAAGAAGGTTTGTATTATAATTTGAATTATTTGAAGTTATTGTTGTTAGAAAGTCTTATATAAAAAAAAGCATTGAGATAAATGGAGAAAGTCAGACGTGCAGAGTGTATCTGTAATAAAGTAATAATCATGTAATTACACATATATAGACTTCTATACCATATAGAACAGCAACAGTAGTAGAACCTTAATCACTCTCAGACTGAGAAGCACCAGACACTCCCCGGAGAACATGAACTTTCCTCAAATCTTCAGATGCTGAGGTTTCAGTCTCGTAACCATCAGCGCTGTGAGAACGTCCTCCACTCAGATCTACATCTAATGAAACTAATGGCTATTGATCCTCACAGTGACGTAAAGCAGAAACACTTCAGGTCGTTCTGAGCGTCCACGCCGCTCTGACCTGTCCTCGGGCTCCTGTCCCTGTCTCCTCAACCTCAACTTCACAACCTGCAGCTCAGAGACAGGTCTGGACACACCTGAGACACTGAGTCTGTGTTTACTCTCTGAGAGGACATGAGGAGCAGGACAGACCCAGATCAGCCCTCACACTGAGATCAAGTTCTGAAGTGTTTTACCTTCCAGTCTGTGTCCTCCTCTCCTCTTCTCCTCCTCTTCTCCTCTTCACTCCTCTCTTCACTTCTCCTCCTCTCGTCCGTCTTCCTTCTTTCTTCTTTCTTTCTCTCTCACTCCACTGGAAACATCCCCACTCCTCCTTGCTCCTTTCCCTCTCCGGTCCCGGTTTGGATCGCCGCGTGCTCGGTGCCGCCGCTGGGCTGCGCGTGCGCATGCGCGTCACTGGCCCGGGGCAGCGCGTCAACGCGCATTTCACCGTCGGGGACGCGCCTTTGGCGCTTTTCATGCTTGGAGAGCACTTGGGGTGGGGAGGCGGGGAGGAGCGGGAGAAGGAGCGAATGAACAAGAAACGGAAAGAAAGAAAGAAAGAAAGAAAGAAAGAAGACTGACAAAAGAGGAGATAAAAGAGAACGAAAGAAGAAAAAGAAAGAAAGGAATAAAGGAGAGAGAAGATTAAGAGGAGAAAGAGAAGGAGAGATAGAATCAGAGAGGGAAAGTATGGAAATAAAGAAAGTGAGAGGGGGTGAGAGAAAGAGTAAGAGATGGGGGTAAGAGAGAAAAGAGTGAGAGAGACAGAGAAGGAGAGAGTAAGCGCGCGCGAGAGAGAGAGAGAGAGAATAAGAGAGAGAGAGAGAGAGAGAGAGAATAAGAAAGAGAGAGAGAGAGAGAGAGAGAGAGAGAGAGAGAGAATAAGAGAGAGAGAGAGAATAAGAGAGAGAGAGAGAGAGAGAGAGAGAGAGAGAGAGAGAGAGAGGGAGAGAGAGAGAATAAGAGAGCGAGAGATAGAGAATAAGAGAGAGAGAGAAAAAAAGAGAGAGAGAGAGAGAATAAGAGAGCGAGAGAGAGAGAGAGAATAAGAGAGAGAGAGAGAGAGAGAGAGAGGGAGAGAGAGAGAATAAGAGAGCGAGAGATAGAGAATAAGAGAGAGAGAGAATAAAAGAGAGAGAGAGAGAGAATAAGAGAGAGAGAGAATAAAAGAGCGAGAGATAGAGAATAAGAGAGAGAGAGAGAGAATAAGAGAGAGAGAGAGAGAGAGAGAGAGAGAGAGAGGGAGAGAGAGAGAATAAGAGAGCGAGAGATAGAGAATAAGAGAGAGAGAGAATAAAAGAGAGAGAGAGAGAGAGAGAATAAGAGAGAGAGAGAGAGAGAGAGAATAAGAGAGAGAGAGAGAGAATAAGAGAGAGAGAGAGAGAGAGAGAGAGAGAGAGAGAGAGAGAGAGAGAATAAGAGAGAGAGAGAGAGAGAGAGAGAGAGAGAGAGAGAGAGAGAGAGAGAGGGAGAGAGAGAGAATAAGAGAGCGAGAGATAGAGAATAAGAGAGAGAGAGAATAAGAGAGCGAGAGATAGAGAATAAGAGAGAGAGAATAAAAGAGAGAGAGAGAGAGAGAGAGAGAGAGAGAGAGAGAGAGAGAGAGAGAGAGATAGATAGAGAATAAGAGAGAGAGAGAATAAAAGAGAGAGAGAGAGAGAGAGAGAGAGAGAGAGAGAGAGAGAGAGAGAGAGAGAGAGAGAGAATAAGAGAGAGAGAGAATAAAAGAGAGAGAGAGAGAGAGAGGGTGAAGGGCAGTTAAAGGATTAGTGAAGTAAGGAGGGATTGTCTGATGGAGGAGAGGAGAAGAACTCCCTGCTGTGGACACTTCAGCTCATCAGCGCACACAAACAAACAGGAAGCCCCCCAGAGTGCGTACTCAGCGTGTCTGAGGGTCCGGATCAGCTCCGGAACACACTGACCAGCAGATGTACGGAGGTTTGGGCTCCAGCAGCTCATCGCCGCTTCACTACTGCCAATACAGCGGAACAGCAGGAGGGCGCCATCTAGAGGCCACCGGAGGAAGCGCAGCGCTGTAGGACATTTACACTGATATGATGAACTGACTGTATCTGATCCAGCGCGCGCGTCATTTCTACACCAATAGGTTTTTAGTTGTAGGGTAGCATGGCTAGGTGCATAATAATAATAATAATAATAATAATAATAATAATAATAATAACAAATACGTACTTAAATATTATATTAACAACAACAACACAATGACAAAAAACAACAAAAACTACAATAATAATAATAATAATAATAATAATAATATAACAAATACATACGTAAATATTATATTAACAACAACAACAACACAATGACAAAAAAGAACAACAACAACAACAATAATAATAATAATAATACATACTATATTAACAGCAAGAACATAATATTAGTATAACGAATACATACATGCTTAAATATTATATTAACAACAACAAAAACAACAATAATAATACACACAAAACAAGAACAATAGTTGTTTATTAACTTGCTGTGGTTGTACAGTTGTGTGCAGAAGACCTGCTGTTGATTAAAAATATAAATAAATAATTTAACCCATTAGAGACCACCAGTGAGCCCAAAGAGACACACCACTGTTACCCAATAATAACCCACCCACTGCACTGCAGTCACTCATAGTTATTAATAAGTCTTAGTAATAAACCCCAGCCTGATAAAACACAGTACAGTGCTTAACTAAATAGAAACATGTTGTGTTATTCTCTGTTGTGTTAAACTCTGTTGTGTTATTCTCTGTTGTGTTAAACTCTGTTGTGTTATTCTCTGTTGTGTTATTCTCTGTTGTGTTAAACTCTGTTGTGTTATTCTCTGTTGTGTTAAACTCTGTTGTGTTATTCTCTGTTGTGTTATTCTCTGTTGTGTTAAACTCTGTTGTGTTAAACTCTGTTGTGTTATTCTCTGTTGTGTTATTCTCTGTTGTGTTAAACTCTGTTGTGGTAAACTCTGTTGTGTTAAACTCTGTTGTGTTATTCTCTGTTGTGTTATTCTCTGTTGTGTTATTCTCTGTTGTGTTAAACTCTGTTGTGTTAAACTCTGTTGTGTTAAACTCTGTTGTGTTATTCTCTGTTGTGTTAAACTCTGTTGTGTTATTCTCTGTTGTGTTAAACTCTGTTGTGTTAAACTCTGTTGTGTTATTCTCTGTTGTGTTAAACTCTGTTGTGTTAAACTCTGTTGTGTTAAACTCTGTTGTGTTATTCTCTGTTGTGTTAAACTCTGTTGTGTTAAACTCTGTTGTGTTAAACTCTGTTGTGTTATTCTTTGTTGTGTTAAACTCTGTTGTGTTAAACTCTGTTGTGTTATTCTCTGGTGTGTTATTCTCTGTTGTGTTAAACTCTGTTGTGTTAAACTCTGTTGTGTTAAACTCTGTTGTGTTATTCTCTGTTGTGTTAAACTCTGTTGTGTTATTCTCTGTTGTGTTAAACTCTGTTGTGTTAAACTCTGTTGTGTTATTCTCTGTTGTGTTATTCTCTGTTGTGTTAAACTCTGTTGTGTTAAACTCTGTTGTGTTAAACTCTGTTGTGTTATTCTCTGTTGTGTTAAACTCTGTTGTGTTAAACTCTGTTGTGTTAAACTCTGTTGTGTTATTCTCTGTTGTGTTAAACTCTGTTGTGTTATTCTCTGTTGTGTTATTCTCTGTTGTGTTAAACTCTGTTGTGTTAAACTCTGTTGTGTTATTCTCTGTTGTGTTATTCTCTGTTGTGTTAAACTCTGTTGTGGTAAACTCTGTTGTGTTAAACTCTGTTGTGTTATTCTCTGTTGTGTTAAACTCTGTTGTGTTAAACTCTGTTGTGTTTAAACTCTGTTGTGTTATTCTCTGTTGTGTTAAACTCTGTTGTGTTAAACTCTGTTGTGTTATTCTCTGTTGTGTTATTCTCTGTTGTGTTAAACTCTGTTTGTGGTAAACTCTGTTGTGTTAAACTCTGTTGTGTTATTCTCTGTTGTGTTATTCTCTGTTGTGTTAAACTCTGTTGTGGTAAACTCTGTTGTGTTAAACTCTGTTGTGTTATTCTCTGTTGTGTTAAACTCTGTTGTGTTATTCTCTGTTGTGTTATTCTCTGTTGTGTTAAACTCTGTTGTGTTAAACTCTGTTGTGTTATTCTCTGTTGTGTTAAACTCTGTTGTGTTATTCTCTGTTGTGTTAAACTCTGTTGTGTTATTCTCTGTTGTGTTATTCTCTGTTGTGTTATTCTCTGTTGTGTTAAACTCTGTTGTGTTAAACTCTGTTGTGTTATTCTCTGTTGTGCTAAACTCTGTTGTGTTAAACTCTGTTGTGTTATTCTCTGTTGTGTTAAACTCTGTTGTGTTATTCTCTGTTGTGTTATTCTCTGTTGTGTTAAACTCTGTTGTGTTAAACTCTGTTGTGTTATTCTCTGTTGTGTTAAACTCTGTTGTGTTAAACTCTGTTGTGTTATTCTCTGTTGTGTTATTCTCTGTTGTGTTAAACTCTGTTGTGTTAAACTCTGTTGTGTTATTCTCTGTTGTGTTATTCTCTGTTGTGTTAAACTCTGTTGTGGTAAACTCTGTTGTGTTAAACTCTGTTGTGTTAAACTCTGTTGTGTTATTCTCTGTTGTGTTATTCTCTGTTGTGTTAAACTCTGTTGTGTTAAACTCTGTTGTGTTATTCTCTGTTGTGTTATTCTCTGTTGTGTTAAACTCTGTTGTGGTAAACTCTGTTGTGTTAAACTCTGTTGTGTTATTCTCTGTTGTGTTATTCTCTGTTGTGTTAAACTCTGTTGTGTTAAACTCTGTTGTGTTAAACTCTGTTGTGTTATTCTCTGTTGTGTTAAACTCTGTTGTGTTATTCTCTGTTGTGTTAAACTCTGTTGTGTTATTCTCTGTTGTGTTATTCTCTGTTGTGTTATTCTCTGTTGTGTTAAACTCTGTTGTGTTAAACTCTGTTGTGTTAAACTCTGTTGTGTTATTCTCTGTTGTGTTAAACTCTGTTGTGTTAAACTCTGTTGTGTTATTCTCTGTTGTGTTAAACTCTGTTGTGTTAAACTCTGTTGTGTTAAACTCTGTTGTGTTATTCTCTGTTGTGTTAAACTCTGTTGTGTTAAACTCTGTTGTGTTAAACTCTGTTGTGTTATTCTCTGTTGTGTTAAACTCTGTTGTGTTAAACTCTGTTGTGTTATTCTCTGTTGTGTTAAACTCTGTTGTGTTAAACTCTGTTGTGTTATTCTCTGTTGTGTTATTCTCTGTTGTGTTAAACTCTGTTGTGTTATTCTCTGTTGTGTTAAACTCTGTTGTGTTAAACTCTGTTGTGTTAAACTCTGTTGTGTTATTCTCTGTTGTGTTATTCTCTGTTGTGTTAAACTCTGTTGTGTTATTCTCTGTTGTGTTATTCTCTGTTGTGTTAAACTCTGTTGTGTTAAACTCTGTTGTGTTATTCTCTGTTGTGTTATTCTCTGTTGTGTTAAACTCTGTTGTGTTAAACTCTGTTGTGTTATTCTCTGTTGTGTTAAACTCTGTTGTGTTATTCTCTGTTGTGTTATTCTCTGTTGTGTTAAACTCTGTTGTGTTAAACTCTGTTGTGGTAAACTCTGTTGTGTTATTCTCTGTTGTGTTATTCTCTGTTGTGTTAAACTCTGTTGTGTTAAACTCTGTTGTGTTAAACTCTGTTGTGTTATTCTCTGTTGTGTTAAACTCTGTTGTGTTAAACTCTGTTTGTTGGTTAAACTCTGTTGTGTTATTCTCTGTTGTGTTAAACTCTGTTGTGTTAAACTCTGTTGTGTTATTCTCTGTTGTGTTAAACTCTGTTGTGTTAAACTCTGTTGTGTTATTCCTCTGTTGTGTTATTCTCTGTTGTGGTTAAACTCTGTTGTGTTAAACTCTGTTGTGTTAAACTCTGTTGTGTTATTCTCTGTTGTGTTAAACTCTGTTGTGTTAAACCTCTGTTGTGTTATTCTCTGTTGTGTTATTCTCTGTTGTGTTAAACTCTGTTGTGTTATTCTCTGTTGTGTTAAACTCTGTTGTGTTAAACTCTGTTGTGTTATTCTCTGTTGTGTTATTCTCTGTTGTGTTAAACTCTGTTGTGTTAAACTCTGTTGTGTTATTCTCTGTTGTGTTAAACTCTGTTGTGTTATTCTCTGTTGTGTTAAACTCTGTTGTGTTAAACTCTGTTGTGTTAAACTCTGTTGTGTTATTCTCTGTTGTGTTAAACTCTGTTGTGTTTTCTCTCTTGTGTTAAACTCTGTTGTGTTAAACTCTGTTGTGTTATTCTCTGTTGTGTTAAACTCTGTTGTGTTAAACTCTGTTGTGTTAAACTCTGTTGTGTTATTCTCTGTTGTGTTAAACTCTGTTGTGTTAAACTCTGTTGTGTTAAACTCTGTTGTGTTATTCTCTGTTGTGTTAAACTCTGTTGTGTTATTCTCTGTTGTGTTAAACTCTGTTGTGTTATTCTCTGTTGTGTTATTCTCTGTTGTGTTAAACTCTGTTGTGTTAAACTCTGTTGTGGTAAACTCTGTTGTGTTATTCTCTGTTGTGTTATTCTCTGTTGTGTTAAACTCTGTTGTGTTAAACTCTGTTGTGTTAAACTCTGTTGTGTTATTCTCTGTTGTGTTAAACTCTGTTGTGTTAAACTCTGTTGTGTTAAACTCTGTTGTGTTATTCTCTGTTGTGTTAAACTCTGTTGTGTTAAACTCTGTTGTGTTATTCTCTGTTGTGTTAAACTCTGTTGTGTTAAACTCTGTTGTGTTATTCTCTGTTGTGTTATTCTCTGTTGTGTTAAACTCTGTTGTGTTAAACTCTGTTGTGTTAAACTCTGTTGTGTTATTCTCTGTTGTGTTAAACTCTGTTGTGTTAAACTCTGTTGTGTTATTCTCTGTTGTGTTATTCTCTGTTGTGTTATTCTCTGTTGTGTTAAACTCTGTTGTGTTATTCTCTGTTGTGTTAAACTCTGTTGTGTTAAACTCTGTTGTGTTATTCTCTGTTGTGTTATTCTCTGTTGTGTTAAACTCTGTTGTGTTAAACTCTGTTGTGTTAAACTCTGTTGTGTTAAACTCTGTTGTGTTATTCTCTGTTGTGTTAAACTCTGTTGTGTTATTCTCTGTTGTGTTATTCTCTGTTGTGTTAAACTCTGTTGTGTTAAACTCTGTTGGTTATTCTCTGTTGTGTTAAACTCTGTTGTGTTATTCTCTGTTGTGTTAAACTCTGTTGTGTTAAACTCTGTTGTGTTAAACTCTGTTGTGTTATTCTCTGTTGTGTTATTCTCTGTTGTGTTAAACTCTGTTGTGTTAAACTCTGTTGTGTTAAACTCTTTAGTAAAAGGATGATTCTAACTAGAACAATGGATTCTGTACAGAACCACAGAACCAATATGCAATATGGAAACTTGTTCTTCAGGTTAGCTTCAACTTGTTCACAGATGATCAGCAAAGCAGGTTCGAACCATACTACTTCCACCACCATGCTTCAGGTATGAGGTTCTTGACATGGAGAAATGGTTCTTCAGACAGATGGAGAATGTTTTGTTTAAGGTTCTATATATTACTATAGAGTTTTTCCATTGTCTCAAGCTTGATCTTGTCACAATAGCACAACCCTTTATAGCGCTATAGAACACATTCTCCTTTAATCTGAAGAACCATTCAACAGTCATAGAACCTTTAGTCATGCAAAAAGGAATAAACTCTGACATTTAGTAAAAAGAATGGTTCTATCCAGAACAATGGGTTCTATATATGGTTCTATATAGCATCATAAAGGGTTCTATTGTCTCAAGCTTTATTATGTCACGATAGCACAACCCTTTATAGTGCTATATAACCCATTTTCTAGAAGTCCACGCAAAGAACCGTTTAAGCATGCAAAGGGTTCTATATACAGACACTTTTATGAAAATGATTCTGTGAAGGTTCCTTAGTAAAGGCAATGGTTCTATCTGGAACAATGATTCCTGTATTCAGCCACTTAATGGAGAATGTGTTGTATGTGGTTCTATATATCTCTATAAGGGGTTCTACTAATGTCTCGAGCTTGATCTTTTTCACTGCTACAAAATATTAATCTCTTCTAATATAAAGAACCACTTTACCAGGCAAAGAACATTTTAAGCCGGTTCTTCGAAGGTTCTTTGAGGGTTCTTTAGTGAAGGGAATGAGTTTTATGTGGAGTTATTTTATGCTGTACTGGTTCTGCTGATTGATGGAGAATGTCTTGTATTGTCTCAATAGAAGAACGTGTCACAGTAGCAGAACCCTTTTTGACATTATATATTCTTCATTAACCTGAAGAACCATCTCACCATGCAAAGAACCAGCGGTTCTACATAGAACTCTAAAAGTAAGCTATGCTTTTCCTAAATAACTCCTAATGAACCATCTTTATTAGGTGTACATTTATTCATGCATACTGTTTAACTGAAGATCAAATATGAGAACCATATATATTTGTATTTGTATTAATGCTTATTTTTGCCCGTATGTAAACAATATTTGTGTATTAAATGTGCATAAGACTGTAAACTGCTACAGTTTCTTAATACAGTTCAACTAACTTCAGGCTTATACAATATTTCATCACAATTGTCTATATGAATTGGATTGTGTAAGTTGAATAAATCAGATACGGCCAGGAGCAGATCAGTAGGAGCTGAGATTTGATCAGAATGCTTATACCGTACTGGTTTAGAGCTCATATGAAAGACTAGACAACAGACAGTAACTGATTTAGAAGCCAGCACAGTTACAGTTACTGAGATACAGAGCTGCACGCAGGTACTGTCTTCCACCACAAGAGGGCAGTGATGTATAAGCCAGTGTTCTTCTGTGAGGTTCACTACATTTAACTGGTAAACCTGATTAAACTGATTAAATCGGCTATTTACTAAACCTTTAAAGGAGAACTCCACCCACTTTTCACAAACTCTGCATCATTCCAAACAACTGACCTGATAGTGAAATAGTTTACTGTAGAGATTAAAGAGCTTTCTGTGCAGGGGTGGTGATGATGTTTACAGTGGTGGTGATGATGTTTACAGTGGTGGTGATGTTTACAGTGGTGGTGATGATGTTTACAGTGGTGGTGATGATGTTTACAGTGGTGGTGATGTTTACAGTGGTGGTGGTGGTTACAGTGGTGGTGGTGATGATGTTTACAGTGGTGATGTTTACAGTGGTGGTGATGATGTTTACAGTGGTGGTTATAATGTTTACAGTGGTGATGGTGGTTACAGTGGTGGTGGTGATGTTTACAGTGGTGGTTATAATGTTTACAGTGGTGATGGTGGTTACAGTGGTGGTGGTGATGATGTTTACAGTGGTGGTTATAATGTTTACAGTGGTGATGGTGGTTACAGTGGTGGTGGTGATGATGTTTACAGTGGTGGTGGTGATGTTGTTTACAGTGGTGGTGATGTTTACAGTGGTGGTGATGATGTTTACAGTGGTGGTTATAATGTTTACAGTGGTGATGGTGGTTACAGTGGTGGTGGTGATGATGTTTACAGTGGTGGTTTTAATGTTTACAGTGGTGATGGTGGTTACAGTGGTGGTGGTGATGGTGGTTACAGTGGTGGTGGTGATGTTGTTTACAGTGGTGGTGATGTTTACAGTGGTGGTGATGATGTTTACAGTGGTGGTTATAATGTTTACAGTGGTGATGGTGTTTACAGTGGTGGTGGTGATGGTGTTTACAGTGGTGGTGATGATGTTTACAGTGGTGGTTATGATGTTTACAGTGGTGGTTATGATGTTTACAGTGATGGTGATGTTTACAGTGGTGGCGATGATGTTCACAGTGGTGGTGATGGTGTTCACAGTGGTGGTGATGATGTTTCCAGTGGTGGCGATGATGTTTACAGTAATGGTGATTATGTTTACAGTGGTGGTGATGGTGTTTATAGTGGTGATGATGATGTTTACAGTGGTGGTGGTAATGATGTTTACAGTGGTGTCTATGTTTTTTTGGTGTTCTCACAAAATATCATAAACAGAGTCTCAGAATCAGACAGTGTATTTATAACATCTACTGTAAGAACTTTCTGTGAGGGAGGTTTTAGAGGTGGACACCTGGTTCCATTCACCACCACTGTGAACAGATCAGACTCGGTAAGTTTCTTCAGAACAAAGCATTTAGAAGTTAGAGTTCATGTGTCTGTAAGCCCCGCCTACTACTAAACCCAGTGTGCTCTATTATGATTAGTCACCTGCTAGAGCAGCCTCCTGCTGTAAGCTCCACCCCCACACTGCTGTAGCTGTCCATACAATGGTGGCAGTTCTGCTGTATCAGTTTGAGTCAGAGTCTGACCCTGAAGATCCGGCAGAACAAGCTTGCAGATCCACCTTCCCAAAGCTGGACTGGAGCAGCACGTTTCAGAGTGGTCCGTGTTTACTGGTTTAGCTGTCTGTGTGTCGTGTGAGGAGGTGCCGAGCTTGCCGTTAGGCGGGCAATAAGTACTGTGTAACAAGATGATGTCACCTCGTAACACAAAAAAGGGCTTCCAGAAAAAGCACTTCTGTGGGAGAGAGTTTCTCCTTCTGGCATGTATTTTGTACATGTTTTCTTCAGTTCTGCACCCCAACACACCTGATCAACCCCATCAAAGTCATTGTGGAAACCCTTTCAAAGCTGGATCGGTTTTTCGGCAGTGACAAGAAATACATTGGCATGTTTACCTTTTATATTTACACACATTTAGACAACAATTTAAATTATGCTTAAAATACACACTGAGTTAACCCAAAACCAGGCCACGTTAATGTGGGATCCTAATACTCAGTAATACATCAATACACATCATTTCTTTCTTTATCTCCTCCTTTTATTATTAAGAATAATACAAAAAATAATTTACACACAATATTCATGTATTAGTTTGCAGTTTGGTCCCTTTCTCAGAGTCGTTCTATCTTTGTTACACATTCTGCAACAGCATTACAGTACAATAGCTGCTCTTTCTCTGTACACGCCGCCAAAGCAACACACACAATTCTGAAAGTATAAAATATCTGCAATGTAAACACGTTAACTTGACGAATTAAGAGTTTTCCGTTAAAATCAGCTTACACTCAGTCCAAACGTCAGCGGTCAGTGAAAAGCTGCCTTCCGAATGGCAAATGAAGGGATTAGATTAGTTTCGAAATCTCTGGCACAGTTTTCTACGTAACGAGGCCGACTGTAACATCAAGATTGCTCAATAAACTGAGGAGTAACTTAAACTCATCTCGAGTTTATAAAATGTTGGCTGTGGAAAAAAAACACAAGCTGAATACAGAGAGAGAGGGGTGGAGGGTGGAGAAAGGTGGTCTCATGTCAAAGAGGAATGGCAGAGAGGACAGAAGCTGTGCTTTGTTATGTCCTGCTCGTGAGCACAGTGCTTGCACACGCTACACATCCAGAACTGATAATCCGAGATGCTTCTGCCGGTCACGATACACGTCGGCAGCTTGCCCTCCGTACTGAAAGAGAGAGAGAGAACCCATGTGGAGCTTAGTCCTCGTTCACGGCTGCTCTGCTGTGCTGTGAAAGCCTCGGGAGTGAATTGTGAAAGAGGTTTGGAAGGATTTTAAAACCTGTAATGCTTCATTAGAATCTGCAGTAGTGCACTAGTAGTGTCAGGGTTCCAGGTTCTGATCTGCGTATTAGTATTTTCTGACTTCATAAAAGGTTTTGCTCTGCAGAAATATCTGTTTCTATAATTCTATCACTGCTGGACATCAATACAGAATGCACGTCCATAGCTAATGCAATTCATTAGATAACATGATTAATTGTGCAATAATTAAAAAAATAATGAAGATATTTTAATGTATGTGTGGTGCACATGGGTTACCTGTCGTCTGTGCTGTCTACGTGGCTCCTGCGACTGTCTTTAGGGCTGTGTTTGGTGAAGATCTCCAGCGCCAGGTCCTCGTACATCTGCCTCTGCTCTGGGGACAGACTCTCCAGAGACTCCAGCTTAATGAAGGCGCGAGAGCAGGTACCAAACGCACGATTCGCTGATGAGCAGATGGCCAACAGGGAGTAGATCTCCACTGCGGGGATTATATCCTCATAGTCCCGCAGGTGCAGAGCTGCAGAGAAAGAGAGAAAGTGAAAGGAGCATCAGAAATAAAACTGGAAGACTTTAGTTAAGGCCTTGTATCTACACACACTGTCCACTGTATCAGCTCCACTGACCATACAGGAGCTCCACTCACTGTCCACTGTATCAGCTCCACTGACCATACAGGAGCTCCACTCACTGTCCACTGTATCAGCTCCACTGACCATACAGGACCTCCACTCACTGTCCACTGTATCAGCTCCACTGACCATACAGGACCTCCACTTACAGACTGTAGTTCATCTGATCCTCTGTATACTTTATTACTCTGTTCTTTAATGATCAGGACCCTCACAGGACCACCACAGAGCAGATACTATTAGGGAGGTGAATCATTCTCAGCGCTGCAGTGACTCTGACGTGGTGGTGGTGTGTTAGTTAGTGTGTGTTGTGCGGGTGTGAGTGGATCAGACACAGCAGTGCTTCTGCTGGAGTATTTAAACACTGTGTCCACTCACTGTCCACTCTAGTAGACACTCATCAGCAGCTGCACAGTTTGTGTTCCTCTAGTTCTTCATCAGTGGACACAGGACGCCACCTACAGGACACTGTTGTCTGGATAGTTTTGGTTGGTGGACGATTCTCACTCCAGCAGTGACACTGAGGTGTTTAAACACTCCAGCAGCAGCAGCACTGCTGTGTCTGATCCACTCACACCAGCACAACACACACTAACACACCACCACCACCACGTCATTGTCACTGCAGTGCTGAGAAAGACCCACCTCCCTAACAGTATCTGCTCTGTGGTGGTCCTAATGTTTTTTTCACTGATTTGAAAACGTGAATGATTAAGGCACTCCCAGCACACAGGCAAAACGTTTGAGAGAGCTCATTTACATATTGTAGCCTTCTCCGATGAATGGACCAATAGGAGTGCTGCAAAATAGCTTGGAAAACATTCTGGTTCCATTAACATACATTGAAAGTAAAGACAGTTGTTGGTCTCCCATATAAAGCCTTCTACAGCAACACTGTCCTCAAAGTGACTATGTACAAGGTTCCCAGTCCAAGTCAAGCCACTAGAGACCACTAGAGGGAGCTTCATAGCCCACTGGTTGTCCGAGGCCCACAGGTTAAGAAACCCTAAACTGAGGCTGTGCTGGCCGAAGTGTGGACATGAGGATGTTGTAAACAGGTCATACAGCAACCACACACAAGTGAAAAGCCCACGTCACCCAGGGAGGAATTACATCTCGTCTTCTGCGTCACAAGCGAAAGAAAGCGTGAAGAAGACGTTGGCGTAGACCTTGCACGCGCATGCACACTCAGGAGCTGCGTCACAAACACACCCCACTGCTGCAGGTGGTGAGCCGACATACTTTATGTTGCGTGTTATTTGTCTTAGCCTGGAACTTCATATACATGGGGGTCATCAGGGGGAGTGTAGTGAGTGTGTGTGTGTGTGTGTGTGTGTGTGTGTGTGTGTGTGTGTGTGTGTGTGTGTGTGTCTGGCTAAAAAAATGTAAAGAATTTAAGCTGCGGTTTGTTTTCCCAACTCAGGCACAAGATTTAATGCCGTGTGTCCACAGAACATGTTTTGTTTCCGTCAGGTTTGGACAGTGAAACAACGGAAGCCGTTATAGCCGTTGCAGATTTAAAGCTTTAGATACTGAATGTAAATCAAATGTAGGTATAATATGGAACTGGGAGTGTTAATGAATGGAAGGAGAGTTTATCTGACGCTGTGATTTGTACCGGTGTTCATAGAGGCCTCAACGTTGCCGTCGTAGAGCTGGCGTTGAGCTAGGAGGAAGAAGTGGTAAGCTTCCGCTCCTCGCCACGCTTTATCCACAACGCGACTGTCGGAGGTGGACGCGTCTTCTTCCAGCAGGCCCGCCAGAGCAGATGTGGCCTTGAGAAAACACACATACACACAATAGACAGTCTGTAGTCTTCAATTGGACTACAAATAACCCCCTTTATCTCTAATGACGACAGAGGAAAGTAGCTGGTGGCCCCTCTGACTCACACTTCAGATCAGTTACTGCCTGAAAACTGGGCTTCCTATACATGACCTGTCAAAGATTTGGTGACACCTTGACTAGTTTTTGTGCTGTTTTAAGTGAAATAAAATAACAATGCAAAATTATGCTGGATTATTCATGTTTCTTGGTTTGAATGGAAGATGAATACTGATTTCACAGTTTTATCTTCTCAATAAAGTGCAGACTCAATGTCTTTTGGCCCAAAGGTGGTTTAAATACCTACCAGCATGTGGCCTTTTTCTTCATTCCCAAACTCATTTTTACTGGCAAAGAATGTATATGTATACACTACCGCTCAAAAGTTTGGGATCACAGTGAAATGCTCTTGTTTTAATGGAGTATCTTCTTCCTTAACACAACAATGGACTGACGGGTCTCTAAAGAAAGTTGTTTCTTTCTGATCATTGTCGGTCAGCAAGCCATCAACTGCTGATCTTCAGATACTAAACCAACCTAGAATGTTGTTCCCTTTTATACTCACTTATTAGTAGAATGTTTTTCAGCTGTGATCACAATTGATCAAGAGTGTCCCAACAACCAATTAGTCCAATAACATCCTTAACTTGGATTGGCGGCCGTACCAGGAGATTTAGACAGAGGACTGAGAATTACTGATAATAGGACTATATGCTAAATAAACCTCTATACAAAAATAAACTTTAATACAAACATTTATATTCTTTAAAATTCATCTGATACACTTACATTAATTGTGAAATGAACAATATTGTTTGTGAATTGCATGAATTGCATAAAATGAAATTCTAAAGTGATCCTAAACTTAAACGATAACCACTGACTGAACCTGGTTATCAGACGTTAATGCTGTGAAGCATCTTCATAATGTCTCTTCACAAATGGAAGACAGCTTTTGTAGGGAAAGGTGGTAAGATTCCATGTAAGACAGTACCTCTGACTTTTTGCCCTTGGTTTTGCTTTGCTGTGAGTTTTTGACCTGGGCGTGGTAGTTTTCCACCAGCAGGGCGGCGAGCACATACAGCTTCTTCACCCGCAAAGGCCTCGTCCTCTTCTTCGCCTCCTCATCCGCAATCTGTGCAAACAGAAGATCATTGTCAGCAGTTCATGAACACTAAAGTAGTGGGCATAGGCAACGTAGACAGTAACCTAGGGCAGCAACTTTCCAGGGTGGCACTGTAAAGGCTCGTTTGCACTTAACAGTGAATACAGATACGGAGTCTTCTGCTCATACTCTGCGTTCACTTCAGCTGTATCTGTGCACGTTCTTCTAAAAGCTTATGGACACAAAGTGAGCAGTACTGCAGGAAATAGTGGGGTCAGTGTAGCCAACAGTTCGGTTGCAAAATCAGCTTAACGTGTGTCGATGTGTCTCAAAGATGGCGGCGCCTACTGAAAGCATGGATTTATCTCAAACAATCACTCGCATGCATCTAACGTTGTGGGAGTGTTTCACACAGAAACAACAGTGTGGTGCTCTGTCAGCTCTGCACAGTGGAGATGATCACAACAGTACAACTGCTACACACGAGCACTTGAAGATCAAACATCCCGTAGAGCTTCATCAACACAGCAGCAGGACAGCACCTGTTTACCTGTTTATCTGATCTTATAGATTATTTATAGGTTATTAACACGTGTAACATGTTTCTTTCAGTAGAGTCACTTGAAAAGTCGCATTGTTAACCGTTTCTTAATCGTCCAGTTTAGAACCTAAGACTGTTTTCAATACACACTGCTGCTTCTTAAACAACTCTCTGCAAAATATATAGTCCACAAACTGTCCGGTTACTTGTCCATGAGGTGTGTAGGCTACGTGTCATTAGTGCCTCTAAAACTCCAGTCAGAGCGTAGACTTTTAGTCTTTAACCGTCTTGTGTTCATTGGACAACAAATTACTACACACACACACGCGCATAGCACCATTGGTTACAAATCCATAATAAGATTAATCGTTTAGAAATTATGGTGGAAGTTTTTGAAGTTTGGTTGTGTGACCTAGTCTAGAATTCATAAACATCTGCAGGATGTTACACGTTCAGAGCATATGGACAAACCGTTTCTCTGTTGTCACAACCTTCTGACTCTGAGCTGCCCTCTAGTGGACATACTGCTTAACATCCATACCACCGTAAGGACGCACATTTGAAACAAAGATATTCAAGTAAGTATAAATAAGCCTTATCAGTTCTTGAGATCTTGTTTATTATTACTATTATTATTACAATTAGCAACAATAATAAGACGGCGCTTTATCTTTATGAGACTTTTCACATGTTTAAAATTCTGCTCAAATGGCTTTACAAGGCAATATGAGGACAAACACACAACATTTACACTCTCTCACCTTAAACATGAGCTTGGCAGCATCCAGGAAGTGGTGAGCCTTCCTGTACAGCTCAACAGCCTCCAGGGTTTTATTCTTCTCCAGCAGGTGAGAGGCATACTTGGACAGCAGAGGGCCAATCTCCTTCATGTTGTGGTTTTTAGCCAATTCTACAGCTTTATTCCACTGAAACACCAACAGCACACATTAATTCCTTTACAAAGCCAACTAGACAAAACAGTAACAGCAGCTTCATCATCAATCAATAGTATCAATCAGTAATGTCAATCAATTTAAGATATATTTGAAGAATAAGAAGAGTAGTGCTTTGATGGTACAATTACTGGGCTCAGTTTGATTTATTTTTGGTTTTGATCCTGAAAGCCTGAAACGCTTCATCTACAAAAGTGTGAGGCAGCCCAGTGCACCCAAGGGGTGGTGACGAACATCTGCTGAGAGACACTGGACCAGTCAATCTACTGTGACCCTAATAACATGCTTAATTGGAGGAAGTCGTGTGTTATTAAGCCAGAGCATCCATCTGCTGGGAGGAGCAGGAAAGAACGAGGCTCTGAGTCAGAGTGAGAATGAAAATCACCCAGCGGAGTGACTGACAGGGCTGCGTATCTCTATAGGCGCTCTTCTTGTGTATGACCCGTGTGTGAAGACCAGATGGATGAAGGGATAGATAATCCTGAAACATGCAGCAGTCCTGCAGAAACGAAGCACTGTGCAAAATGTACATTTACGAAAAGTATGTGAAAAGTATGTACATGGCCAAAAGTATGTGGACACCATCTCATTCTAATTTTCATCGACAGGACTGACAGTAGAATGGGTCTTATTAGCTTATCAGCATGTCAAAGGGTGGCAGCAGTTCATCAAACTTCTGCTCTGCTAGTGCTGCCCCAGCCAAATGTAAGCACTGTTACTGTGAAACATCTAGAAGAACAATTCCACCAGGAAGCCGCATGAGCTCACAAAGATGTTCACCCAGTACATATGCTCTGCATATGGGTGATATCATTAAATATACAGTCATGTGCAAAAGTTTGAAAACTTCAATCAAATCTTGTTAAAAAAAGTAAATATCTCCTCTGTAGGGAACTTACATGTGGCATCTCTGCAAACTTTAGTACACATTTTAGTACACAAAGTTTACCATGCTGGAAAACATAATAATAATATCTAAAATATGTGCCATCACAGAAGTATGCTGTATGGATACCATTGCTGCCCAAGAAAACCATGTACCTTAGTTAATATAAGGAGGTTTTTATTCCATGTTATTTTGGAGCATTTCTATTGGTCTATTCATAATGAAACTTGAAACTTATTCATCACAGGCAGCTTCCATGTTTAAATAATATGGAAAAATATAAATCAACAAAAATAGAGATACATGTTTTTCTTTGGACAGTGACGATATGAACCTACTTATGGCAAGAAAATCAACAAAACATGGAATTGCATGACCGTTCTTACCTGGTTTAGATGCACACAGGCATCTACGGCTGGTTTGGGCTGGCTACACCTGAGATAGGCGCTCACTGCCTGCTCACACATCCCCACGGTCACAAACATCTGACCAATGTCCTGATAATAACAATGAATTATTGATAGCAATTTTATTAATATATAAAATATATAAAACAGGGACTTGTTAAAGAAGAGACAAAGAAAGAGCAGAGTGAACACACCGGGAGCAGTCTGTGGTTCTCTGGTAGAGCAATAGCCAGTCTCTCCAGCCCCTCATAGTCCTCCAACATGTAGTAACACTCAGCCAGTCTCTCCTGGTTACGACCCTGTAGGTAGTACTGCACCGCATTCAGCCTGAATACAGAAAACAAAAGAAGTTATTTATCCATTTATTGTCCAAATAACTAACTTTCACTCTCGCTTTTAGACTCTACTGAAGTTAGTTCTGCAATAGGCTGTAGGGCAGGAAGTGATTTTCCACATAGGGGGTGCTATCACACTCTTTTAAAATGTCTGCAGTCAGGACGAGAGACTGAACTTCCTGTTCCTGTTTTTTTGTAGCTGTAGTTTGAAATCTCTCACCAGTGACCAGTCACATCACCCACAGACTGACTGTTCACTCTACGCTACTCACTCCTACCAAGCGCACGAGGGTGAAGCAGCTCATTCACCAGTTTTCCTGTTCCACCTTAAACAGTGCAGCAGGAGCCAGAACGTACCTGCACCTCCATTTAAGGTGGAAACAGGAGAACTGGTGAAGGAGAAGCTGAGCTGATGGTGCTGGTGGTCAGTAGGAGTGAGTATTGTAGTGTGTAAGGGTGATCTGGGGGTGAACACTGGGGATAGATTTAAAAGCGCAGGTTACGGTAAGTAAACAGCGTAATGTTAAAGACGAGAGGGGCGGAGTTGAGTGTGTGGTGCTGGTTGATCCACAGGACAGTAAACCACAGACGTTGTGGAGCTCCTCAGTATCGAGGTCCACCAACCGCCAACACACAAGCTGTAGCTCTACACTTCAGTATGTGGTGGTTTGTTTTTTTGGTGGTTCTTAATCTGCTGCTCGATAGCAGCTCATCTTTCAGTTCAGCTCAAACCTCTGTTCATCACATCAGCATCACCTCCAACACCTACTGTGATGCTCTGTTTGTATCTTTCTCTCCTGATATCGGTTAAACCTACGTTCTGTTTTTCACTCACTGCCTGCATCTGGATTTTGAATGTCGCCGGAATGAAAACAACCTATTAGTACAGCTGTTTATTCCTGTACCATTTCTGTCTATCGGCGAAGTAATCTCCAATGGCATTGTAGGCCTGTTCCTGCAGAGCATCATCGCAGTCTCCTGATCCGGTCCTCAAAAGCTGGAGCACCCGGAACCAGTCACCCAACTTTATCCTCAGACTGATTGCCAGGTCTCTGTTCAGAGAGAGAACAGAAACAATAGGGAGCAATAAAAAGTTAGGTGGTGTTTCAAAGACCACTTTGGCAGAAAGCTATTGTGTCCAGTCGTACCTGCGGTCCATGTCCAGGTACATCCTCTCGGCCTCCTCGAACCGGCTGAAGTAGGCCGCCACCTCCGCCTGCTTCATGGCTTCACTCTGCAGGTTCCCCAGCCTCTTCACAAACTCTATACCCTGATAGTCCTTACAGCGGACGAACGCCTGCTCAGCCGTCTTCAGCTCCAGCTTCTGCAGAGCAGCCTCCGCCAGCAAACGCCTGAGAGAGAGAGAGAGAGACACAGAGAGAGAGAGACACAGAGAGAGAGACACAGAGAGAGAGAGAGAGAGAGACACACATAGAGAGAGAAATAAAGAGATAACGAGAGACAGACAGACAGACAGACAGAGAGAGAGAGAGAGAGAGAGAGAGAGAGAGAGAGGGAGAGAGAGAGAGACACAGAGAGAGAGACAGAGAGAGAGAGAGAGAGAGAGAGAGAGAGAGAGAGAGAGAGAAATAAAAAGATAAAGAGAGACAGAGAGACAGACAAACAGACAGAGAGAGAAAGAGACAGAGAGAGGGAGACACAGAGAGAGAGACACAGAGAGAAAGAGAGAGAGACAGAGAGAGAAATAAAGAGATAAAGAGAGACAGACAGACAGAGAGAGAAAGAGACAGAGAGAGGGAGACACAGAGAGAAAGAGAGAGAGACAGAGAGAGAAATAAAGAGATAAAGCGAGACAGAGACAGACAGAGAGACACAGAGAGAGAGAGAGAGATAAAGAGAGAGATGAGATAAAGAGAGACAGAGAGAGAGAGGAAGCGAGGGTGAGAGATACTGCTGAACTGTCTAAATAAATAAAACAATGACTAACAAATAATACATAATAACAATATTAATAGTTAAAAACAATAATTATTATTATTATTACTAATAATAACAATAATATGTAAATAGTAACAGAAAAAATCCTTACTATACTTCTGAGTATTTACTAAAGTATTTATTAAACAAGGATGTTTCTGACATATTGATGCTGCCCAAAGAAAAACCTGTATCTCAATTTTTAATGATTTTTATTTTTCTACATTATTGGAACAGCTGCCGGTTACACTGTGTGAATGCTTCATGCTGATTGGACCAATAGAAATGCTCCAGAATAACTGAAGCGGTTCAGCTGAGATGTTGATGGTGGTTAAAGAATGTTGTAGCGCCTGACGTGACTATTTGGAGGTCTACTTTATGACCACTAGAAGAATGAGCAGCATGTGAACACAAAGGAACAGAGGTCACTGACGAAATGTCTGACTCCAGAGTGATGACCTCTGGGTAGCGAGGCAGTTTTGTTAGTTAGCAGGACAATTGTGGGCAGAAAACACACAACCAGATAAAACAGCTGAGCAGGCTGAGGTCTTTCAGACATTCACAAGCAGGTGACACTGACCTCTGAACTCAGGGTGAACTCCAGACTGAGAGCCAACACAAAGCAGTAAGTGTACATACACTCTTTATCTGTTGACACGTTCTCGTCCAGTGTTTCTCGTGAAGGTCATTAATAGAGAGTTTGTCCTCATTTGTTGCAATAACAGCCCAAGCTGGCTAAACTGATTACAGTCTTCAGAGAACCAACCACCTGGAAGACCTGGTAGACCCACCACAGCTGTTCCATCAGTACTTTCATCTTTTAGAGTGAGGAGAACAAGCTCTACAATCTCTACAATCATCCTTCCACTGTGAGAAGACACCTCAATACTGTGGAGTCTGAAAGGATGTGTGTATGTTCAAGAAGCTGTTGCTGTTCTCAGAACAATGGACCACTCCAGAGTCCAGAACCTCAACATCACTGAACGTGTTTGGGGTTATTTGGATGGTGAGAAGCAGAAAATGCTAAAGCAACTTCTAAAACTGAACTTTGGAGGCATGAAAATCTTCATCCATCTATCCATCCATCCACCACTCCATCTATCCACCAATCTATCAATCTATCCACCAATCCATCCATTCATCTATTAATCAATTCATCCATCAGGCCATCCATTAATCAATCCATTCTACACTCAATGCATCAATACATCAGTCCATCAATCAATTTTTCACTCCATCAATCAATCAATCCATTCACTAATCCATCTATCCGTCAATCCACCAACCCATCCATCAATTCACCAATCTATCCACCAATCCATCCATTGACTATTAATCAATTCATCAATACATTCTACAGTCAATTCACCCATCCATCAATCCATTCTTCACTCAATCCATCAGTCCATCATTCAATTAATCAATTAATCAATTTACCCATCCATCCATCAATCCATCAATTCATCAATCAATCAATTTATCCATCAATCTATCCATCCATCACTTCTCTAACATAAAACAATATTATACGGTCTATTAAAGCTCTGACTCGATTGGTTCGGTGAGGCTGTACTCAGACTCTGCAGTAGGGTTTTTCCTTTCCTTGTCGGAACATCGCGAAATTCCTCTGTGCACTGTGAGAAGTGTCGGCAGGCCCAGAGCTTCAGAGCGAGGGAATTCTCGATAGCCTCCGACACTTCCAAACACACTGTCACGCAGATCACACATCCCCAACACACTCGAGGCATCATCTCTCTCTAAGTCTCTACAGGCGCCAGAGCCAGACAGACTCAAACCAGGTGATTTATTCTCCTTATTAACCTGAAATTACTGCTGATTTACAGCAAGAGAGCATCACTGCTAGAGTCTGGAGACAAAATAATAAATAATAATGTCACGTCACAGGTGCAGGGGTGGGGGATACGGTGATATATCATAATTTCTGAGATAAATTACATCCCAACATGCTTTTCTGAGCATATGAGCATTTCAACTAGTTCTTCTGAACAACACAGATAAAAACCTGGTTGTACAAATCTTTGCAATTATGATCTTCTTTAGCCTGAATGTTTTGCTGGTGCATTCTGTCCAATCCTAACTGGTTTGCAAATTTCAGAAAAACCAAATATTAAAATACAACCTACATCATGTACTGTGACGTACTGCAATCCGCAACAGAGCGTCCTCCATATGAGTTTTCTATGAAGGGTTCAGCTTTCTCGGATCATAAAGCAGCTCATACTGTCCAGCGTCTCACGTCACAGAACCATAAAACAAACGTCATGGCAATCGTAAACCGGCTCCGACTTGCCAGCGTCTCACGTCACTGAGAGAAGAGTAAACAAACAGGGACATGTGCATTGCAGCCCTGAACTCTCGGACAGACGCAGACTGTCCACATGCGAGTTCACATGCGCAGATGGCAGTGTGTATGTGAAGCTCTGCTGACAGACGTACAACCTAAACCAGAAGTTGAGAAGCTCCTCACAGAGAAAGAGAGATAAAGACCCATCTAACAAAGAAGCTGTTGCTGTTCTCAGAACAACGGACTGACCACCCCAGAGTCCAGAACCTCAACATCACTAAACGTGTTTGGGGTTGTTTGGATGGTAAGAAGCAGAAGATGCTAAACCAACTTCTAAGACTTATCTTTGGAGGCATAAAAGCAAGCCCATTGAAAAACAGTCAATCCATCTATCCATCCATCCACCACTCCATTTACCCAGCCATCTACCAATCCATCCAACAATCCACCAATCTATCAGGTCTACTGAAACAGAATCAATCAATTCATCCATCAATCCATTCACTAATCCAACTATCCATCAATGTACCAATCCATTAATCAATCCATCAATCCATTCTACACTCAATCCATCGATTCATCAGTCCAGCAATCAATAAATCAATGTACCCACCCATCCATCAATTAATCCACCAATGCATCCATTCATCTATCAATCAATTCAACCATCAGGCCATCCACAAACACTATAGCACAAACGTGCACACACTGGACAAGGAGGTGGATACTGACCACTCAGCAAGACCCAAAGAGAAATCTTTAATTATCCTAAATATATCCGAAGAACAAATACATGCTAACTCATCCAACCGCAACTTTGCACTTACAGAGAGAACAATGAAATATATCACAATATTTTCCCAACAAACTCAACACGGCATTAATGTATTATTTCATCGCTGCCCAAAGAAAAACATATATCTCCATGTTTGTAAATTTGTGTTTTTCTACATCATTTAAACACAACAGCTGCCGTTTATACTGTATAAAAATGTCAAGATGAATGGACCAATGGAAATGCTCCAAAATAGCTTGGAAAAAGATCTCGTTACATTGACTTACACTGAAAGTAGAGAAAGGTTTTGTCTTCTCCTGTAATCTTGGGGATACTTGTTTTTCTTCGGACAGTGAGGATTTCGTTCACCTTACCAGAGGCGAGGATGAGGGTTGTCCTCAATGAACTGCGACGCATCTTCTATTCCCACTTTCTCTATCAGAGCTCTGCTGTCTCTCAGAGAACGGATCTCGAAGTTCATCAGGTAATCTTTGTTTGGCCGGTCGGGATCCTGAGGGAGGGAGCAAAAGACTCAAGTCAGCTTTCCATTCAGGTCTGATTTAAACCAAATTTTAATTATGAAATTGATTTTAATTGAAAATTGCTACATTTTAATACGAGCTGAAGTGCAGTTTAGGACCAAATACAGCTACAACAGCAATCGCCACAGTGCAAGTACATCCGTCCGACACAGTACATACAGTGACTTCTTAAGGCCTCTAATGAATTCAAATTGACTGACAGATTAATGACTTATGGACACCCTGTTTTGCTTTTCTAATAATTAATTTAATTGAAGCTGCTATTTAACCACTATAGATATAAGAAGTATATAAATACCTTCATTATCTCATCCAAAAGAACCGACTTAATTTCCAGATCTTCAAAGTTACAAATGAACCCAGAGGTTTGAATCGGCTCCTGCAGCATGGAAGAAACATTATTACAGCAGAACCATGAGACTATAATAAAAACCCAAATTAAGATCAATCACATGCTAGTTAAATGTATACAATCAAATCGGTTTCAATCTTTACCAATCTTAAGGTAGAGAATGAGAACCTGGACTGGCAGCTATTTCCTCCCAGACCGTACGTAACGTCTACACAGTGTGTTTAAGCAGTAGGTGGTCTAGGTCATGTTCAGTAACATGGTTCACTGAGAAAAGCTACTGTGGGCTTATTTATAAGTCACAGCTGGGACTCCTTCCTCTAAACATCATTACACCAGCAGTTAGTTTTGACCACACAATCGGGTCTTACTGGTTAAACAGTTTTCTACACGTGTTGCTTTATTTCGGCCTGCCACAGTTCTTAGTGAAAGAAATCGCTAACATTAAAAACATACTTTTGAAACAATGTTTGGCTTCCCAACTGTGAAAATGAAGTATAAAAGCTACCTAACATTCAACACAGAGGTTTAGGTAGGATTGCAATACCTCCGGAAAGTTTAATAATACTTGATGTCACAATATTTATTTATAGTTATTTTTTTGGCCTCTGATTAGTTGGAATAGAGAAAGACAACAAAAAAAACACTATATTTTTTACTATTTTAAGATTTGTACATACTGTGTTGCACTAAATTAGAAAACAGAGCTATTTTTTCTCACTTATTAATGAAGTATGCAGTTGGACAGTACAAGAACTGAATTCTACAAGTACTGATTATGTTGTGTTGTGTGTATTGTTACATCATTTATGATGATAATGATATGCAGTACTGTGTAAAAGTCTTAGACCCCTAAGCTGATTGTTTAAAAGCCAACAAGTGTGTTTTCACAAGTAAGAACAACAAACTACTGCGTTGTTTCCACAAGAGAAACTTGGAAAGGGTTAAATAAACATACTGACCTTATGGTTTAATATTTAAATGATAAAGTAATTTGCTGAGTAAACGAATAGCTTTTTATATATAATAATGTCCCCAAGTGTCTAAAACCTTTACACAGTACTGTATATTGGCCCTAGTTCCAGATAATATCACAGCTGTCCAAAAGAAACATGTATCTTTATTAATGTCAATTTTCATTTTTCTATATCATATAAACACGACAGCTGCACTTTGTATCCCATGGAAGTTTAATAATGAAAGTACATAAACAAAAGAAACATGGAGATGTGAATTATTTAAGTGGAAGTTTAATAATGAAAGTACATAAACAAAAGAAACATGGAGTTGTGAATTATTTAAGTGGAAGTTTAAAGGGTTGTATTTCTCCATCTTTCATTAATAGTAACTCTCTGTTTCTCACCTCTGGGTCCAGATTTCTAAAGACATACATCCTGGTCTTTTCCATCATGGCAAACAGGTCGGGGTTGTCATTGGCCCATTTCATATCCCACACGTCTTTGCGCTCAAATTTAGAGGGGTCTCCAGCTGAAGCCCCTCCTTCTGCATCTCCAGGGGACCCCCGTGGCTCTACGTCAAAAAAGGTCAATACCCCTGTCATATCTATTATAGCCAGGCGACTGTGGAGAGAACACATAAACATCCAAACATGATGGCCTGGAAATATAATAGGCTATACAATAGAAGTGAATAATAGATATACATTATATAGCCTGTATATATAATAGGCTATGTAACAGAAGGGAATGATAGATATAGATATACATTATATAGCCTGTATATATAATAGGCTATGTGACAGAAGTGAACAACAGATATCAATATATATTATATAGCCTGTGTATACATATATAATAGGCTATGTAATAGAAGTGAATTATGGATATAGATATATATTATCTATATCTACCCCCCCCCTTATAAGCTGTTAGGTCTTTCTTCACTTCTTCTATGTGATCATGTAAACACCTGGAGTTGCAGTTGAGAGAGAGCTGGTAAGCTCTGTAGGCCAGAGAATACTTCTGCAGGAGCGCAATGTTTGGTAGGCTGTACTTCTGCAGAATCCCAGATTCTCGACCCTGCAGACAGACACAGGAAGACATTACTTAACAATTACTGAACAATAAGTCAGTGAGTCAGGATTTAAACCCACAGACAAGCTCTAATGAGGGTAAAACAATACAGTACCATCACAGTAAACACAGACAGAAATACGTACCACTATCAGGGTTTTGTCGGATGCTGTGATGCAACAGATGGGATCTCTGGTTGCCTGAAATAAAGGCACAGTTAGCTACATAATACACACCCAACTACAACACACACTGAAGCTGCACTCCATTCCACAGGGTCCCTTAGCAATACTATTATATTCCCTATACGATTGGTCACGGGCAACATCAGCTACGGAACGAGCTCAGTGTCTTGCTTACTAAAAAAAAAAAACAAAGCACTCATATGATTCATGTGTGTCAACAGGACAGATTCTTATACTCCACAAAATGTTTGCTTGGACCATAAAAGCAGAAAACCTAAATAAGAGAAAAAAAAACATGGTCCAAAGACAACATAGGGGGGCAGTCGTGGGCTGAAGTTTAGGAATCCATTTTTTCGACTGGAAGGTCACCGGTTCAATCCCCCAGACCCACAGGACACGACTGAAGTGCCCTTGAGCCTAGAGCTCCCTGGATACTGTAGATTGGGCCCACCACTTCAGGTAAGGCTTATTGGCCCCTATTTTGTGTGTGTTCACTAGTGTGTGTGTGTGTGTGTGTGTATGTGGGTGTTTCACTGCCCTGATGGGTTAAATGCGGAGAGTAAAATCCACTGTGTGCAAACACTAATGGCAAATAGTTCTCTATTTTATTCTATTCTATATCAATCAATCAACCTTTATTAAAACTCGGAGTACATTAAGAGTGACCCTCATTTACAATGCAGCCAAGTTGATATATAGAATAACGCTCGAAAAACCATTAAGATATAAAACAAATTAAAGCATTATAACTAATTAAATCTAAGAATAAAAATGTAATTTAAGCAAAACAATAGCTCATAAATAAATAAAAATGATAAGAATGAATAAAAGGATAGTAAAAGGACATTAAACGTGAAAACTTTGAAACTATTTTTAAATAAATTCTAATTTTTCAAAAACATCTCAAACATCTGATTATGTTTTGTATTATTTTCAATTCTTTATAGGGTTTAAATTATTTGCATATCATTGCGATCTCTTTTATTTACATTTTGCATAACGCCCCACCTTTTTGGAGACCAGGCTGTCACTGAAGGGTGGTCTCTAACTTTTGCATAAAACTGTAGGTATCGGTGGTGGAGCTGGTGGGAAATTATGCAGAGTTTTGTTTTGTGCCTCTTATGAAACGCGGCTTGCTGAGCAGATGCTGTGAAGCGTGTGTCCTGTACGGAGTGTTTTATGGGTTTTTCCTACTAATCTCTTGACAGGGAGATGAAAAAACAGCCACAGGTGTTTATGGCTGTGTGTGTCCTGCTCACTAACATAGGAGTGATTCTGGCACTGGGTGTGTGAGAGCGGCACTCACTGTGAAGGCTTTGGCGAAGTCGAGCGTCCCGTCGCCGGTTCCACTCGGACTGTCGTCGATGTGGTAAACTCTGCAGGAGGACAGACAGACAGACAGACAGAGAGAGAGTGAGGGGGGTAAGGGTGAAAGAGAAGGTATTGTATTTGTAGCCAATCCTGGCAGCACATGGCGTCCCTCCCTGCGTTCTGAAGCTAAAAGTATCTTCACACACAACTACGAACGGAACACCACAAGCCACATCCCAGATGACGAAGGCTCGAGGCTCCATGGCACCCTGTCACTAGCCAGCCTGCTTCTCCTCAGTGCCTCACTGTTACAAGTCTTAGGTGACCTCTGACCACCGCCTCTGACCTTTCACGGCCCTCCTTCCTGGTCTTGGCGACCTGGTTGATCTCCAAGGCGGTGAGCTTCTTGGCCACGCGGTACTGCCAAGCATAAAAGGCCTCCTTGGACGCAGCGATCACGTGAGTCTTCGTCATGGTTACGAACAGAGGGTCTGCAGAGAAACAAAAACAGCTATTTTAACTGGCCAGGTTATATAGTAAATAACTGACGCACTGAATCTACTTGATTCAATTGCGTACAAGCAGATCTCAGAGTCGGTCATATTGTCACCACCCAAAGAAAAACATCCATTATTATTTATTACTATATCGTTTGAACACAAACTCTTTTTAGCACTGTGTAAAATTTGATGATGTATGGACCAATAGAAATGCATCAAAATGGCATGTATCTGGCTCCATTAACCTACATTGAAAGTGAAGAGAGTTATTGTTCTCTCCTGTTAAGGTGCCACTGTGGAGACACTTGATTTTCTTTGGGGAACGACAACACACTTATAACCCAGATGAGGCAGGGATGATATGTACATTGTTTCCAAACTAATAACATATAAAAAAAACAGTGGTGTCAGAATGAATGTGTTCACATGATAGATAATTAACACCATAACTGAATTTAGCATCATACCTTCCTAGTTTGACCAGCTAGCTGTAGCTCTCGCTCTGATTACTTGACTGTAGCCCTCTCGTTCAAATACAGCTTTAAAAAACTGAGTTCCATCGATGGCTCTCTTAACTAAACCAAATGTTTCCCAACTACCACAACAGTGAGATAAACTGAGTCTTAAACCTTATTTACAAGCACAACCCAGCAAAATCAGCAATTCACTAGACTGCACTGTAGAGCCGGGTACTGGTAAGAAGGGGCCATGTTTCCATTTATAGCAATATATTGCGATACTGTAGACAAGGTGATATATTACAATTTATTTTCACTTAATTTTAGGAAAACTGTCCTAGTATAAAAACACACCGCCATATGCAAGGGTGCACCCTTATAGGGCTGGCCTCGTGATACGATATTATATCACGATATTTCTTTTTTTTTTTACAAAATCAAACTAAACACAAATTATGACCCAGTTTCTTTTTATTTTTATTATTTACTATTAAAACTACAAAATTCTGTATTTTGCTTATCTTTATCAAAGTAAACTGAAGTGAATACAGACTAAAAAGTGATAAGACTATGAAACCATTATTTAGTGAAATAGACCAGTTGTAGTTTGGGAGGTTGTTTGTAGTGAGCGGTCAGTCACGAAACCAGGTGCCATTCATTAATAGCGTTCGGCCCATGTCCTGCCCCCAAACTGTCAAGTGCAGAGAGCAGCCGACGGTAGGGTGACGGTAGTGCAGCCACAGTTTCCGTGTGAGGAACAATATCATGTCGACAGAAAAACACAGTAAAGGATGTAAGGAAAGAGAGTCTGAGCAGTTCTTCTTTCTGCACTTGCAAGTTTCACATTTGCACAAGTAAAAACTTGCAGGTTTATATTTTTCACCTCACGTTTTTGTGTGCCCTAGTTTTGACACTGAGGACACCGTACATTCAACTCCTAAACGAGGTAGATTGTGGCAGCACCCTCTGCTGTTCCCAAAGGCTATCGATTCATTTTACATCTCAATCGATTACAGTTGTGGCATATTTGCATCGATTATTAACTCTCGCGATTGTTACATCCCTACACCCTTACACTACTTGCTCACGTTGGAGTGAAAGAGTTTATTGGCTCAAGACAGATTATAACGGTAGCAATCTCACTTAATAATTAACACTGAGTTATGAGAATCAATACACATTCACAAAACATAATACTGCCATGTATCAATACTGCACCCCTACTATACTGGACATTGCTTTCAAGAGAACTATGGATACCTAACAAATAACAAACAGAAAACCAAAAAGTGTACAATGATACACTCATATAGTTTTTTTTAAGTCAACTTGATTAAATGAAGCAATTAATAAGAGTTAACTATAAATAACAATTCCAATAATTGTTCTGCATCATTTAAACGTGACTGTGTAAACATTTTATGGTTAATAAAGCTCAAAAATGGAACAAATTCTGGTTCATTTGACTTCCATTGAATATGAAGTTTTTGGCCTCTTCTGTGAAGTTGCCATTTTGGAAATACTGTTTTTTCTTTGGACAACGATGATATAATACATGACTTTCTGGGTTCGTTCTTGTGCAGATGAATGAAACAGCGATTTATGAGACAGTGGCCAGAAACCAAGACCGAAGCCAGACACCAGTTCATTCAGCAGTGGGGAATCCTCAGAACTCCAAGCACAAATCAAACTGACAAGCAAACACAGTCTCTCCTCAGTGTCTACTGTGTCTCCACAGCATCTTCTACTGCTTTCTGCGCTCCAGCCACTGACACAGCGAAGCTCAGTAAACCTGCAGACCTTCCCACAGAGTGTGGACTGAGGGCCGAGAGAGGAATTTAGCAGGATGCCTGTAAGAGATCAGTGTAAACTCCGTAAGAGAGAGAGGATAGAGTGGGAATGCTGGACCAGGACAGCGCGAGAGGTTCAGAACCACAATAAAGAACAGACTTTGATCTGCATTCCCTCACAAATCCTTCTTTACACGGACGTACCTGAATTATGATGAGAGTTTCCACACACTTAAATGTCTTTCTTTAATATAATTAATAAGCAGTTAATTTATTTTACATTTTTAGACTTGCTGTATTTGTTTTCATCTAAAATCATTTCTTAATTTGTTATCATTTAATTTCTTTTGCTAATTTATTCTTGAGAAATAAAGAAGGAGGTCAAATAAAGAAGGAGGTCAGGCGAAGGTGGGGTACACTATGGACTGGTCGCCAGTCCATCACATGTCCAACACAACCACACCTACGGGATTTAGAGTGATCTACGTTTTAGTGTGTTTGGACTGTGGAAGTACCCAGACTGCACGGACAGGGAATCGAATGAATCCCAAACAGTGAGGTGAACTATGAACTAAGTGAGGTGGCATTTAGCATTTTCGGCCAGTACAAACCAGCAGAGTAGCAAGTGGGAGCAAACACAGTATTCCTGTAGAAGAAGTATTACCTACCGATGTCAATGTATTTAGAGTCCAGCGGAGTTCCGATGGAGTTACATAGCACCAGCACATACTGCAGAAATATAAAGACACACAGCGTATTAGTATCTAAATAATACTCGTCTCATCCGGTCCTGGTCTTGTGAATGATTCTGAAAGTCTTGGATTTGATTATAGAACAGCAGTTCCTCATATTGACCCTGCAGTAAGATTCAATCTGACCCCTAAAAATACCTGTACTCTTCCCTGACAGAAAACGTACAGACTCATTTCAGTGGAAGCGTTAATAACGCCTCCAGTTCTCCCCAGCCAGTCCACTGTAGATTAGTAAATATCTCACCCTGTGGCTGCATCTTTCCATATCACTAAATACGAACATGAAGAGGTTTGAGCTGCCTGACTCTCCGTCGATACCTTTACGTCTCTGTTCTTCTATCCTGTGATGTTCAAACTGTGTATCACTCCCTGCAGCAAAAGCATTTAACCTTAAACGTACCCTGCTTTCCTCCCTACGATGGTCCTGTTCGAAAGCTGTGTTAGACATAACTTCCTGCCTCAAAGGGTTTGAAACCATTCAGTCAGATAAATATATTGATTTACATTCTGCTATTACTTCATTATTATTCTCCTGTAATCAGATTTTTCCCGTAATCTGTTATTACAGGAACACCTTGCTGTCTATACTGAGGTCCCTTCTGAGTAGTTGATCTGCTTTCTCGTCCCGGTGTAACAGAAGGCCCAGTTCGACCCCTCACTTTCTGACCCTGTGCTAAGCTTTGCATTAACAGACAAATAAATGAAAGCTGGTTGGGTTCTTACCGTTGCTGCTCCAGCCTCCGGATCTGCATCCTCCTGATAGTGAAGCCCAACAAATATCAGAAGAAATAAGTATTATTTTACTCACACAGTAAAAAACATAGAAATATATCATTGTTTTACTGTTTATACGTAGGGCTGCACCTAACGATTAATTTCTTAATCGATAAATTTAACGATTATTTTTTCGATTAGTTGATTAATCTAAAGACTAATTTTTAGGTTGCTCTAATGTGAGTGTGTCAGGAATTGAATGTTTTATTAGTTTGTTATGGATTTGTAACCAATTGGATGAGTTTGTACGTGTATATATATATATATATATATATATATATATATATATATATATATATATATATATGGGGGGGTTCAGAAGTATGAGGAAAACGCATGGCCATTTTAGACTTAATGTATTAAAGGGCACCTTAAACGCAGGTGATCTATAAATGGTTAAAGACTATGAGTCTACGCTCTGACTCAACTTTTACAGGCACTAATGACACGTAGCCTACACGCGTCACACACAAGTAATCGGACAGTTTGTGGACTATATATTTTGGCAGAGAGACGTTTGAGAAGTTAGCTCCTGCGGTATTGAGAACAGTCTTAGGTTCTACACTGGACGATTAAGAAACGGTTAACACTGCGACTTTTCAAGTGACACTACAAAAAGAAACATGTTACACGTGTTAATAATCTTAAAATAATCTGCTAATATAAGATAAGATGGGAAAACAGGTGCTGTCCTGCTGCTGTGTTGATGAAGCGCTACGGGATGTTTGATCTTCAAGTGCTCGTGTATAGCAGTTGTACTGTTGTGATCATCTCCACTGTGCAGAGCTGACAGAGCACCACACTGTTGTGTTTCTGTGTGAAACACTAACACTACGTTAGATGCACATGAGCGATTGTTTGTAGCTGCAGCTCACGCTTCAGATAAATCCATGCTTTTAGTAGGCACGGCCAACTTTGAGACGCATCAACACACGTTAAGCTAATTAACATAATTTTGTATTTGATTACGTTGACGCGTCGCCCCAGTTCTATTTATACGTTTAACTTATGCATATACATCAGGCATCAGACACTTATAAAGTTATACCTAACATCCTGTGTTTATGTATAAATACAGTGATCATAGCAATCAATAGTGTCTCCTAAGGTACCCAGCACATGCTCGGTGATATTAGTGGTTGCTATTGGTGTAAGACTGAGACTGATAGTCTAGTATCTGTTGTTGTAAACTGGCAGGTTTGATGTTCACAGTGCGACTAAGGTTCTGACATGTTGGCTGACAACCGCAAACCAGATATTCCATTGTTTTAAAGGAGCTGCAACAGAAAATTCTGCCACTGCAAGAACCAACATATCACTCTACAGCTCAATTTTCCCAACATTTGCGTTTGACCGCTTCAACCCAAAGCTGTTTTTTTAATGTTTTAATTTTTTTAGACCCACAGACACCAAAACTCTCTATGTTGAATTCCAGATGTACCCGGTATATCGTCACTGTCCAAAGAAAAACAACCATTTCCAAAGGAGAAACCAAAAATGTTCTTTACTTTTTATATGATTGAATGGAACCAGATTTTTTTCTGAGTGAGTTTGGAGCATTTCTATTGGTCCATTCATCAGGAAATTGTCACATAATGTAAACGGCAGACACTGTGTTCAAAGGATGCAGAACAATAAAATGTTTTTCTTAGGAGAGCAACAATACACAACAAAAATACAAGAGTACAGAGCTCCTTCTGCATTCATTCCACCTTAAATAGATAATCTACACTGACAAAACTCTCTGACAATAATCATCATTTTTCTTTGGTAAAGCTGTCACTTTGCCAACTCAGTCATGTACCACTATATGGTGTGAAATGATGCTTGGTAGTAACACAATAAAAGGCAGGAAATGAGGAAGAACTGAGAGGCGTCACAAAAGGGGGGCCATTATAAAGGGTGATGTAATGTAAAGTTTGTGCATGTGAGCTAACTATATAACAACTCAGTATGGCTACTGCAGGCATGTTAACGTAGATAGAACTGGACGCACACATGCTAGTTTACTTTCTATACATATTTAAAACGAATGGAACAGGAGACGCATGTGTACCTGTGGGTGGGAGTCGTCAGCTTTGGTGGCCAGCATGCAGAAATCTCCGCATGTGGTGACCGACAGCAGGCTCTTCACATACTTCACAAATTTCTCGTTGTTTTTTGTGTCCCAGAAGACGACACTGTACTCCATCCTCTCCGGTCGGGTGTATGCGTACACCACCGTATTGGAACAGTAACCCCACTTTAAAGAAAGCAGAAGAGGGAAGGACAAAAATATTTTATTCAAAATATATGCTAATAGTAATAACAACAGCATTAACAGTGTTCCAGTTATAAACAGACTTGCTCCAGAGCATTCCATACTATTCTACAAGCTATATATATATATATATATATATATATATATATATATATATATATATATAGAGAGAGAGAGAGAGAGAGAGAGAGAGAGAGGAGAGAACTTTTTAGTTCTATAACTACACACTGTAGTTCATCTGATTCTCTATACTTTTTTACCCTGTTCTTTAATGGTCAGGACCCCCACAGGACCACCGCAGAGGCAGATCATTCTATATCTATAGCTCAGTGTAAATCAGGCTGTTTGGTGGTGTATAAGCTTCCCTTACAAGCTGGCGATAGCTTTGTAGATCCAGTGCAAAACTAAAAAACACCAAACACTGGATCTAATAAAAAACAAATGAAATAGAAAGTATTTAAAAACTTCTACATTAAGTTTAGAGAAAAAGATTAATATGTGTAATTAATATGGCTGATCAGGATGTGATCTCCTCTATGCAGGTAAAAACAAACAGTGCTCATTTTTACACCAAACTAAATGTGGGTTAAATATCTGAGCGATATGTCCTGTTCGGTGTTGAGCTTGTTCAGATGTTTTTGTTTTTTTGCACTGAGCCTCAGACGTCCAGCCTTTAGATTATATATTTTTTATTTTTTTGGTTTATATGTTTGCAGGTGTGCCATAGACTGATGGGGTGAACCCAGGACAATTATTTATATTCTGTATTGACAGGTTCAAGAAGAAATCAATTAAATAAATTTTTCAATTAAATTCATAATAAAATATCTCCTCCTTACAAATACACACATTATATGAATTAATAGGTTAGCATGTGATTTAGTTAATTCATAAATTAATAATTTCCACACAATTACTCCAGAAATATTATATATAAGTGTGAAAACTTGGTTTCAGAAACGATCGGGTACATTTCAGAGTTAAATGTCTATAATTGTCCAGGTTCTTTCATAATTCCTCATGAGAGCAGATGGAATGTGACTATTAGGTGAAGGGAAACCTGCTGCACTGCAATGCTGCGCTTCAGGGTCACAAGTCAGGTCAGTGCTTCTTTTTATTTATGTTTCTAGTTTACGCTCTTCTGGAATCTTTCACATCTTTTCTGTGGTTTGTTATTATTCAGTCCATTTTTAATATTAGTTCACGGAATTTTCCTTTCTCTGTCAAAACATTAGAAATATTATTCAGAACCAACATAATCAATACAGTACTACTAATAAATAGTGACAGCCAAAACAAAGAGCTTCTCTCTGCACACTGGATAGTTCTAATGATTAAACCTCCTTCATGTCGTAGTCAGATTCTTGGTAGAAAAGCTTAGTGGGTCCCAGAACAGGGAGCAGAACTAATGTACCGCGCATTAGTGAAATAAAGACCTTATCGTACTTCCTTTTCAGCTACGTCTCAATCTGCTTACCAGCATTTCCACATGGCCAGAGTCGCTGGGACTGCAAGTTTCAAGAAAAAAAACATCCAGAATATATACAGTCCCACTGCTAAGCAGGGAAGAGGTCACAGACTTGCATAATGAATTAAGTAATTAAGACTGGACTGTGGTGAATATGTTATACACCGATCAGCCATAACATTAAAACCACCTCCTTATATCTACACACACTGTTCACTGTATCAGCTTCACTGACCATACAGGACCTCCACTCACTGTCCACTGTGTCAGCTCCACTGACCATAAAGGACCTCCACTCACTGTCCACTGTATCAGCTCCACTGACCATACAGGACCTCCACTCACTGTCTACTGTATCAGCTCCACTGACCATACAGGACCTCCACTCACTGTCTACTGTATCAGCTCCACTGACCATACAGGACCTCCACTCACTGTCCACTGTGTCAGCTCCACTGACCATAAAGGACCTCCACTCACTGTCCACTGTATCAGCTCCACTGACCATACAGGACCTCCACCTCACTGTCTACTGTATCAGCTCCACTGACCATACAGGACCTCCACTCACTGTCTACTGTATCAGCTCCACTGACCATACAGGACCTCCACTCACTGTCTACTGTATCAGCTCCACTGACCATACAGGACCTCCACTCACTGTCCACTGTATCAGCTCCACTGACCATACAGGACCTACACTCACTGTCCACTGTATCAGCTCCTTTGACCATAAAGGACCTCCACTCACTGTCCACTGTATCAGCTCCACTGACCATACAGGACCTAAACTCACTGTCCACTGTATCAGCTCCATTGACCATACAGGAGCTCCACTCACTGTCCACTGTATCAGCTCCACTGACCATACAGGACCTCCACTCACTGTCCACTGTATCAGCTCCACTGACCATACAGGACCTACACTCACTGTCCACTGTATCAGCTCCATTGACCATACAGGACCTCCACTCACTGTCCACTGTATCAGCTCCACTGACCATACAGGAGCTCCACTTACAGACTGTAGTTCATCTGATTCTCTGTATACTTTATTACTCTGTTCTTTAATGATCAGGACCCCCACAGGACCACCACAGAGCAGGTACTATTAGGGAGGTGGGTCATTTTCAGCACTGCAGCGACACTGACATGCTTGTGATGTGTTAGTGTGTGGTTGTGCTGGTGTAAGAATCATTCACCAACCAAAACTATCCAGACAGCAGTGTCCTGTGGGCGGCGTCCTGTGTCCACTGATGAAGAACTAGAGGAACACAAACTGTGCAGCAGCAGATGAGCTACTGTCTCTGACTTTACATCTACAAGGTGGACCAGCAAGTAGTAGGAGTGTCTAATAGAGTGGACAGTGAGTGGACACAGTCTTTAAACACTCCAGCAGTAGCACTGCTGTGTCTGATCCACTCACACCGGTACAACACTAACACACTAACACACCAACACCAGGTCAGTGCCACCGCAGTGCTGAGAATGACCCACAGTACCTGCTCTGTGGTGGTCCTGTGGGGGTCCTGATCATTAAAGAACAGAGTAATAAAGTATACAGAGAATCAGATGAACTACAGTCTGTAAGTGGAGCTCCTGTATGGTCAGTTGAGCTGATACAGTGGACAGTGAGTGGAGATATAAGTTTTAAAAATATTTACTTAACACACCATGTTTAGCTGTTGGATATTACCTTGTAATCAGGTCTGATGTTGGCAAAGTAAATGAAGGAATCTACAGCCAGGCCGATCCTCAGACCTCCACCTTCCCAAGAAACAGCAGTGATCTGTTTACCAGGGACCTTCAGAGTGCGCAGGTGCTGGACAAATGAATAACCGGAGAACAATCAAGAAAAAATTGTCATGGTGCAAGTTGTTAGTTGTTGGTGCAAGTAGGTATACATTACAAGTCTTGGACGTACATGTCGTAGATTAAACTGTGTGATTTTGTGATTTTTTTGTTTTTAGATGGTTTTACTCAATGTGGGATTCAGAAGCACAGACAATATATAAGAACAAAGAGTGCTAACATAGGTTATATCTAAATACTTCAAAGAAGAAGAGACTAATATATATTTCAGTGTGTGAATATGTGGTTTGTTAAATTTAAATCAAAATTAAATCACAGAATAAACAAACATTTATTCAGAACTATATTTTCCTCACTGTTGTATGCCAAAAATAAAACACCTGGTCACTAATGTGTGGATCAGTTACTGGCCACATGCATTTACATGCGGTAGTCTAAAGCATCTCTGGTTATTTAGACAGAAATACAATTAATGTGTGGAATGAAACATGCACATACGTTTGTTACACCACAGTTAATTACCAATTGTTCACCCGTTCATCCTTGATTGTACAGAGATGAGTTTGGGTTGTACTGTGAGGGGTTTTCATTATACTAGGAGGACTTTTGGTTGTAAAGGGAAGAGTTTGGATTGTACTGGGGAGAGTCTAGGTTGTACAGGGGGGAGTCTGGGTTGTACTTAGAGGAATTCTGGTGGCACTGAACAGAGTTTTGGTTGTAATGAGTGGGGTTTTGGTTATACTAGGTGGACTTTGGGTTGTAATGGGAAGAGTCTGGGCGGTACTGGGAGGTATTTTGGTTGTACTGGGAGGAGTCTGTGTTGTAAAGGGGGAAGTCTGGGTTGTACTCAGTGGGATACTGGTTGTACTGGGAGGAATTCTGGTTGCACTGGACAGAGTTTTGGTTGTAATGAGAGGGGTTTTAGTTATACTCGGCGGATTTTTGCTTGTAGTGGGAAAAGTTTGGGCGGTACTGGGAGGGATTTTGGTTGCACTGGGAGGAATTCTGGTTGCACTGAACAGAGTTTAGGTTGTAATGGGAGGGGATTTGGTTATACTAGGAGGAATTTGGGCTGTAATGGGAAGAGTTTGGGCGGTACTGGGAGGGATTTTGGTTGTAATAGGAAGAGTTTGGGTGGTACTGGGAGGGATTTTGGTTGCACTGGGAGTAGTCTGGGTTGCACTGAGATGAGTCTGTGTTGTACAGGGGGTAGTCTGGGTTGTACTGAGTGGGATACTGGTTGTACCGGGAAGAATTCTGGTTGCACTGGACAGAGTTGTGGTTGTAATAGGAGAGGTTTTGGTTATACTAGGAGGATTTTGGGTTGTAATGGGTAGAATACTGGTTGTACTGGGGGGAATTCTGAGTTTGGACTGTACTGAAAGGGGCTTTGGTTGTGGAATGTATCTTAGATAGACGGATGTGTTTACACAGCTGTAACGAGTGGCTCAAATGCATCTCAGACCGACTCCTCAAGTGGTTTGCTCAGACTTGTATCTGTTCTAAAGGCTTTGGGTGCATTTTGCATTTGTATATGGCCTCCAGATGTAATCCTGACACTCAAGACACATGAAGTGTAAACGGGATCCAAGCCAGCATAATGACCTCTCTCTCTATCAGCGTGATGCTCGCCAAAGCAGGCATCTGTTAGCTGACGTAACAGAATTGGCAGTTAATGGACTTCTTCGAGCGTGAAAGAACTTCACGCATCACAGACGAAAAGAGGCGCCCGCTTTCACTATAGGTAGCATAATGTGATGCAAGAGATCTGGCTTAAAATGTACATGCCTATTAACATATCAATGAACTAATGCAGATGATTTCAGCTTTAATGAAAGGAAATCTATTCCTACACCACATAGACCATATTGTTGCTGTCCAATGACAAGTATCTTCAAAATCTCAACTTTACAGGAGAGAAAACAGTATTTACTTTCAATGTAAGTCAATGGAACCAGAATTTTTTCCAAGCTGTTTTGGAGCATTTCTATTAGCCCAAATTTCCACACAATGTAAACGGTGGCTGCATTCTCTTTGGACAGTGACAACATAGACGTCATGGCCATTATATAAACATTATGCTCGCTGTCTCACTTCAGATCCAATGCTTAGCCAATTGAGCCAAACTCAGATTTAGTAATCAGTCCTCACCTCTCCAAATGGTGTGTAGAAATTTAAAACATTCAGATCTTTATCGCCTGCAGCGCTTCTTAGACATCCTGCTATAGCAAGCACACTCCCGCAGTGGTTCCACTGTATACTGGCAACATTCATACCGGTCTCAATCACCACTGGATCTGTGCACAAACACAAGAGAACAAACCCTCCATGAACTGCTTGCATGATTTTTTCAATTAACAGTAATAACTAGCACTTTATTTATTTATTTCTGAGAAAGTAATTTTTTTTTATTTAACTGCAGGTTTTATTGTTATTACTTATTAAATGTTATCATTAACAACTGAAAACATTCACCCAACCATTTGTTCTTGTGAGCTGCAAAACCCACATCCTATAAAAAAGAGAATGAGTGTTTCTTTCTATCAGTCGGCCTTCTCTCCTTACTCACTGTCATCATTCTCGTAGCGCATGACCTGGCAGCGGCCGTTGTCGTAGCAGATAGCGAGGCAAGGGCAGTCCGGCTCAATGTAACCTTCTGTTCCCGCGTACCAGTGGATCCCCGCGATGCTGAGAGGGCCAGTCACATTCATCAGGCAATGCAAAGTCATCTTCATCTGAAGGAAACACAGACACAATCCATCAAAATGACAACATCTCTCATCTTGTCTTGAAGATTCCATCTAAAAGATGCTTACAAGAGGAACACTGTTATTATAATACTATGCCTACTATTATTTTATACACCACGTATACAGTCTATACATGTAAACATTACTGCTTTTTATTGCATATTTTCACTGCCGACTGCATAACTGCATATTTGCACTACTGAAGTGGTCTACACTGTGAGACGTTTTTCTATTTTATTTTGTATATACTATACTCTATTTATTTTAGATTCTATTTTTTATTTTTTGTTGTAACTGTCCTGTTTTGTCTTACCTTGTGTGTACTTGTGGAATAGCTACTGGATGCCTTCAATTTCCCTCTGGTATCAATAAAATATCTATCTATCTATCTATCTATCATGGTGCAACATAAAACAAAGAGTACAAAGTGCAGACGTGCAGACTTAAGTGTGCAACAAAAAATCGAATTAGAAACAATAAATACGATAAATTAAACAGACATTAAACACAGTAAACAGACAGGACAGTAAACAGACAGGACAGTGCAGCACCGACACTGCACTCATTTCTGATCATGAGGTAGTAAATAAAGTGCAGATATATTTAACATACTGTGATCTGTAAGTTTACAAAGTCAGATAACATACATACACACAACAGTTACTGAGGTAGTACTGGAGTGAACAGAGTAAACACAGTGTCGGCAGCAGTGTTCCAGATAGTAGAACATCAAAAGAGGGGTGTGTGAGTGTGGAGAATGTGTTTGAGGGGGTATTCAAATCAGCCAATGAAAGTTTAAAATCTTGATCGCCTGAGAAACAGAGCTGTTGCAGAGTCTGGCAGTTTCATATGCATCCAAACTGTTTTATAAGAAAGTGAATAATTCTGCATGTACTCACGATGAAGTTACCCTGGTTGTCGTAGATATGTATTTCTCCATTGGCCATTCCAAACAGCAGGATCTTGCTGTCTGGAGACCATGCCACATGAGCCAGCTGGATCCCCTTCAGCTCCTTCCCCCAGATTCGGTTCCCTAAAGCACCAGGAGACACACATCCTCTGAGTAAGGCAGTAGATCTAGGATCCACTAGTCAAGTGTGTTTTATGGATGACATATGATTTCTGGCAATAGTATATGGACTAAGACAGCTTTTCTTAATTTCTTGGTCATTTGCAGCCTATTCAATAAATGTTTAATAAAGTTGCGCAGCAGGATCGCAGATCCAGTAAGTGCTTATTTTTCCATTTTATTTTTCTGATTTCTCACATCCTTTTACAAAACAGACCCAATTTCAAATATATCAAATATGACAGGTGCTCCAAAAATAAAGTTTATGACGTTGTTACTACCTTTTCTCTCTTGTTAATATTATTGATATCAGATACTGTAAATGGTTGAACTCACCGTCCACTGAGCCCACAATAACAGCACCATCTTCATACACAATGCAGATCTTCTCTCCATCTGCATTCCAGCTCATACTCCTCACCACTGACTTATTTCTGTTATTTATCATCTCCTCATACCAGGAACCTGCTCGACATACAGCACAGAGAACACATCCACAGATACAGCTGGAGTTTTAACCGTCAGGTCAGTATGTCTTCGACCTAACAGCTTCTGACAAGTTCAAGCTGGGTCATTATAGGCTGGACATGAAAGCACACCCACCCTTATAGAGCATCCAGACGATTATGAGGCCATTCTGGTCACTGGTGGTGAGTTTTTGGTACTGCTCGTTCCATGTTACTACTTGCACGGCACCTACAGAGCAGCAGAAACCCAGAAGTCAAAATTAAGGAAGTGCAAAAGTACACGGTACGTCCACAGGTGGGTGCTTAAGCTGTGGAAATTACTGCATTCAGCCAAAACATCCAGCATTAGTGGAGTCAGATACTGATGTTGGATGATCAGTTTTGGATCATAAAGGTACTGAATGGAGCTCCATCACTCCAAAGAACACAAGTCCTCTACTCCACGGGCCAATGCTGGTGGGTTTTACACCCCTCTAGATACTTGGCATTAAGCACAGTAACCTGTGCAGCTGCTCCAGAGCCAGAAACGTTGTGTGGATACTTGTGGACACGTAGTGTATGTGTGTTTTTTGTCTATATGCTGTCTTACCGCTGTGTCCTTCGAGGGTCTGGTTCATGGACAGGTTACTGGGAGCGGCGAGACCTTTCAGTTTAGCATCATCTGGAATATGGAAATGCCAACAAGTCAACAAAGATTAGTCTAGTTTTGATAAATAACTCATGCAAATGTATGTTGCAAGCAGCAGCTGCAGTTGTCCGGCTTTGAAAGCAGGAGAACAGATTTTACTCGCTGTACTCTGTGTTACTCTGTTCCTGCTACTATTGTGTCATCAGGTACAACAGTGTATTTCAGGTTTAGACTTTCTAAGAGGGCTTTATCCTTACTACGCCTGCAATAGCGACATAAATAATATTACATAACATGCTTTTATAACAAGAACTAGCTCAGCTACTCCAGACATCAAGCCCTGGAAAACCGTTTTCACCTGTTTGTGTTTCTAACTTCAGGACCTTCAGGAGACCTTCATCCCCTCCACATGCAATGAACCCCTGATTTTTATTCCAGGAAACACATTTCAGTCGGATGCTGTTGGGAATGGCAATCTGGGGGCACAAACAAACACATCTCCAATCGTTATCCATCAAATTTAGCTTTACTTACCAGCTGTGCATATTTGTTCAATATATATATATATATATATATATATATATATATATATACATACACACACACACACACACACACACACATCACCTTATATTCTTCCAGGCTTCATTACTAAAGAGAATACTCCTACACAGAGAGCTACTTGCACGTTTAAATGTTTTTGATGGAGAATGTGTTTTACATTTTTGAAAATGGTTCTATATAGGCTTCATTGTACAGATCCCATAAGGTGACGTGGTAATATCACCTCAGGGGTTCTTCAAACGTTCCATCTAGATTCAATAACATCCAGTGCATCGTGCTCAAATGGTTCTTTGAATGGTAAGAACTGTTCTTCATATTGATTTGTCTTGTACATGGTTCTTTATAGAAACCTTTTTGAGAGTGGTTATATTGAACCTTTTCAGAGATAGTTCTATATGGCACAAAGAATAGTTCTCCTACTTTCACATATAAAGCACCCTTTTTGGTGCTGTATAGAACCATATATACCACATTCTCACGGCCTGAATGACTGTTTCAACAAGGAACCGTCTTAACATGCAAATCATTTATTAAATATTCGAGGTTCTACAAAGCAGACTGCTGGAGAAACTGTTGCATAATGTTCTACACTGGACCTTTAGGAAGCGTATCAGTAGGGCTCTTTTTGGTGTCATATAGAACCATATACAACATCTCCATCAACCTGAAGAACCATTTCACCAAGCAAAGAACATCTTGAAGAACAACCTGAGGCTCCACAATGGAACTGCTGCCCCATTTAAGGTGGAACAGGCAATGTGTGTAAGAAGCTAACTTCAGAAAGCAAGCGTGTGTTTTAAATAATAAGACGTACCAGGAAAGCAATGGTATGATAAATTTAATTGGTGGCCTTAAAATATTAATTTATGGCCGGGACTTACATTTCTCATTTCACTGCTTAGCTAGATAAAATGAACGTTACATAAACTAAACGTTAAACAAACTAAAAATAAATTAAATCAATTTCGCCAGCATGCCTGTTAGCAACTGACCAGCCACCTACTAGATAAAGAGATAAAACAGCTCGGATAGTACATATTTTTAAATTATTTCGATTTCAGATATAATGAATCTGTTTGTAAGACCGTTACCTTCTTGCTGAGGTAAATAAACATCGCTGTTAGCCGCGTTAGCTCAGCGTCAAGACTAAAGATTAAAACGGGAAAAAGAGGAATTCCACAGCCGATTAAATGCTAAAGACGTGTTCTCCACTCGGGGCTCTTCCTTTGCGCTGAAACTATTAGTAAAAATGATCGCAGACCACCTGAAAAATAATATTTAAATTTTCTGAAACTGTAAAAACATTTAGGCAGCGCTGCGCCGCTTGCTGCGTTTCTAGGTAACCGATAACAGGAAGCGACGTCTAGGTTACGTGTCTTCCGCAGATTCAGAATAATTTTATAAACAAAAGATTAAGTATAAACATAAATAAATAGAATTTATAGATACATAACAGTACATAACAAATAATAAACAGTGCTGTTTGTGCATTCTCAGTCGTTAAAAAGCCCTGCAAGCGCGTTATACTATGGCTGTATTGCAAATGCCTCCATACTCCCTATCTAGGGCCCTAGGTAGGTCATAAAATAAGGGCTCCCTACTATTATATGTCGAACAGAAACTAGCCGTGAGCGCCCAAACTCGTTTATTATCCAAGATTTAGTGCATATTTTAAAAGTACACGCCAGTTTCTTGTAGCAAAGCTGCGCACTATCTAGGGAGCAGAGCGCCATTTGAGATACAGCCTGTATAGTTTCGCGTTATCCATGTAAACAAGTTAAGCAGCTGCAAACACATTAATGCAATATGTTGGAAATCTCTTGATATCAGGAAGCGAAAATGTTTTTTAATGTGTTTTTATTGTCTTACAGACATCTGTACAAGGTATACAAAATGAGTTGTGACATACACACATCATAGATTTATTCCCCATTCAAAGAAACCTTCATAAGGTTACATAGTTTATTTAGCTTTTACAAAATAAAAGTCCAAGCACCGCATTGACATACTGTGGCAGAATAATGTCCCGTTACAATAATAGTTCTCAAAGTCTGAGAAGAGTCAGCTATTCATGCTACCTTATATAATAAGCTACTAGGCCACTTTGTGTTGATATAGTGAACACAGTTTATATTAAACACATAGACGCAGGGACACAAATGGCCCTCGAACAGGCTTAACTAACGGAGGGACAGATGTGCAGTATAGAGACATCCTGTTGGCACGTAAGCAGGTTCAGACTGATGAGAGGGGTCATCTGGCGTCCTGTCCCGTCCAGCTCTGGAACTCAGCGGAGACGGAACTGCTGAACTCTTCTCGTGATATCATCCAGTGAGAATAGTCAAGGAAAAGCATTATTATTAGTAGTAGTAAAAGTAGTAGTAGTAGTATCACTGCACCTGCACAGGCAGATAGAAGTTAGATGGTACTTAAGTACTTAATTTCAACTAATAAACAAAAAAAATATTTTTTTATTTGTATCATTATATAATCAGGGTAACTGATTCTCTATAATGCTGTGGATGGTTTTATTGGTTTACTCCTTCTATTCAGCATAAACATGTTATATATGCAGTTCTTGTTGCTGTATGTAAAAATTGAAGTACCACACACTCTTGTGTTGTGTTTTAAAGGGTTCCTTAGTAAAGACAGCAGTTCTATAGAGAACAATGTATGAATTGCATACTTAAATGCATTGCATATAGTTCTACATAGAACCTTTTTTTAAATGGCTCTATATAGCACCAAAAAGGGTTCCGCTATTGTGGCAAGCTTGATGTCAGAACGATAGCAGAACACTTGTTTGATGCTTTATGGGGCCAGTTCACGATTCACAGTTTATAGTTCTCTACAGAACTGCAGTCTGTACTGAAGAACCATTGTAGGTTATTCTTGATGAACAATTGTGCTCACTGGTGGTCACATAAAGTCTTTATCTGATCAGAAAGTGTATAAGTGTTCAGTAAGTGTTCACCAGTCATAAGAGCAGATCTGATTAGAACAGATGTAAATAATCAGACATACAATACAAAGTATCATGAATATGTTATTGTGAGAGAAGTAGATCAGATCTTGATCCAGTTTAAAGAACAAAGTTAGGTTCCAGATTTCTCCTGGACGCCCCAGACATTGTATGAATGTGTTCAGTTTCTTCAGCAGCAAATCTTGATTTAGCTTAATGAAGTACTGAGCACTCAAAGCAGGTATTAGATGAGAACTGATAATAATACTGGGTTGTTTAGGAGAAGCTTGGAAAGAGTTAAATAAACACACTGACGTATGGAAAAGCACTCCTTACTCTATTAGTACTGATTAATATTTAATAATAAAGGTTCCTGTCTGGAAATAATATCTTATTATATATAATAATGTTTCACAGTGCCTCAAATCGTTCCACATTACTGGCAACGTGTCTGACACATGAAAGGATATGTTTGTTGGTTATCTCCTTTATGCTGTGGTGGACTTTCTTCTGGAACGCAATCTGAGCTTCACACATGCAGGCGTCCTCCGACAAGTCACTGCGTGCTTCTTCTGTAAGAGTGGAAGTAAACAACAGTCAGCCACATCTCCACACACGTCAAGGGTACCTGTACCCAAATGCTTTCCATCAAGCTGACGCTGTATCCAAAACTTAAGCCTGCTGCTAAAAGTAAGAGTCCATCATCAGCTGCATCGGAAATTGTCTACTTCTATACTACACAGTACACAAAACCAGTAGAACAGCTGTGTGTGTGTAGTGTTACTGCTGCTACAGAGGTTAGTGTAGAGTGGGCTGTGTGTGTGTAGTGTTACTGCTACAGAGGTTAGTGTAGAGTGGGCTGTGTGTGTGTAGTGTTACTGCTACAGAGGTTAGTGTAGAGTGGGCTGTGTGTGTGTAGTGTTACTGCTGCTACAGAGGTTAGTGTAGAGTGGGCTGTGTGTGTGTAGTGTTACTGCTACAGAGGTTAGTGTAGAGTCGGCTGTGTGTGTGTAGTGTTACTGCTGCTACAGAGGTTAGTGTAGAGTCGGCTGTGTGTGTGTAGTGTTACTGCTGTTACAGAGGTTAGTGTAGAGTCGGCTGTGTGAGTGTAGTGTTACTGCTGCTACAGAGGTTAGTGTAGAGTCGGCTGTGTGTGTGTAGTGTTACTGCTACAGAGGTTAGTGTAGAGTGGGCTGTGTGTGTGTAGTGTTACTGCTACAGAGGTTAGTGTAGAGTGGGCTGTGTGTGTGTAGTGTTACTGCTACAGAGGTTAGTGTAGAGTGGCTGTGTGTGTGTAGTGTTACTGCTACAGAGGTTAGTGTAGAGTGGGCTGTGTGTGTGTAGTGTTACTGCTACAGAGGTTAGTGTAGAGTCGGCTGTGTGTGTGTAGTGTTACTGCTACAGAGGTTAGTGTAGAGTCGGCTGTGTGTGTGTAGTGTTACTGCTACAGAGGTTAGTGTAGAGTCGGCTGTGTGTGTGTGTGTAGTGTTATTGCTACAGAGGTTAGTGTAGAGTCGGCTGTGTGTGTGTAGTGTTATTGCTACAGAGGTTAGTGTAGAGTGGGCTGTGTGTGTGTAGTGTTATTGCTACAGAGGTTAGTGTAGAGTGGGCTGTGTGTGTGTAGTGTTACTGCTACAGAGGTTAGTGTAGAGTGGGCTGTGTGTGTGTAGTGTTACTGCTACAGAGGTTAGTGTAGAGTCGACTGTGTGTGTGTATAGTGTTACTGCTACAGAGGATAGTGTAGAGTGGGCTGTGTGTGTGTAGTGTTACTGCTACAGAGGTTAGTGTAGAGTCGGCTGTGTGTGTGTGTGTAGTGTTACTGCTGCTACAGAGGTTAGTGTAGAGTCGGCTGTGTGTGTGTAGTGTTACTGCTACAGAGGTTAGTGTAGAGTCGGCTGTGTGTGTGTAGTGTTACTGCTGCTACAGAGGTTAGTGGAGAGTGGGCTGTGTGTGTGTAGTGTTACTGCTACAGAGGTTAGTGTAGAGTCGACTGTGTGTGTGTATAGTGTTACTGCTACAGAGGTTAGTGTAGAGTCGGCTGTGTGTGTGTAGTGTTACTGCTGCTACAGAGGTTAGTGTAGAGTCGGCTGTGTGTGTGTAGTGTTACTGCTACAGAGGTTAGTGTAGAGTCGGCTGTGTGTGTGTAGTGTTACTGCTACAGAGGTTAGTGTAGAGTGGGCTGTGTGTGTGTAGTGTTACTGCTGCTACAGAGGTTAGTGTAGAGTGGGCTGTGTGTGTGTAGTGTTACTGCTACAGAGGTTAGTGTAGAGTCGGCTGTGTGTGTGTAGTGTTACTGCTGCTACAGAGGTTAGTGTAGAGTCGGCTGTGTGTGTGTAGTGTTACTGCTGTTACAGAGGTTAGTGTAGAGTCGGCTGTGTGAGTGTAGTGTTACTGCTGCTACAGAGGTTAGTGTAGAGTCGGGTGTGTGTGTGTAGTGTTACTGCTACAGAGGTTAGTGTAGAGTGGGCTGTGTGTGTGTAGTGTTACTGCTACAGAGGTTAGTGTAGAGTGGGCTGTGTGTGTGTAGTGTTACTGCTACAGAGGTTAGTGTAGAGTCGGCTGTGTGTGTGTAGTGTTACTGCTACAGAGGTTAGTGTAGTGGGCTGTGTGTGTGTAGTGTTACTGCTACAGAGGTTAGTGTAGAGTCGGCTGTGTGTGTGTAGTGTTACTGCTACAGAGGTTAGTGTAGAGTCGGCTGTGTGTGTGTAGTGTTACTGCTACAGAGGTTAGTGTAGAGTCGGCTGTGTGTGTGTGTGTAGTGTTATTGCTACAGAGGTTAGTGTAGAGTCGGCTGTGGTGTGTAGTGTTATTGCTACAGAGGTTAGTGGAGAGTGGGCTGTGTGTGTGTAGTGTTATTGCTACAGAGGTTAGTGTAGAGTGGGCTGTGTGTGTGTAGTGTTACTGCTACAGAGGTTAGTGTAGAGTGGGCTGTGTGTGTGTAGTGTTACTGCTACAGAGGTTAGTGTAGAGTCGACTGTGTGTGTGTATAGTGTTACTGCTACAGAGGATAGTGTAGAGTGGGCTGTGTGTGTGTAGTGTTACTGCTACAGAGGTTAGTGTAGAGTCGCTGTGTGTGTGTGTGTAGTGTTACTGCTGCTACAGAGGTTAGTGTAGAGTCGGCTGTGTGTGTGTAGTGTTACTGCTACAGAGGTTAGTGTAGGGTCGGCTGTGTGTGTGTAGTGTTACTGCTGCTACAGAGGTTAGTGGAGAGTGGGCTGTGTGTGTGTAGTGTTACTGCTACAGAGGTTAGTGTAGAGTCGACTGTGTGTGTGTATAGTGTTACTGCTACAGAGGTTAGTGTAGAGTCGGCTGTGTGTGTGTAGTGTTACTGCTGCTACAGAGGTTAGTGTAGAGTCGGCTGTGTGTGTGTAGTGTTACTGCTACAGAGGTTAGTGTAGAGTGTGTGTGTGTGTTATAGTGTAGAGTCGGCTGTGTGTGTGTAGTGTTACTGCTACAGAGGTTAGTGTAGAGTGGGTTGTGTGTGTGTAGTGTTACTGCTACAGAGGTTAGTGTAGAGTCGACTGTGTGTGTGTATAGTGTTACTGCTACAGAGGTTAGTGTAGAGTTGGCTGTGTGTGTGTAGTGTTACTGCTACAGAGGTTAGTGGAGAGTCGGCTGTGTGTGTGTAGTGTTACTGCTACAGAGGTTAGTGTAGAGTGGGCTGTGTGTGTGTAGTGTTACTGCTGCTACAGAGGTTAGTGTAGAGTCGGCTGTGTGTGTGTAGTGTTACTGCTACAGAGGTTAGTGTAGAGTCGGCTGTGTGTGTGTGTAGTGTTACTGCTGCTACAGAGGTTAGTGTAGAGTCGGCTGTGTGTGTGTAGTGTTACTGCTGCTACAGAGGTTAGTGTAGAGTCGGCTGTGTGTGTGTAGTGTTACTGCTGCTACAGAGGTTAGTGTAGAGTCGGCTGTGTGTGTGTAGTGTTACTGCTGCTACAGAGGTTAGTGTAGAGTCGGCTGTGTGTGTGTAGTGTTACTGCTGGGGTATCTCCAGTGATCCATCTCCCTATGGAACCTTTGTTAATCAGTACAAACCAGTTAACCTGTTGCTGAGAAACTATAGCTTTATAAATGGTTCCACATGCTAAACAGATAATCTCTGAGTGTTACCAGCTTTAAACACAGTAGGATGACCAACCGTTGGCTTGTGAGCATGTTTTCTTGTCCGGGTTAAGGACGTAGCCCACCCTGCATTTGCAGTAGTAAGAATCGTTGCTGTTCACACACACGTGCTCGCAGTCGTGTCCGAGGGTGCATGCATCCAGACCTACAGACGATAATCACCACTAGCAGGGTTAGCAAACACAGCTAATCATTAATCATGCACTCAGACTGATTGTGTTACTGTTAAGGACAGACATGATATATAGTGATTAGTTCAGTGCAGTACATTAAAGAGGGGGCTGAGTATTTACTTTAAAACTAATAGAACCGAACGAACTGCACATGCACATCAAGGGGAAAAAGAAATAGGGGTCATTTGGATGGTCCACTGTAGACACTTTGCAGACGTACTGAACAAAGTGTATATATACCACAGACACACACACACACACAGACACACACACACACACACACAGACACACACACACACACACACACACACACACACACACACACACACACACAGATACACACTCACACTATGTGCAAAAGTATCTGGACAGCCTTTCTAATGAGGGAATTTGGTTACCTTAAGGTCAACCACTACTGACATGGCTTGTATAATCTCCATAGGAAAGCAGTGACCTATAAGCATGAGCCATCATACCTAATTCCAAGTGACAATCCAACATCAGTACCTGACCTCACTAACACTCAATCAAATCCTCACAGCAATGTTCAACATCAGTACCTGACCTCACTAATACTCAATCAAATCCTCACAGCAATGTTCAACATCAGTACCTGACCTCACTAATACTCAATCAAATCCTCACAGCAGTGTTCAACATCTGTATCTGACCTCACTAACACTCAATCAAATCCTCACAGCAATGTTCAACATCAGTACCTGACCTCACTAATACTCAATCAAATCCTCACAGCAATGTTCAACATCTGTATCTGACCTCACTAACACTCAATCACATCCTTATAGCAATGTTCAACATCAGTACCTGACCTCACTAACACTCAATCAAATCCTCACAGCAATGTTCAACATCAGAACCTGACCTCACTGACACTCAATCAAATTCTCACAGCAATGTTCAACATCAGAACCTGACCTCACTAACACTCAATCAAATCCTCACAGCAATGTTCAACATCAGAACCTGACCTCACTGACACTCAATCAAATCCTCACAGCAATGTTCAACATCAGAACCTGACCTCACTGACACTCAATCAAATCCTCACAGCAATGTTCAACATCAGTACCTGACCTCACTAACACTCAATCAAATCCTCACAGCAAAGTTCAACATCAGTACCTGACCTCACTAACACTCAATCAAATCCTCACAGCAAAGTTCAACATCAGTACCTGACCTCACTAACACTCAAAAATCTATCTCCCCATTAATAACTAATTTCAGGATTAAAAGCTTAACCAGGGAACTTTTGGACACATAGAAGGAGCCATTCCAAATAAAATGGGACCAAAACCAAACAAACTACACGGGTTAGTGAGAACTTCTAAACTTCTTCTCCACATACAAACACAACCCCCGACTGTTACCAGCTTTAAACACAGTAGGATGACCAACCGTTGGCTTGTGAGCATGTTTTCTTGTCCGGGTTAAGGACGTAGCCCACCCTGCATTTGCAGTAGTAAGAGGCGTTGCTGTTCACGCACACGTGCTCGCAGTCGTGTCCGAGGGTGCATGCATCCAGACCTACAGACGATAATCACCACTAGCAGGGTTAGCAAACACAGCTAATCATTAATCATGCACTCAGACTGATAATGTTACTGTTAATTAAAGACAGATTTCATCTCCATCAGCTTAATTCAGTATTCAGTAAAGCCGACTGTCGATTCACCTCATAATAGAATTATCAGACCTAACAGAAGTGTGTCCATGACTGGACTGGCTTTATTTGGATGGTCCACTATAGATGCTTCTGTCAGTAATTTTGATATCCTCGTAAGACCTGGTAATTCATTTTTGTCCTTTGGAGGGGACATAAGTCTCCAAAAGATATTTAAAAAACTAAATAAGCTACCGTGCTAAAACCTGTTGTGCCATGCAGAGGACATCCTGTCCTTCCCAGTGGTGTATCATGTGTTGGGTTGTGTCATTCACAACAGAAGATCTGCCTTTTTAAATATGGCCGCCTCTCAGTAACCACATTTTATGGGAGTGAGTGAGATACGCTCCCAAATAATATGTATTTGTTTTTGTTTCTAAAACCTATAATTGATATATTTTAGGTATAAAAATGTTGTAACTGCTTCTCAAAGCACTTTTTATTGATATGCAGAAATGTTTAACTACCTAACAGCATCCTTTTTTTGATGTCCTATGTAGTGGACATTGGGGCTAAATCTGGTTTTATATTAAATTAATGGTGTCACAGGTGATAGGAATTTGCCACAGAGATCATTTTGCAACATGTAAGCTCTGTAAACATGTAAACATGTACATTTATTACTCATTTAATTTTAATTAATTACTAATTTCATTTATTCCTAATTTATTAGAAAATGTTACATAATTGTACATTTTAAAAATAGAACATTAAAATGAAATGGACCATAAGAGAAGTTGGGTAGCACCTGTGGAAAGTGAAACTTTGGCTTAAGGTTTGAAGTGATTAACACAGGTATAGCTAGTGTGCCAAAATACTGTTTAAACCTGGATGTTTTATTTTTATTTTAATGGAATGGGTTATTGTTTGTTCCTGTTTGTATTAATATACAGTGCATTTAAAATATTTCTTATACTGCCAAAAGTGGAAATAGTATAAAAAAAGATTAACATTAACAATGTTATTCTCAAACTTTAATTTTTCTGGGTCTCAGGAGGATATCTATTAAACTCATGTTGAAAATTAATGGGCTTTTTAAAAAATTTAAATATAGCAATAAAGACAGGATGCCTTTATGTCTTAGTGGGGGACTCAAAATTATTCAATGTATTTATTTAATGTATAATGCATTTGTGCAATGCATTCTGGGCATTCTGTGTTGGACAAGCCAGCGCAGACCATCACAGCTAGTCACCAGCTAAACCAGCATATCGCTGCTAATAAAACAACATCCTGTGTCCATAAAAATTATAAGTTTACAGGGAAAGGAAAAACATACTTGACTTTAATGTGAGTCAATGAAACCAGACGTACTTCTAAGTAAGTTTTAGACCATTTATTTTGGTCTATTCACCATGAAATTACTGGTATTTTCAAATTTGAGGGACAAGGTTTTGGCCCAGCAACAACAATTTGTTGTATACTTGATGCTGTTCTGTTGGTCAACCAGCATGAACAAGCTTTGTCACCAGCTAAACCAGCATCAGGCAAGCACTATACCAACTTAGACCAGCATAGATCATCTTAGACCATCATGGAATGCATAGCAGAGGAATAACTGTGAATTCGGTCAAGCTGATGAGGTTATGGGATGCAGTTCTGTGCTACAAAACACTGCAAACTATGTCCACATATTAAATGCTAATGCTAGGATGGAATGCCCCGATTATAATCCTAACCTTAAGGTTACTGGGAATCTTCAGTATCTTGAGTAATTTGCATCTTTAAATCATCTACAACAAAACCATCCACATAAAGTTGGGATCGATGAAGGATCCATAGGTTGTCAAGATTAGATTAGCTCAGTATGGACGGGGAGTCTTTAGTCCCTTAATCTAACTCTCTTTTCTTACCACATAGAGTCTCCCTGAACTTGGAGGTGAGTTTCTCGATGACCCCATAGGTCTCCACGTAGAGGACGTGGTCATCCAGCGGCTGGCTGGCCATCAACCGCAGAGATTTTATATCCGCTCTGTCCACCCCGACCGCATAGATCTCGATCCCAGAAGCTCTGGCGGCGGCCGAAACGTCCTCCACCTTGTCCTGGGGCCGCCCATCCGTAACAATGATGGCCACCTTTCCGATGTTCTTGCTCTTGGGCCTGGCGCCAGACTCCTCGGTGAAGGCCTGCTCCATGGCCGTTTTGATGGCTAGGCCGGTCATGGTCCCGGCCGAGAGGGGGTCGATGCGAGAGAAGGCCTGTTTGAGCTGCGCCTTGTTGTGGTAAGTGTTCAGGCGAAACTCGATCTTGACCGTGCTAGCGTAGTTGACCAGGCCCACTCGCGTGGCGTCCGGTCCAATGTCCAGAGAGTCGACCGTGTCTGAGAGGAAGACCTTGACCTTCTCGAACTCTGCAGGCCGGACGCTGCGGGAGCTGTCGATGATAAAGATCAGGTCCAGCGGGTGGCTCTTGCACACCTCGGCTGGAGCTGTCGGAGAGGTGATGGGAAAGGTATGTTTTACTGCAGGCACAATCAAAACTGAATACTTTGATTCTCTAACTTCAGTCAGGAAAGTAACCTGGCCAGGTAGCTATTCTGGTCAGATCATTGTGTTCTAATATTAACTGCTAACGTGAAAGTACAGGCTTAATTTTGGATATAGGTTAAATTTGCAAGTTCCATTAAATTAATTGTCTGAAACAAGAGTCACAGGTAATCCTTAGACAGATGCGGTAAATCTGTAAAAAAGAACAGACGGTGGATCATAATGAGATAGCCGCGCCATGTATGGAAAAAGTTGATTTTCTGTGGACAAGATAGCCATTAGTGGAATGATCTGATCAGTAGCATGTGGTACTCCTGCAAAGACCTGCATAATGTAAAGAATCTCTCATTGAATCACCTAGAAACAGACAGTGAAAGGAGGAGCTGTATGAGGATGACAGTGGTGTTCCCACAGCCTTTGGCATGCTCAGCAAGACACGTCTGGAGAAAAGAAGCTGAAGACGGGTCTACCTGGCTCAGTGGGAGGTGCAGCAGGGGAAGTTGTGCCACTTGGGGTACTGACCGGCAGTGGGGTAGTGGGAGGCTGGGTTGGAATTGTTGAGGGTAGGGTGGGTACCGTCGTTGTTGGGACCGTAGTGGGTACCGTGGTTGGGACTGTAGTAGGTACTGTGGTTGGGACTGTAGTAGGCACCGTGGTTGGGACCGTAGTGGGTACCGTGGTTGGGATTGTAGTTGGTACTGTGGTTGGGACTGTAGTGGGTACCGTTGTTGCTACTGTAGTGGGTACCGTAGTTGCTACTGTAGTCGTCACCGTGGTGGAAACTGTTGTGGGAGCTGCCATGGTGGGTGGTCTAATGGGCATTGTGGTGCAAGGCTTGGCTACCTTCAGTTTTGGTGGCACCATTGGTACTCTGTGATGTGGAGGCACCCTGGGCTGGGCTGGTAAGACAGGCCGGTGGTGGGTAAAGGGGGGCCACGTCCAAGGCGGTCGATGGTGGTAGTGGTGGTAACCATAAAACCTGTGATTAATGCCATGAGCTTAGCATGGTTAGGTAAGGAGAGAAAGAGAGGGATATTGAAAGAGAGACAGAAGGACAGGGGTGGAGTAAAAGAGAAAAGAGGGGGAAAGATCGATGATTAAAGCAGAGGCTACTTTCTTGGCTAAAGCATGATGACACAGCTGCAAATCAGTGTAGCACCTGGAAGAGAGAGCCTGTTGGCAAAGAGCTAGCTATTGAGCATTGCATGAGTAAAGCTCCAGCCAGCGGTGGTCCTGAAAACATAATTCCATATATATTATAGTGCTCCATAAAGTTTTCTGGCATGGAAAAAAACAGTATTAGGAATCTTTGTACTTGACCAACTGGCATAATTTTACAGTGCAGTCAGGACTTTGGTGTCTTGAGGGTGACAAAATGTGATCTTGAAGTATATTTAAAAACATACTGAAATGTGGCCAGTTCAAGCCCAATATTGGCCTTGATTTGTATCAGTCAGCGATGATTTCATTGGTCTAACATAGCCTGGAAAAAATGAAAACATTTATGATCTACATCACCTCTAATGTTTTTCATTTTGGGAATGCGTGTGCAGATAATTGAACTTTTCCAACAAAATAATGCTCAAATAGGATACATGACTTTCATAAGATAAAATTTGATACAAATTATAATGATAAACAAGTAAAATATGTCAACAAACAAGGTCATTAATAAATATTATACATTATAACATATGAGTTATGACCTTATAATAAATTCTGCTTATTCTGCCATTCCATTTAGTTATCTGTTAGCTTGAAAGTTAGTGTTCTAGTCTATTTGTGAAATTTGTCCTTCTGAAGAAAGAAGGTATAAGAACTATAAGAACTATAAGAACCTTCTTATAGTTAAAAGCTACATATTCTGGTGGCTGTGTGAAGATTTTTAGCATAAAATCATCTGTTTGCTGTTATTTATATAGCCAGCGTTCTGGCTGTAGTAGTGTTTCTCTGCCTGAGAGAAGGAAAGGATGACATACATAAACAAAGAACTACCTGCAACAAAAACATGAGCAGTCTCGAGTGAGTCATAACAGCACATGTGTTCTTTATGTCTGTTCACATGTTTAGGAGAATATTTCATCTCTGGGGTAGCAGTGTATTAGCAATTGTCAGTGTATATATATGTATATACTCTTACTCTGATTTCTGTCAGATTACTCAGTGTATATATACTCTTACTCTGATTTCTCTCAGACTACTCAGTGTATATATACTCTTACTCTGATTTCTGTCAGATTACTCAGTGTATATATACTCTTACTCTGATTTCTCTCAGATTACTCAGTGTATATATACTCTTACTCTGATTTCTCTCAGATCTCTCAGTGTATATATACTCTTACTCTGATTCCTTTCAGATCTCTCAGTGTATATATACTTTTACTCTGATTTTTCACAGATTACTCAGTGTATATATACTCTTACTCTGATTTCTCTCAGATTACTCAGTGTATATATACTCTTACTCTGATTTCTCTCAGATTACTCAGTGTATATATACTCTTACTCGATTTTTTCACAGATTACTCAGTTGTATATATACTCTTACTCTGATTTCTCTCAGACTCTCAGTGTATATATACTCTTACTCTGATTTTCTCTCCGATTACTCAGTGTATATATACTCTACTCTGATTTCTCTCCTGATTACTCAGTTATATATACTCTTACTCTGATTTCTCTCAGATTACTCAGTGTATATATACTCTTACTCTGATTTCTCTCAGATTACTCAGTGTATATATACTCTTACTCTGATTTTTCACAGATTACTCAGTGTATATATACTCTTACTCTGATTTCTCTCAGATCTCTCAGTGTATATATACTCTTACTCTGATTTCTCTCAGATTACTCAGTGTATATATACTCTTACTCTGATTTCTCTCCGATTACTCAGTGTATATATACTCTTACTCTGATTTCTCTCCGATTACTCAGTGTATATATACTCTTACTCTGATTTCTCTCCGATTACTCAGTGTATATATACTCTTACTCTGATTTCTCTCAGATTACTCAGTGTATATATACTCTTACTCTGATTTCTTTCAGATAACTCAGTGTATATATACTCTTACTCTGATTCCTTTATCTCAGTGTATATATACTCTTACTCTGATTCCTTTCAGATCTCTCAGTGTATATATACTCTAACTCTGAATTCTTTTACTTATTTTTGTTGAGAGATCTAATCATACTGTGCAGACTATTTGCTTTACAGTTATGATGTATTTTTATATTATTACATGTATAGTTTTATATAATTTATATAATTATATTTTTATGATTGTAGCTTTCAACTTGGTACAGTAATGGAGCCAACAGAGTCCCAGATAGCAGTTTTGGCCTAATTCCAGCTTTACAGTGTGAGTATTGGTTTACCGACCGTTGTCAATCAATAATGTAGTTGGTCCAGGTTTGGGCCTTATTCATTGATTCTACTTGAAGCGTTTGGACTGAGGATCCAGCTGTATACTGGGCCAGAACACACCCAAACCCAAAGTTCTGTTAACTACTTAAAGCCCATCAACTTGAATAATTACAGTTTCAAAACATAGTATTTGCTGTGGATTATAAACCATTGCTGTCAAGTATCTCCCAAATATCCCAACAACCCCCCTTACTTTTAATGTAAGCCAATGGAACCAGTATTAACCTGTTCTTTTGGGGCTTTTCTATTGGTCCCTTTAGCATGAAATGTTTACACAGTCTAAACGACAGCTGTCGTGTCGTTATTATTAAAAAGTGGAGATATATGTTTGGACAGTGACAAGTGTTCAGGTGTGAATGAGGAAACTCTGTGTGATTTCTGGGTAAGTTCTGCTGTAGCTCAGTGCTCTGACGGCTCATCTAATTAATTTCACTTGAGCTTATTAAGTAACAGAGTGACCCTTAAAATCACACCAGACTCAAACCAGAGAAAATGGTAAGAAGAAGTAATCAAGTGTTTAAGTCTGGGATTGAAACAGGCAGCAGGATTGGAGTCCAGCCTTAACCCTTTAATGTCCATATGTACAAATGTTCAATGCATTCAAATCCAGTGCAGTTCTGTTCTCTGAGCCCAACATTGCTAAACACACCAGTTTGACTGTGAATAAAAGTCCACTGGGTACTGTTAGATGGTTCTCTCTGCAGATGTGTGGAGCAATGAGTCACACTTTCTCAGCTACATGCAACATTTTGGTGGATTTGCACTTCTTAGTTCTTCACCATTTACACAACTTTCACTTAAAAGAGCCCATATCCCCTGGAAAACCCCATTTCCCTCTCTTTACTGAAACTAAGGAGTCTGAAGTAATAATGTAAACATTAATCAGGTTTAAGATCAAGAACCATTAACTCCATACTCAGTGCAGCCCACATATCATCAAACAAGTACCTCCAAAATAACAACTCCACAATGTAAGTTAATGCAAAGAGATTTTATTCTAAAGCAATTTTGGAGCATTTCTATTGAAACGAACAACTGTGTCCACTCATTTACATATGTCCATCTACTTCGCCTATATCAGGGTAGCTCCGCCCACTCATATAGAATGTCTAAGAACGTCTAAGTGTTTCTGCTTTCATACAAGTTATTCGTTAACCTCAAAGAAAGAAAATATGGGTGTATGGGACCTTTAAGTGTGTGGGCCCTGAAAAGGTGCTGCTGTGACAAAAAGGGATTCAAAGGAACTTTGCTGATAACCGGTGATGGATGTTTCAATGCAGTTCTCCGAGTGACTTAATATTTGAAGGGGAACTCCACTGAAATTTCAACACTTAAGATGTAAGCAAAGTCATTCAGGCTGGTTTAGTGTGAGACGCTCCGTTCTATAGCACAGAATCAGAACTGTTCACAGTGGTGGTGAATGGAACCAGATGTCCACTTCTAAAAGCTCCCCCAATAAAATGGATATGAATATGCTGTCCCATATAGTCAAGATGTTGTTTTATGATAAGGTTTTGTCCTATAATGAACATTCATTGCGGAGGGATACATACAGGGTAGTGTGAGGCAAAATAGTATATATACATATTTTTAGAATTTCCAGATTTTCCCATCAACATCCATATAAACTCAGAAGACGTGTGTAGGCTCACTGGTGGGTTTGATAGTAAATACAATGTGTATATTTGTGTTGTAGACATGGAGACCCCTGGTTCCCATCACCACCAATATAAACAACATCTAAACCATTTCACACTAAACCCACACTTAATCACTCAAACACAGACAGAAATTTTAAAAATTTGGTGGAATTCCCCTTTAAGTACTGACTGGATCTGGCACTAGTCCTCACTTTATTAGAGGCCACTTTAACTGTTACTGCAGTTATTATTAATGTATGCTAATCTGCATTCAAAACCATGGTTCTTTAAGGGTTCTTTATGGTTCTATAAGGAACCACTCTACTCCTAAATGAATCACTGCATTAAAAATGGTTCTTCAAATTAAATGTGGTTCTATACAGAACCAAGAAGGTGGTGAGGAACCATTTCACTAATCAAAGCACCATTCAAACATGCACATGGTTCTAACTATATACACAACCCTACAAGAACCATGTGTGCCAAAGAGAACATTGTTCTACATCATATTCACCTTATTATTATTATTTAAATTCTATATAAATTAATATCCATATATACTCTTCATACCTCCCCAGTTAGTCACTGGTCTTGATCCGTGTCCCGGTCCATATCCGGGTGTAAGTCCGTGTCCCGGTCCATATACCGGTCTTCGGGTGTCTCTCGTTCCGCGCGCGCCACTCAGGAGCGTCAGCAGCGCGAGGCAGAGGCAGTAGAGCGCGCAGAGTGCACAAGCCATGGTTCCACCAGCGGCAGTGGTCGCGCTGAGGGGGCGCAGGACCAATTAACACGGCAGAGAAACACGACCAGCCAATCAGCAGCGGGTGGGCGGAGCCGGCGGACTCCATACAAGGGACTTCGACAGCTTTTTTAAAACATAATAAAATATAACAAATACAAACATACATACAACACAGTCAACATTAACAAACACAACCAGCAGACAATACATACCTACAGATCGTCACTGCCCGAAGAAAAACATGTATCTATATTTTGGATGATTTTTATTTTTCTACATAATCAGATCACGTGAGCAGCTGTTCACACTGTATGAACATTTCATGATGAATGGACCAAAAGAGATGCTCAAAAATAGTTTGGAAAAACTTCTGGTTCCATTGACTTACACTGAAATTAAATTAAAGTTTTTAGCCTCTTCTTTAAAGTTGCTATTTTGGAAATACTTGTTTTTCTTTGGACAACAACGATACATACATGATTCATTCAAACATGTCTAACAAGAGTAGAGCTGTAAAACTTTGTTGTCATTAATTAATCTCAGTTCTTCCAGACCAAGTTATTCAGTTATGTGTAAATAAAGAAATTTCCCAAAAACAACATTGATCAAATTCAAGTTTCAGCTTTCCACTGATATATATATATATATATATATATATATATATATATATATATATATATATATATATATATATATATATATAATATATATATATATATATATTCAATTATACTTACTTTAACCACTTTGGAAAGATATGAGCATTAACTCCAAATCAAATTAGAACTTATTAGTGTAGTGGTCAAATAGTTCCTTTCCACACAAACCTGGTCTATTTAAATCTTTGAACACTCAAAGAACACAATGACAGTGAAAAGGTTCTTCAGACTGAGCAGATGATCTTATATGGAACCTTTCTGTTTATGGTTCTAAAGAGCACCAAACAAGGTTCCTCTATTACAATGTCAATCTTGTTATCCTTGTTATTGGTGCTTTTTTTGGTGCTCTTCAGAACCATAAACAAAAGGTTGCAGGTCGTTCTCCATTTGTCTGGAAAACCTTTAATTTTGCACAGGGTTCTTTGAGCGTTCATGGGTCTATACAGAACCATTTTCTTTGCTAAGGAACCCTTAACAAACCACCTATTTATAATAGTGTCGTTTGAACATGTAACAGTCCTGTAACAGTAAATTAAATAAATTAAATAATTATTTTTATTTAACTATAATAATAATAATAATAATAATAATAATAATAATAATAATAATAACAATAATAATAATAATAATAATAATTATTATTATTATTATTATTATTATTATTATTATTATTATTATTCGTTTTCTTCTTCGTATAATTATTATTATTAGTAGTAGTAGTAGTGGTTCTTATTATTATTGTAATTGTTATTATATATATAAATATATATATACACCAATCAGTCCACCTTAGAATTAATTAATTAATTTTCAAAAATAAATAAATGTATTAGAAATACATACATAAATGTATTTTTATTACCATCATTCTTCTTATCATTATTATTTTCACTGCTTATTCCTTTATAACACTTAAATGCTCTAATTTTGTGTCTCAGTTAATTATTTTTATAGTTATTTTATCTTATTTTACCTATGCGTTCAACACGTGCAGTTCAGCCCTCCGGCCTGCAGGTGGGGATGTTGGGGAAGCGATTGTGTTGCGGGAGTCGCTGCTGTGTTTACTTTTTTTAAACGCTGCTTCATAACGACTAAAAGAAGACTTTTGGGGTTTAAATTGAAATATTTGGTTGAATTTGCGGCTTTAATCGGGTATATGTTTGTATTTTCAGGGTTTGTGGTGCGATACTGGGGTTTATTTTAGTGACTGGAGAGTTCGAGGCTCATACAGAGTCACAGCGTTACACGTCGGGCTGTCAGTCAAGTTTTGGAGCTGGTTGGTATTTGTTATTAAACTTAATTTTATTATTGATTATAAGTTTTTATAGGTGTGTTTATAACCTTACTGCTTTATTAAAGCTCCACTGAATCAGTGGGTGTTGAACGAAGCTGAGGGCTTCTGGTTCTAATGCCATTCCACCTTAAATCACGTGTGGGCTTGTTATTCGAATGTAAATGCTGCATTTAAGGTGGAATGAATCATTCCGATCAGAGACCAGCACCTTAAATTCTCTAGCTGATCTTTCACTTCATGTGCTCTTCCATTCGTGGAATAAAGCGAACAGTTCAAAACAGCTGAAAGTAGCACTGATGTTTTGTATGTGCTTGATTTAAGGTTATATCTTAAGCTGGAATCTTGAATTGATGCTTGTTGAGATCACAACTCCAGTACAATAAACTCTTTTTACGAATAACACAAACAAGAATGAGGGTGAATGTGAAGTCATCCTGTGCAGCAGTATATTTCCATAGAGATACACTTTAAAGGAGCAGTGTGTAAGATTTGGGGGGCGGGGTCAGGGGATTTATTAACAGAAATATGTTTTCACTAGTGTAGAATTACCTGTAACTGTGTATCGTTGGGTGTTCGTGAACTTACAATGAGCCGAAATATCAATTCCAACAAAAGCTGCCACCACCATGTTTCTACAGTAGACCAGAACTGACCACCCACACTGCCTGTTAATATAATGAAACCACGGCACCATTTAAGGTGGGATGGCAACACTAGAACAAGAAGCTGACAGAAAATATTACTGGCATTAGAAGAATAATAATAGTAGTAGTAAATATTAATAATGATAGTGAATATTAAGCTAAATCTGAATTGAATTAAAATTAAAAACACAAGAAAACATTTGAAACACTTGAGTAATTATACTGTACTAATGATATGAGCTTAATCAGCAGCTCTGCTGGATGGGTAGAATGAAAAGCTAGAACACCGGAACCTCACCGGAGGTTTACACATTGTTCCTTTAATTCTCTCAGCTAGAAATCAGATGTCCAATTTTTTTGGGTCTTTAAATTTTGCTCTGGAGCTACAAGGCTAATGTAGCTTACAGGTAATGGAATCTTATGTACACCAGTGCTAATTGGTGCTAACTGCATGTCTGAATCATCAACTGCTTATAACCGTAACTGTGTATGTTCATTTAAGCGACCAGGGCTCTCGCGGGATGCAGAGTCTGTCCGTACATGCGCTCGCTCTGCGGCAGCTGGGACGATTGAACTCTCTCCAGCTGCTGTCCCCGTGGTGCCCGCGGACTCTGCACGCCCGCCAGCTGTGGGGTTCGGCTGCCCCTCTGGCCCAGCGGTCAGCAGCACTCACCAAACAATGGGACAGCCCGCGCAGCTGGACGCTCCAGCAGACACGGCTCAAGAGCTCCAGGAAGAAAGGCAGGCACGGAGCCGCTCAGCAGGAAGAGGAGGAGGAGGATGAAGACGACGAGGAGGCCAGCGACTACGAGGACGAGTTTCTGGACGAGCCTGGCCTGCCGAAAGACTACAAAGACTCTGAGAAAGTAGTTCAGTCCTTCCGCTTTGACCTCATTATGAAGGCTGGACTGGACATCACGAGACAGTAAGTGGATGCAGGACATGCTGTGGAAGCAGTGGTTTCTTGTGGGGGGTTATGTTTCACAGTGCTGGTTCAGGAGCAGCTCTGAATTAATTCCTTAGTACTCTTGAACTGAGTGTGAAAAAAAGCTAATCTGTAAACAAAGGAGCATTTTGGTGTGAAATGGTTCAGCTGTTGTTTACAGTGGTGGTGATGGTGTTTACAGTGGTGCTGATGGGAACCAGGGGTCTCCGCTTCTACAACACAAATATACACTTTGTATTTACTATCAAACCCACCAGTGAACCTACAAGTGTCTTCTGAGTTTATATAAATGTTGGTGAAGGTAAAATGATGGAAAATATAAATAAAACAAGTTCCTTTGGGGACTATTTTGCCTCACAGTTCCCTGCATGTATCCCTCCACCATGAATGGATTAAGAAAAATAATAAACAATTAGGCTGCACATTCATATGCATTCATATTGGAGGTGGACGTCTGGTTCCATTCACCTCCATTGTGAACAGTTCTGACTAAATATGTTTATCTACAACAGTGCGTTTCACACCAAACCCACTCTGAATGACAGCTTAACCACTTAATTATGCAGGAATGTACAAAAATAAGTATATTTTTAAAATAACAGTGAAATATTAGGACATCTGTGTATTTATTGTTTATTGTAATATGTATTGTTATGTATGTGTGCTGTCTAGTGTATTCTTTGTATACAGGGGCAATTGAATGTATAGGCTTACCTGGGCTGAAGTCCAGGGCCCTTAATAATTCAGGACTGATTGGCCTTTTAGTGTTTGCCCCTTGACACCCTGGTTCTACCCATATTGATCAGAGGCTTATCAATCATATGGGATGTCATATCAGAAATAATTCTGTGTCATCTGTGTATTTCTGTACTGTGGTAGTCTGTAGTGTTAGGCGTCACAGTTTTCTTCATAAACAGTCTTCTGGTCTTCCTTTCAGTAAAATCGAGGACGCTTTCTACGACAACAAGCTGAGGCTGAATGGACAGAAGATCTTAAAGAAGAACAAAGCTGTGAGTGAGCAGTGGCTTCAACATGGCATGAGCAGATATGAGCAGGTCCTCCTCGTGCTGTTAAATCTGAGCTGAAATTACATCACGTCTGAAAATCTCCAGAAAACACCCGAACGTTAGAATCAGATGTAGTAGGATCTCCAGGAGAACATCTCAGCAGCTTTGTTTGATGCAGGCAGTTATTTCTTGGTTAACAGGGGCAACTTACAGGGGAATTCCACCAACTTTTAAAAATTTCTGTGTACTCCACTCACATTCAGAGTGGTTTGGTGTGACAGGTTGTGTTTTGCCTCTGCGTGGACCTGCATGGAGCACTCCAGGGTGAAGGGCTTTTAGACCAAAACATTTCCAAAATAATCGCAAGGCAGCGTCTCAGACATCAGGCAGTCCAGTCATGACCATTTTATGTTATGACGTTCTGTGAGGGAGCTTTTAGAGGTGGATATCTGGTTCCATTCACCACCACTGTGAACTTTAAAGTAGCAGTGAAGAAATGAGGATGTCTGTGTTTGTGTAAATGATGCCCAGTATTTTAAATATATGTTTTGTTGTCCTTTTTAATATTTATAGTTATGTATGTGTAATGTCTGGTGTATTCATTGTACACAGAGGCGATTGAATGCATAGGGTGACCTGGGCTAAAGTCCAGGGGTCATGAATAATTCAGGACTTCTGTTTGCTTTTGAACAAATCTCTGCAGGTTTCTCTGGAACTGAGCATTTCAAACCAGTCTGAGTGACTGTGTTCCCATTACCACAGTTTAATTAAACAGAAATCCTAAATTTTGAAATATTGGTGGAGTTCCTCTCTAAGCCCAACATCAGACCTGCTCAGTAGAAACAGAAATGTTCAGCTAAACTGAAAAGTCCTGCTTTGTCAGACTGTAGATGCCGGTGCCTGTGTCCTCCCTTAACCTCTGGCTCCCCCTGCAGGTAAAAGTGGGAGACACACTGGACCTGATCATGGGAGAGAACAGAGAGCTGGACACGGTCACACTGAAGAGAGTGATTTTGAAGAAAGTGTTGGGAGAAACGAGGGACGGAGACAAACAGAAGGTCATAGTGAGGAGCTGGAAACATCTTCAGCTTCCCAAACAGAACACCTACAAGGAATAGTGGACTCCCTCTTCACTCCAGTTGTTTTAGGACACAAGGACATAGTTTTACCAGCAGTGTTTTGTTTTTCAGCATAAACTTCATCCTCCAACTGCATTGGTGCAGCAATCGTGGGCTTTGATTGATTCACTCTTAATATTAAGCAGACAACTAATATGTACAGGTGTAGTTATGACTCTGGTACTCGTGTCAGCTTATTAATTTTGAAGGGAAATGTTTTTGCTACTAATATTATACGTCTAATAATAGATTCTTTAATAATGAAGCTGTGTGTGGATGAGAGAGGAGCATTTCTTCTCTCCCAGATGGTTTAGTAAAGTGGCTCATCATCACTGATGAACTGTTTCTACTCGGTGAACATGGTTAGAATGAATTACTGGGTTTGGAACCTGTTGGTTATCATAACATTCTGATCTGTGCATGATTCATTAAGACCTGACCGACACTCAATCAAATCCTCACAGCAATGTTCAACATCAGCACCTGACCTCACTAACACTCAATCCAATCCTCACAGCAATGTTCAACATCAGTACCTGACCTCACTAACACTCAATCAAACCCTCACAGCAATGTTTAACATCAGTACCTGACCTCACTAACACTCAATCAAATCCTCACAGCAATGTTCAACATCAGTACCTGACCTCACTAACACTCAATCCAATCCTCACAGCAATGTTCAACATCAGTACCTCACCTCACTAACACTCAATCAAATCCTCACAGCAATGTTCAACATCAGTACCTGACCTCACTAGCACTCAATCACATCCTCACAGCAATGTTCAACATCAGTACCTGACCTCACTAACACTCAATCAAATCCTCACAGCAATGTTTAACATCAGTACCTGACCTCACTAATACTCAATCAAATCCTCACAGCAATGTTTAACATCAGTACCTGTGAGAAGATCTGCTGGATCATCAGGTGTCTACAAAGTTTAGGACAGTTTAAGCTTTGATCTATCCTTTTTTAACTGAAGTGTCGGGTTATGAATGTTTTAAATGTATTTGTGTAATTGTAAGAACCCACATCCTACGTCAAAAGAAATTTTATATACAGTATATATGTTTAAAAGAACAATCTATATATATACACAGTATATATAAATATTTATACACAGTATATATATATATATATATATATATATATATATATATATATATATATATATATATATATCAAGGGCGGGGCTACATGTAGTTATTAGCGCAAAAAAGTCATGAAACATGATCTAAACTGGTCTAAATATTTTTAACAAAATTTTCAGTAAATAAACAGTAAATATATATAAATATATATATATATACACGATTGGTCAACAAGAAAGGATCGATCGGCTATGTATCGGTATCGGCCGATTTTGAATACAAATTTCTTTGTATTCCCATCTTTTGAAATAATATTAGGAATAAAATAAAATTTGTTGAAATGAATTTCTCTTAAATGTTTTGAAAATGCAGCTCAAGTCTCTTGCTTGCTAATTAAACAAACTCGAAGTGTTTCTCAACAAATGTAATTTTATTTAAAAATAGTGACAATCTGTTTCTATATCTTATTATAGACTGCAGGAAGGACATATGCTCATAAATTCAGAGTTAGAAAAGAGACCAGTGCTGCAACATTGCTACAGTTAATTAAAAACAAAAAATATATATATGTCACATATCTCTGTCCCCCCCTCCCCCGACTAAAGTGACCTATACTGTCTAAAGGTAAATGTTTATACTTCTTTATTTACGTGTTTAAGGCTATGATAGCTTATTAGAAGTTAGAATTACAACAATAGTTTGGCATATAAATAATAAACACTAATATGTCACTATCAGTCGACAGCGTCTGTAAAGAGAACCTCGCTGTCAGGTGTTGCAGCTACATGTTACTAACATATCCTGTACAGGGACCACAGATTTGGCCTCATCCTACATGACTGGACCTCAATTAGCGCATTTTACATACTATGCAGCTTCAGCTTATGGACTTGTGCAAAAAAAAAATTACACGTTTGTGTAAAATAGAAGAACGAAACAGAACAGAGGCCTGGAGGCATCATGACACAGTGCTGTTGGATCTCTTGGCCTTTTTCAGGATGTCGCATTTCTTGCGATTGGGGCGCCTGCACCGCTCGTCAATGCTAGGTACGCATTCGTAGTGCCACACCTCCTCCATTTTGTCCACGGGATAAACAGCCTCCACGTAATGGCGGATGAGTCGGAGGCGCACGGGGTCGAGCTGCTTCTTGTTGCAGGCACCCGAGTGGTTGTACTGGAGCCGCAGGTTTTCCTGCGTGAACAGCTCCGGAAACAGGCGCACGAGGAGGCGGGCGGCGAAGTTCCCGACGGACAGGCTCTGCTGAACTATTTCTCGAACCTCGGCGTCCGAGAGCAGGTAGGTGGAAGGCACTGGAAAGTCTGGGGTGGACACCGTGAGGTCCTCTAGAGGGATCTTGCAGAAGTCTTTGCTACTCTTCTCAGGCGGCAGCGAGGGCACTTCAAAGTCCTCTTTGAGGCGCTCCAGGTTTAGCAGGTTGATTTGGCTAGCAGTCCCAAGGTCTCTAGGATCGGGTTCCTGGTCAGGGAGAGGGACCTTGCGGTGTTGCTGATAGGAGCGCCGCTGCTCCGTGTCCCTTCGCCTGCAGCGTTCGTCCAGCTTGCCCACAAACTCCAGGGTCCAGATGCGGTCGTTCTTGGCCCTAGGGTAGAGGAGCTGGACGTAATGGCGAATGAGACTGACCCGGACGGGGTCCAACTGCTTCTTGCCCAGGGAACCGCTGCAGTTGTAGTGTTTGCGTGCATTTTCATATGTGAACAGTTCAGGGAACATGAGGACCAGGAGACGGGAGGCGAAGTTTCCAATAGACAAGCTACTGTTGTAGATGCTCTTCAGCTGCTCCTTGGTAAGGAGGTACTCCTGAGGAACGTCAAAATCTGGTGGCGGGATGTTCATTTCCTCAAAGTCGACGGGTTCCAGCCAAGACTTTTTTGACCTGCGATTAGGCTTTTCAAAATCACAAAGGTCACTGACCCTGACTATGGAGATGTCGTCAGGCAGGCAAGTAGAGTCGTAGCCCTCCTCACGGTTGTTGTCCTGATTACTGCCATCGGCGGGGGCGTTCTCGAGAGCTTCTTCCATACGCTGGACGCACAGCTGCATCCAAGTGTCCTCGGGAATATCTGGAAAGTTAGCCTCCATGTACTTGCGTATGATGTCCAGTCTGTCTGAACCAACAATCAGCTGTCCCACAGTGTTGTGACCCTCAGGCAGTCTACCCTCCTCAAACACTTCCGGAAAGAGTCTATTTAAAAGAAACACCACAAAGTCTTCAGGTGAGGTGATGTCATCGGAATCCTCTCCAGCGTCTTGAGCATCAAACACCGCGTCTGATTTGGCGTTGCCAAGATGGCTACCATTGTTGCTGTTTTCGCCAGAGTCTAGCGAGAGTCTTTCGTCTTGTCCTTCCTCGTTGATGAAGTGACAGCCATGATTCTGGACCACGTCGAAGCCAAGGACCACTGGAGTCTGCTTCCCACACACCTGCCCGCTCTCCATATCCTTCTGCGCCCAGAATCGATTGAAAAAGTCATTGATCTGCATGAGGCACTCGGTCTGCCAAACGTTTCCATTCTTGATCAGTGGGTAGCAGACCTCCACGTAGTTGCGTATAAGCTGAAGGTGCAAAGAATCCAGGGTGCGTTTACTAGCAGCGCCGCAAGATTTGCAACCATGCGCACATTCCTTGGCTGTAAAAAGTTCTGGGAACAGTTGGACTAGCAGCCTGCAACCCAGCTCACCGGCCGTGGAGGTTTGCTCCATCAACTGAGCAAGCTCCTCGCTTGTCAAGAGGTATTCTGGCGGAGGCTGGAACTCCATAGGCATCTCTGAGGGCTTGATCTGCTTCTTGATGCGGGTCACCTCCAGAGACAGGAGGTCGACTTTGCTGTGCAGCTGGGTCATGCTAGAGTTTAGAGTGTTGAGAATGAAGAACATCTTCTCAAAGAGAGGGTACAGGTGGGTTTCAGAGGATACAGGGGACGCGGTGGACTCTGCCGCAGAGGGGGACTCGAATCGACTGTGCTCTTCTGGGCTGCCCAGCTTTGGGAAGATGATCCCGTTGTGGCTGACACGGATTCCGGGCTCATGCTGTCCAAGCTGGTCCAAGCTGGACGTGGCCTTCTTTTCCGTGATGCGATGGGAGATGCTGTACAGAGGTTTCCTGTACGACAAGATAGTTCTCTCTTGAGGAGAAGATCGAAGACCGTGTGATTTGGAAGTGTCCTCACAGCCTCCATCTTGGAGGTGTTCTCCAGTCTGCAGAGAGGAACAAAGAAGCTGCAGTGAATGACTCTGAAACTGAAATGGAAGCACACATAACTAGATGACATACACTGACTCAGGGCAGTCCCTTCGGCCACGACCACAGTGTTGGTTTGACACGCACTCGTCTGTTTGTCGTTTATTCATCCCTCTTTTTTCCCCATAGGGTCCCATTCATTTTTGGTCACACCCAAACCTCATGGTTTCATTTAACCTAGAGCCTCCAAACTGCCTGTACTCACTCAGAGAAGATCCCCAAACACACTGACCCGCACTCGTCTGTTTGTCGTTTATTCATCCCTCTTTTTTCCCCATAGGGTCCCATTCATTTTTGGTCACACCCAAACCTCATGGTTTCATTTAACCTAGAGCCTCCAAACTGCCTGTACTCACTCAGAGAAGATCCCCAAACAAACTGACCCGCACTCGACTGTTTGTCGTTTATTCATCCCTCTTTTTTCCCCATAGGGTCCCATTCATTTTTGGTCACACCCAAACCTCATGGTTTCATTTAACCTAGAGCCTCCAAACTGACTGTACTCACTCAGAGAAGATCCCCAAACACACTGACCCGCACTCGTCTGTTTGTCGTTTATTCATCCCTCGATACTTGCCCTGCTTAAGCTGCACAACCATCCTGTGTTTCCTTCAGCTAATGCACTTTTCTAGTTATACATGTTCTCTTGAGAGAATGTGTTAATTTTTTAATTTTATTTTAATTTTTAATTTAGAACTAGATTTAGCCTCACGCATTTAACCGATCCGTGCAGTGAAACATCCACATATACACACACTAGTGAACATACACACTAGCCCTATCCACAGCGCCCGGGGAGAAGTTGGGGTTTGGTGCGTTGCTCAAGGGCACTTCAGTCGTGACCTACCTGTGACCTTCCAGTCACAAGACCGGATCCCTAACCTTCAGGCCACGACTGCCCCCATTTTCACATACAAAATTAACAACAACGTGCAATTAGACAAACAACGCATAAATGTTTGTGTACAATTGTAACAGGAACAAACGACAAAAAAATTTAATTTGGAAATCAACGTTCAAATGTTTGGAATCAACATTTTCAATGCTATAAAAGCAGTACAGACAGGTACAGGTATTGTTATTTAAATATGTATATATATGTGACCTGGAAAGAAAAGTCTGGTTACATTGACTTACATTAAGAGTAAAGTATATATTTTCAGTCTCCATAAGTAATTCAAATCAGTTCAATCAGAGTGGAGGAACTTTTGCATTTGCCATGTACAGAAATGATCTGCTAACAGAATCACAAGGTAAATGATTCTTAGTGAACCTTTAAGGGCAAACGCTTTTCTTCTGTGACGTCCCACCAGGAAATGATTGTACACTTTATTAAAACACATAACGATAAATACTGTACTTATTTATCTCCAAAATGATAACCAGAGAACGAAAAACATAGTTTACTTAAAACACAAGTCTTTTTTTTAGTCCTTTCGTCATGAAATGTACATACAATGTAAAAGACAACAGACACTTAAATATATCACAAACTTGAAAATGTGTATCATCGCTGTCCAAAGAAAAATATTAATTTTTGAACATTTTTATTTTTCTACAACATTTAAACACAACAGCTGCCGTTTACACTGTGTGACAATTTCATGACGAATGGACCAATAGAAGTACTCCAAATTAGCATGGACAAACTTCTTGTTCCATTGAAGTACATTAAAAGTACAGACAGTTTTTGGCCTCTCTTGTAAAGTTGCTGTTTTGAAGATAATTGTTTTTCTGTGGACAGAGATGATCTATATATATATATATTAGAGATAGACCGATCAGCGTTTTTGAGGCCGATTCCGATCGCCGATCACCTTTAAGCGCGATTGGCCGATAGTCGATACCGATCGAGGGCGGGGCTATATGCCACGGCAGGGCTACATATAGTTATTAGCACAAGCAAGTCATGAAACATGACCTAAACTGGTTTATTACCATTTTTAACAAGTTCATGTGAAACAGCAAAATTAACAGTAAATAAACAAAGTAAATCAAACAAATATCACCAATACTGCAATTATTACATTTACTAAATAAGCTAATTAAATAAATACAGTAAAAACTGCAGTCATTAAACGCAGACTCTGTTATTTTAAACTAAATCTTTAATCATTAAATGTAAAATATTGAATTACTGCTGCTGTTCTGTTGGTACCGGTCAGATCTGGTCTGTATGGTGTTCTGGGTTATTAGTTTTGTACTAGCTGTGTGTTCTCTCTGCTGTTTACTGATACTCACTGTATTCAGCCGCGTGTTGTTTTCTTAAGAGCCGTATCAGATTAAATGTCTTTGTTTTGGTTCCCTAATGAGACACGTTGGTTTTACTAATTTTAAAAACGTCCTGGATGAGTCTGAGTCACATACGGTAAACACTGCCAGATGGACAGCACATGCCGTGAACGCAAACTGTTCTCGTGCTGCTTTAGTCAGTCTGTCCAAAATGAAAGGGTATGTATTTCCACCTAGTGGTTCAGATAGGAATAGCAACCTAACAGGAGGGGGTTTCAATGAAACGCTAGCTGGAAATACAGAAATTAGGCTCATTTGTTTAACGCCATCGATCGGATCTCGGGATCGGCTAAATTTGAGAAATATCGGCCGATCGCCGATCACATATTTTGATAAAAAAATTGGCCGTTTCCATCTCTAATTTATATATATATATATATACACACACACACACACACACACACACACATACACATACAGAAATATCAGAAATGTAAATGATGGGACTGGGATTTCTGGAGGTTATACTGGTGGTGCTGGTACCTTAGCCCTCTTTCTGTAGGTGGAGCGGTACTGATCCGCATTAAGGTCGTCTAAGCTGAAGTGCGATGCTGATCTTTTAGCGAGCCGTCGCGTGAAGCAGTCTGAGGACTTCCCCTCCAAACTCGGTGTCTTCTCACGGTCAGCGTTGTCCTCTGTCTCCTTCTCGACCTTAACATCTGGCAGAGACCAGCATCGCCAAACACTGCTCAGTTATACCTTCCACAACATCATCAGTACTGCTTTTATCGTACACATTAATCTGAATTCTACACAAGTTAAATGAAGAAGATGTAAAAACATCACTGAACACAAGCAGCAAGCTCACCTTTATCAGGCGTATCTCCGTCTGTGTTAACGTCGTGCTCAGAGGAGCTCATTTCCTGCACCAAGAAGACCAAACATCCATGTTTAACCCGAGAGCTTGATTTAAACAATAATTACTGCTTACATTATGTACCCTATAATATTATATCATTATATAATACACATAGTACTGTTATAAACCTAAAGGATTAGATTGGGACCCTCTAAAGCCCCACCTTATTTCAATTAGATTACCTTTATAACCCACTTTCCAGTTTATCAGCTCAACTGACCATCCAAGAGCTCTTTGTAGTTCTACACTTACTTTGTTAGCCTGTTCTTCAATGATCAGGACCCCAACAGGACCACCACAGAGCAGATGGTTGTGCTGATGTGAGTGGACCAGACACTGCAGTGCTGCTGCTGGAGTGTGTAAACACTGTGTCCACTCACTGTCCACTCTATTAAACACTCCTACTACTTGCTGGTCCACCTTGTAGATGTAAAGTCAGAGACAGTAGCTCATCTGCTGCTGCACAGTTTGTGTTCCTCTAGTCCTTCATCAGTGGACACAGGACGCCGCCCACAGGACACTGCTGTCTGGATAGTTTTGGTTGGTGGACGATTCTCAGTCCAGCAGTGACACCGAGGTGTTTAAACACTCCAGCAGCAGCCCTGTTGTGTCTGATCCACTCACACCAGCACCACGTCAGTGTCCCTGCAGTGCTGAGAATGACCCACCTCCCTCCGTGGGACCCACTGAAGAACAGGTGGGAGCAGTCTAGCAGCGGTTCCCAGCTTCACTCCAACACGCCCCTGTTCTACTTCATGAGCGGCCTTAACGAGCTGATAAGCTGAATCAGGCGTGTTAGAGGGGAAATCTATAACGGGCCCAGGTTGAGGTTTGACCTGTCCCAAAGTCCACACTTACGGTTCTGTGTACTCGTGTGTGCGTTCACATGCTTCATGGCAAGCGTCCAAGTGCCTCCCGTTTCTCAGCCGAGCAGAAAAAATGGAAAAAAGCACTCTAAATGCACTCTTGCACTAGGGATGTGCACAAGTACCCGAGCACCCAGCACTGTTTGGCCATTTGCTTCATTTCACTGCTGAATAACGGAGAACATGTAGTCACTGGTTCCCACTGGTGCCGGTTATAGATCTGTTTCAGTGTGTTTACATCACCTAATAAGCTGATCACTGACCCATTCACCACGTTTACATACACCTGGGTAACCTGAAAATAGGAAAACTCCGGGACTACACACCTGGTTTTATGGCTTTGTTAGAAAAGGTTTAGAAAGGTTCTTGTAAATAAGCAGGTGTGAAGGAGTGTGAAGAACCTTCATACATTATCTTCCACTGTATCCCGCTATAATTGAAATCACGGGGGGCTTGAGCCAATCCCATCAGGTGAAGGCGGGGTACACCATGGACAGGTCGCCAGTCTATCGCATGGCCAACACACACACACTCACACACACACTCACACCTACGGGCAGTTTAGAGTGAGGATCCTAACATGCATGTGTTTGGACTGTGGGAGGAAACCGGAGAACCCGGAGGAACCCACTCAAACACAGAGAGACCATACACACTCCACACAGAACCACCCAGACCGGGAATCCAACCCAGATCATCTTACTGTGAGGAGACAGTGCTGACCACTACACCACCATACTGACCACTACACCACCGTACTAACCACTACACCACCATACTGACCACTACACCACCATACTAACCTCTACACCACCGTACTAACCACTACACCACCATACTGACCACTACACCACCATACTAACCACTACACCACCATACTAACCACTACACCACCGTACTAACCACTACACCACCATACTAACCACTACACCACCATACTAACCACTACACCACCATACTGACCACTACACCACCATACTGACCACTACACCACCATACTAACCACTACACCACAGTACTAACCACTACACCACCATACTAACCACTACACCACCATACTAACCACTACACCACCATACTAACCACTACACCACCGTACTGACCACTACACCACCGTACTAACCACTACACCACCGTACTAACCACTACACCACCATACTAACCACTACACCACCATACTAACCACTACACCACCATACTGACCACTACACCACCGTACTAACCACTACACCACCGTACTAACCACTACACCACCATACTGACCACTACACCACCGTACTAACCACTACACCACCATACTAACCACTACACCACCATACTAACCACTACACCACCATACTGACCACTACACCACCGTACTAACCACTACACCACCGTACTAACCACTACACCACCATACTGACCACTACACCACCGTACTAACCACTACACCACCATACTAACCACTACACCACCATACTGACCACTACACCACCGTACTAACCACTACACCACCATACTAACCACTACACCGCCATACTAACCACTACACCACCGTACTGACCACTACACCACCGTACTGACCACTACACCACCGTACTAACCACTACACCACCGTACTAACCACTACACCACCACACTAACCACTACACCAACATACTAACCACTACACCACCATACTAACCACTACACCACCGTACTAACTACTACACCACCATACTAACCACTACACCACCGTACTAACCACTACACCACCATACTAACCTCTACTACTACACTATTTTTTATTGGAGTGACCACTAGAACTATCATTTGCATGCTTAAATGGTTCTGTGCATGGTGAAATCGTTCTTCAGATCATCAGAGAATGTGTTGTACATAGAACCAATAAGGGATCTGCTACTGGATACAAGCCTGATACCATAACAACATCAGAATTCCTTTTGGAGCTGCACATGCAACTCCTCCATCAGTCCAAAGAACATTTAAGCATGCACATGTTCAAGGTTCTATACAGAATCACTGTCTTTATTAAAGAGCCATATTTTAAAGAACGTAGCTCCAACAGCGTTCTCCTGTCATGATGTCAAGCCTACTGACTATATAGTACCACTGTATTGACTAAAGAACCATATTTTAAAGGGTGTAGCACCAAACAGGGTTCTCCTGCTGATGCAATGCCAAGCTTACAGACTGTATACAACCACTGTCTTCACTGAAGAACCTTTAAAGAACCATATTTTAAGGAGTGTAGCACCAAATAGGGTTCTCCTGCTGTTATGATGCCAAGCTTACAGACTATATAGAACCAAGATCTTTACTAAAGAACCATATTTCAAAACGCGTAGCTCCAAACCGGGTTCTGCTGCTGCTATAATGCCAATCTCTCAGACTGTAGAGAACCACTGTCTTCCCTAAAGAACCTTATTTTAAAATGTGTAGCACCAAACAGGGCAATAGAACCTCTATCTTTACTAAGGAACCATACTTTTAAAGGGTTCTCCTGTCATGATGCCAAGCCTACTGACTATATAGTACCACTGTATTGACTAAAAAAAACATATTTTAAAGGGTGCAGCACCAAACAGGGTTCTACTGCTGATATAATGACGAGCTTACAGACTGTATACAACCACTGTCTTCACTGAAGAACCTTTAAAGAACCATATTTTAAGGAGTGTAGCACCAAATAGGGTTCTCCTGCTGTTATGATGCCAAGCTTACAGACTTTAGAGAACCACCAGCTTCCCTAAAGAACCATATTTTAAAATTTGTAGCACCAAACAGGGCAACAGAACCTCTATCTTTACTAAGGAACCATTAAAGAACCATTTAACCTTTAAAGAACCATATTTAACGATATTTTAAAGAGTGGTGCACCAAACAGGGTTCTCCTGCTGTTATGACTGTAGAGAACCACCGTCTTCCCTAAAGAACCATATTTTAAAATGTATAGCACCAAATAGGGTTCTCCTGCTGATACAATGACGAGCTTACAGACTGTATAGAACCCATTAGGCTAAAAGTGTAGGGGTTCTAGAGCAGGAGAACAGTGTTATGTGGAGCAGTACTGGACCCCATGCCCCTCCGCCTGACCGTTCCTGCAGCGCTGAGTCTCGCCGCACTCTGACTGGGGGCGCTGCTCCCCCCTCTGCCCTCCCCCCGCCTCCCTCCCCCTCCCTCCCCGTCCAGTCCACCAAGTCCACTTCCTCATTCTTCCACCAGCAAAAGCCCACGAAGCCCGGCCGCAAAGCGGGGCGACACGCCGGGACTCCGCTCCGCTCCGCCGGCAGAGCCCACACAGAACCGCCGCCGCCGCTGCCACCTCCAGCAGCCCTCCTGGCGCGCGCGCATATGTGTTTGTGTGAACGTGTTGTTCTCGCTCCGCCGCCCCTTCGCGCGAGGAACTCTCGTGCGTGACGCGGCAGGAGGGTAGAAAAAAGAGAGAGAAGAACAAACAAACAAACACAACCGCGCGCCGCGACCACGCGACCAAACTCACCTTTATTCGGCTCGTGCTCCGTACTTCATCGAGTGGCAGCCATGCTCGCGCCCGTGTAGGCTGTTTTTTTTTCGTTCCACGGCTTAAAGCCCTGCGTGTTTCCCTCCGTGCGCGCGCGCGCGTGCGTGAGTGTGTGTGTGTGTTTGCCCTCTCGCGTGACGTGACGCTGCCGTGCTGCGTGCGTGTGTCACTTCCGCACAGCCCCGCGTGGCTGTGGACTCAGGGCTCGAGCGGAGCGAAGTAGAACTTTTTGTGCGGTTTTGTTTTTTTCTTCTTTCACAACTATTTAAATCACCAGTTAGTGAACCTGGGAGAGCGGAGCACCTCACCGACCCAACCCAATAAGACTGACCTCCAAGAGGTCTCGTGCTGGAGTAACTGGTCACCCAGTATGGTTGTGCTGCTTGACCAGCATACCAGCACCCAAAACACAACACATGCTGGTTTTGCTGGACATCAGCCGAGCTGTGCTGTTTTCTTTTAGCCCAGTTAATTTCTGTATTATTCAGTGTTTGAGATTCATACATAGAACCATTGCTTTTAGTAAAGAACCTTTGAAGAACCCAGTTTTTGGGATACAGTATAGGCGGAGTACCGTTCCCATACTTTAGTAGAAGTATAAAATCTCTAATGACAAATCAGCTGCTGTAAAAGTGAAAGTGGCCTCAAAAAACAAGCTAACTAAGCAAAATTGCCAGATCCAATCACTATTTGCAGGGGAAGTCAACTGATTTTCCAAAATTTATGCATAATTAAGTGTTTGAGATACATATAGAACCATTACTTCTACAAAGAACCTTTAAAGAACCCAGTTTTTGGGATACAGTATAGGTGGAGTACCGTTCCCATACTTTAGTAGAAGTATAAAATCTCTAATGACAAATCAGCTGCTGTAAAAGTGAAAGTGGCCTCAAAAAACAAGCTAAGCAAAATTACCAGATCCAATCACTACTTGCAGGGGAAGTCCACTGATTTTCCAAAATTTATGCATAATTAAGTGTTTGAGATACATACATAGAACCATTGAGTTCACTGGAGGTTTTTTTTAGTGCAGAGATACTTTAGTAAAAGTATTGTAGTTTAAATGACCAAAAAAAGCGGTATATTCAATCACTATTTGAAGGGGAAGTCCACTGATTTTCCAAAATTTCTGTATTATTCAGTGTTTGAGATTCATACATACAACCATTGCTTTTAGTAAAGAACCTTTAAAGAACCCAGTTTTTGGGATACAGTATAGGCGGAGTACCGTTCCCATACTTTAGTAGAAGTATAAAATCTCTAATGACAAATCAGCTGCTGTAAAAGTGAAAGTGGCCTCAAAAAACAAGCTAAGCAAAATTACCAGATCCAATCACTATTTGCAGGGGAAGTCCACTGATTTTCCAAAATGTCTGCATAATTCAGTGTTTGAGATACAAACATAGAACCACTGCTTTCACTGGAGTTTTTTTTACTGCAAAGATACTTTGGTAAAAGTATCGTAGCTTAAATGACAAAAAACTGTAGAAGGGGCCTACGCAAAAGCGGCAGATTCAATCACTATTTGAAGGGAAAGTCCAATGATTTCCAAAATTTCTGTATTACATAGTGTTTGAGATACATACATAGAACCATTGCATTAAGTAAAGAACCTTTAAAGAACCAAGGTTTTGGGATGCGGGATAGGCGAATAACATATTCCCACAATTTAGTAAAAGTAACGTATCTTAAATGACAAGAAACTGCAGTATAAGTGGCATATCCAGTCACTGTTAGAAGGGGAAGTCCACTAATAATCCAAAATTTTGCATTAGTCAATGTTTGAAATGTAAACATAGAACCATTGCTTTTAAATAAAGTTTTCTTAATGCAGAGATACTTTAGTAAAAGTTTTGTATCTTAAATAAAAAATTAACTGCAGTATTAGTAAAAGTGAACTACGCAAAAGCTGCAGATTCAATTACTATTTGAAGGGGAAGTCCACTAATTTCGTATTATACAAAATTTTGTATTATTCAGTGTTTAAGATGTAAACATAGAACCATTGCTATCAATAAAGAACCTCTAAAGAACCAAGTTGTCGGAATGCAGGATAGGCAGAGTAACATGTTTCCATACTTTAGTAAACGTTTCAAATCTCTAATGACAAATTATCTGCAGTAAAAGTAAACGTGGTCTAAACTAAAGCGGCAGATCCAATCACTACATAAGGGGAGGTCCACTGATATTCCAAAATCTCTGCACAATTCAGTGTCTGAGGTGTAAACAGAGAGATTCTGAGTGGGTTTTGGTGTGAAATAGTTCAGATGTTGTTTCAGTGGTGGTGATGGGAACCTCAGACCCACCAGTGAACCTACACGTGTCTCCTGTGGTTATATGAATATTAGTAATAAATCTGAAATAACTTATCTTTGGAGATTCTAGCCTTAGAACACCATTCACGTATCCCTTCACCATGAATGAATTCAAACTAACACTACTATAACACAGCGTCTCAGACATCAGGCAGCGTATTCATACTGACATGTAATAACTTTCTGTGAGGGTGTTTTTAGAGGGGGACGTCTGGTTCCATTCACAACCACTGTGAGCAGTTCCAACTCTAGAACGGAGCATTACCAGAGATAGCAGATGGTGTTGGGCTGATTCTGGCTTTCATACACGAATGTTGGTTGACTTTCTGGCAGATATTAGGTATGTGGGCCAAAATTAGACAGGATACTGGACACCTGTGACTGGTTTTTGACATTTCTATGTGTTTTTGTACAGGATTAATTTGTTTATGTTGGGTATGCATTTGTGTTTTATGATTCTACATAGCCAACGTTAGCTAGCTAACAATCGCTGATAACTTCAACTCGTTTTGCTCCTCAAACAAACTGCTAACCCTTTAGGGAACTGCTATTACTATAACAAATCAAGAGTCGTGTTTAATGTTCAGCAGAAATTTAACATGTGAACACATGCTAATAAAATCACCAACTTCTTGTTTGAATTTTGCAGTTCCACCTTAAATAACGCGGCCCTTACAGCCCCTTATGCCTGGTTCACACTACATTACTGGTTGAGCAGTAATGGAGCGTCTTTCAGTTGTTGTGGCTTTCACACTACATGACTGATCGGCGACAATGGGGTCACCAATTACCCGATTTTCACTCATCTGGCTGCTTTCCAAAAACAGATTTTTTGTCACTAGACAAGACACGAAAACTAAACTCTTGTTAGAACTAAATGTATGTGGGAATTAGCGATACCACGTAGACTAAACGTTATTTCCAAAACGGACATCAACAAACAAACAATACAAGAAGAAAAAGCAGCGAATATGGAGGAGAAGGAGTTGGAGATTAATATTTTATCAATGAAAACGTAAATGTCGCCTGCAGCAGTAGTGAGATTGCGTGAACAGTGATGCGGTTCTCTTTTTTACGTGATCCCATTGGCTGTAGCTAGACGCTGCTGTTGACTCACAGTCGTCGACTGGCCAAGATGTTAAACATGCTAGATGTTTGCCGGCGTCTGCGATTATTCGGAGACCACTAAGCAACGGCTTGGTGAGCGTCTTTCAGTCGTTCACACTGTATTTTATTCCATTTAAATAAGTTTACAAACTCCACACATACACTGAAAGACCACACAAACTTCACACAGACACTGGGAGACCATAAAAACTCCACACAGACACTGGGAGACCATACACACTCCACACAGACACTGGAGGACCGTGCAAACTCCACACAGATACTGGAGAACCGTCCAAACTACACACAGACACTGGGAGACCATACACACTCCACACAGACACTGGAGGACCGTACAAACTCTACACAGACACTGGGAGACCATACACACTCCACACAGACACTGGGAGACCATACACACTCCACACAGACACTGGAGGACCGTACAAACTCTACACAGACACTGGGAGACCATACACACTCCACACAGACACTGGGAGAGCATACAAACTCCACACAGATACTGGAGGACCGTACAAACTACACACAGACACTGGGAGACCATAAAAACTTCACACAGACACTGGAAGACCGTACAAACTACACACAGACACTGGGAGACCATACAAACTCCACACAGATACTGGAGGACCGTACAAACTACACACAGACACTGGGAGACCATACAAACTCTACACAGACACTGGGAGCCCATAAAAACTTCACACAGACACTGGGAAACCATACAAACTCCACACAGACACTGGGAGACTATACAAACTCTACACAGATACTGGGAGACCATACAAACTCCACACAGACACTGGGAGACCATACAAACTCCACACAGATACTGGAGGACCGTACAAACTACACACAGACACTGGGAGACCATACACACTCTACACAGACACTGGGAGACCAAACAATGTGAGTCTGGTGACCTGTGATTGGTTATGTGAGACTGGAGGCTTGTGATTGGTTATGTGAGACTAATATTGTGATTGGTTATGTGATACTGATGGCTTGTGATTGGTTATGTGAGACTGGAGGCTTGTGATTGGTTATGTGAGACTAATATTGTGATTGGTTATGTGATACTAATATCGTGATTGGTTATGTGATACTGATGGCTTGTGATTGGTTATGTGATACTGATTGCTTGTGGTTGGTTATGTGAGACTGATGGCCTGTGATTGGTTATGTGAGACTGATGGCCTGTGATTGGTTATGTGAGACTGATGGCCTGTGGTTGGTTAAGTGAGACTAATGGCCTGTGATTGGTTATGTAATACTGATGGATTGTGATTGGTTATGTGAGACTAATGGCCTGTGATTGGTTATGTGATACTGATGGCTTGTGATTGGTTATGTGAGACTGGTGGCTTGTGATTGGTTATTTGAGACTGATGGATTGAGATTGGTTATGTGAGACTGGAGGCTTGTGGTTGGTTATGTGAGACTAATGGCCTGTGATTGGTTATGTGAGACTGAAGGCTTATGATTGGTTATGTGAGACTGATGTCTTATGATTGGTTATGTAAGACTAATGACTTGTGGTTGGTAATGTGAGACTAATGGCCTGTGATTGGTTATGTGAGAATGATGGCTTGTGATTGGTTATGTGAGACTGAAGGCTTATGATTGGTTATGTGAGACTGATGACGTGATTGGTTATGTGCGACTGATGGCTTGTGATTTGTTATGTGAGACTGATGGCTTGTGATTGGTTATTTGAGACTGATAGCTTATGATTGGTTATGTGCGACTGATTGCTTGTGATTGGTTATGTGAGACTGATGGCTTGTGATTGGTTATTTGAGACTGATAGCTTATGATTGGTTATGTGCGACTGATGGCTTGTGATTTGTTACGTGAGACTGATGGCTTGTGATTGGTTATGTGAGACTGATAGCTTATGATTGGTTATGTGCGACTGATTGCTTGTGATTGGTTATGTGAGACTGATGACGTGATTGGTTATGTGAGACTGATGGCTTGTGATTGGTTATGTGAAACTGATGACGTGATTGGTTATGAGTGATGACCTGTGATTGGTTATGTGAGACTGAAGTGTTTGTTCTGTGTGTAAATATGTTCAGTAGTTCTGATGTTCTGATCTGGTCTGAAGAACACGGTCTCCTTCATCAACTGTTACTAATGAAAAGTTATGATTTTAGGTTTATACCTGTTAGTCTTGTTTTCTCTCATCTTATCATTTGTTCTATAATATAATATAATATAATATAATATAATATAATATAATATAATATAATATAATATAATAATATAATATAATATAATAATATATGATACAACAATATTTTTTTGGAATGTTTTATTGTTTTTACACTGTTGTTGTTCTTCTTTTCCCAGCTGAACTGGTTATTTGTTATTTGTTAGATTTGTTTTGTTGTTGTTGTTGATCTTTCAGCTGCCCTTTAGAACCTGAAACATAAACCAAGATGTGCAGTAGGTGGCGTTAGAGGATTTCTTATCTGTAGATAAGATTTGGAGCAAATGTTGAATCCAAAGCAGCAGTTCCAGTTTACACATGTTCACCACACTGTCTCCTTACTTTTCTCTAGATGTTCACAGCTTACTGCTGCTCCTCCTAGCCTCTCTGCCTAAACTGATCTCAGGCCTGGACGGTGCGCTGAAACCACTGATGTTCCCGGAGCTGCTCTAAACTAGGCCTCTCGGACGGGACAGTGTGCAGACACCAGTCAATGAGATCTCGGCATTCTGTGTAGAGTGACAGGATCAGATGGGAGAGAGACGCTCAGTCACTACAATTCAGAAGGACTACCAGTAAAAGAGTGGGATGTAAGTACACCATGGACAGAAACCGACTAACATAAACTCCATTTAGGGACGTCTGGCCTCTACTGGACATTTTACAGCTTTTAACCTGCATATTCACATTTCTGTTCCTCTCTGCTTAGTACAGATCAAAGGTTTGTCTTGTTAACCCAGTCACTCCCATTGATCTTACCTTTAGATAAATCTTCCCCGTAGTTGTACTTCAACCCTATCAAGGCATCTACTTCATCGTCAAAGGGAAGGTATCCGCAAACTATCCTGTACAGCAGGACACCAAGTGACCACACTGTAACGGGATGTGCATGATACCTGTCCAGTAGGAAGTACTCAGGAGGGCAGTATGCACGTGTGCCTGTGAACAGAAAACGAGAAACAGAGAGATACAATATTAACACAGTAATCCATTTATCAGCTGAGTGACACGGTTCTCTTCTCAAGGTCATGGTTTCAGATGAAAAGCATGTGGTTTGTACATCACTCTCTCACTCTTTCATCTTTAAATGCAAATTCTCCACAAGGGGGCGCTATTAGTGTTGAAATTTTACCTGCGAAATAGGTGTAGCCGTTTGGTTTGACCAGGTCACCGCACCCGAAGTCAATGAGTTTGACTTCTAAGGTGTCTTTATTAATGAGGAGATTCCCTGGTTTTATGTCCCGATGTAGGACACCCCTCTCAGCGCAGTGACTCGCTGCCTCTATTGTTTGCAGCATTATCACTCGCGCTGTCTCCTCATCTAAGACATTTCCGTGGCTCTTAAGAAATGTCTTCAAGTCCACGCAGGCATCAGGGCGCTCCAAGATCAAGATGTACTGATCCGGCTCCTCAAACCACTCGATCAGTTTAATAATGTTCTTGCAGACGGGTGGGCGGTTCACCATCCGCATCAGAGCCACCTCTATCGGCACAGGCTTGGACTTTTCCGACTGCAGGACAACAGACAGACAGATAGACGGTCAGGAGAAGCTCACAGGGTTAGTTTGGGAGTGTCATGTGTTACTACAAGTAGGTGCACTTACACGTTGGAAATGTCTATCGCTTTGCCGCTTAGGGATGAATTTGATTGCCACCTACAAACAAGGACCAAAGATATGAAGATTATTAGCAGTGAGGACAAATAATGACCAATAGAATGTAATCTGAGGAGTGAGCAGCACCTGTAGGCCATCGGAGGAGCGCTGTCCTTCAAACACTGAGCCGAATCCGCCTTGGCCCAGTTTGTCTCCGACCGCGTAGCGGGAGAAAAAGTCTAGAACAAAGAACATCAGCCCTCGTTAGATCATTAATCAGAGGTTTACTAATCAAACACACTGACTATGAAGGAATATGTGAATTAGATTATTACAGCTCTATTAGAACAGACTGAGATTAAACATGGGCAGTGATCTGGTCAGTGGACCCACCTGGCTTGGCTTTGGTCTTCTTCGGTGCTGGAGCTTCAGCACACAGACCGCCTTCCTTTCTCTTTCTCTTCCGGGCAGCACCTGAGTACAGGACCATCATTTGAATATTTATCATTCTGGTCACTTTAGCAAACACTGGACCTGCCAGTGGACCCAACACTAGAGTGACCTGGTCAGAACTGTTCAGATGCAGGACTACAAAGTGTCCACCATCATGTTTACTGTAGAAAACTTTTAACTCTGGATGTGTAGCACTTTTTGAAATGTTCTCTGTTTAGAAGTTTTACCACCGACACTTTGAACTGGATGTTTTTAACCAATCACATGACAGCATTTATCTTTACAGTGCTGGGGAGAGTGGACTGACCTGGCTCAGGGGCTTTCTCCTGGCCCTGAGACGTCGTCTCGGGCTTCTCTCCGGCCCTCTTTCTCCTCTTTGCTGCTGGAGATTCAGGCCTGGAAACCCGGCACGGTCCCTCTCCAGCACTCTGACTGCTCTCCTTCTCTTCCTCTCTCTTCCTCTTCATTTGGGGAGCGTCTGAGTGCAGAATGATCATAGAAATATTAACGTTATGTCATAGAACCTGAGCTGAACGTCTCTACAGTAATGATAGTAACAGGCAGATACACTACAGTATTTTCTATTTAGGTATTTGGAATGAAGTGATATCTACTGTACTGGCAACACAGAGACACTAGCAAACTAAAACCCTACAAAAGAGCTTTTAATCAAACTCAAACAGGAATGTATGGATCTGTGGCTTCATGATAGTGAACTACAAGAACTAGACTTGTGCAGCTTTACTGTTTGTTTCTCATCGTTTCTTAGAAATGAACACAAATAGGATCAGGTAACTTCACACAAACCACAGGAGGGCTGCCTAATTTCATTATACAATATAATAAATACAGAATTGTGAGAATATCTGAAGTTATTATTAATAATAACCAACATCAGCAAGTATTCAGCTGAGAAATGTACTTCCTTTAGTGGATTTTTGGATGAGGGGATGAACGTTCGGTTACCATCAGTATTGCTGCTATTTCATCAATAACTTGTTTTATATAATAATGAACACATGATGATGACATAGAGCTGTTCAATGTAAAATCCTTCACTGTATATGTACTTCTTGGTACACTGGGGTGTCAAACCCCTCCCTGCTCCCTACATAGTGCACTACATAGGAGTTTACATACTGGCTCCTGCGGCCCAACAGAACATAATATAGCTGAAAAATAGTTTTATGTAATTCAGACACATCCACACTGGACAGTTGTGTGCACTGTTTGTCTGTAGAAGCTGGAACTCCAAAACTGACACTGTGCACTATTTAGGGAGCACAGAGCCGTTTGAGGTTCCAGTGACGTTCTTTAGACTCGCAAGTCCTTTAATTCAAGTCTGTCATAATAATGGTGGAGCTGTTTAGCATGTTTGTTATTTTTGAATCTGTTAGCTAGTTGACCAGCTGAGTTCTAGATAAGTTAAATGAGTTAATCAGCTCATCAGTGTGAAGAGAACAGGGTTCTTACTCCATCAGTACACTTGGTGCTCAATGTGAGCAGCAATAGACTCAAAGATAATGTAATTGTTATGCTGTGAATCGGTTTGTATGCATATATTGTGTATCTCACAACAGACTGTAACATTTGATTGTCCCACACTAGCAGAATATGAATATGTATCATAACTACATTGTTCATAAACTCATAATGACTCTTTAAACTCTTTAAACAGAAGAAAGTTACATTCCGTATATGGGATTTCAGAGATGTGAATGTTGAGCTGCTCAACATTTAAAGTGTTGATGTTATTTACTGATTCATTAATTCACATGTTAGATTGTGTATAGATTATTTATGTTGCTTGGTTTGGAACATAGTTGTACATAATTCTGAGTCTGAATAACTTTGTCTACATCTCTACCATTTAATTCTGTGGAAATTTTGAAAAGTTGGTGGAGTTCTCCTTTAACTACAACTACTGCAGTCTGCATCATGTTTCTTGAAGGGTTCTTTAGTAAACCAGGTAGTTCTGTTTACATGACTAAAGCACTGTAATAACAGCAGAACCGCTGTTTGGGTGCTATACAGGACCCTTTACAATAGGGGTCTATATTAAGAACCCATTCATCTTACAGAGGGTTCACTGAGTGTTTGTTTCTATATAGAACCATGTTCTTCACTAAAGAACCCTTGAAGAAGGGTTCTTTTAAGAAGGGTTCTTTTATGAAGGGATCTTTTTTAGGAGTGTAGTTGTAACAGACTGAGCAGGTATTAGTATATAACCCTGTAAAGTCAGACAGGACTGTATGGAATCACCTGTTGGTACTGAAAGCTGCTCCATCAGTTACAGCTGCTTGAAGTCAACGAGAACTGTAGAAACACGTCTTTCCTCCAGACTCGCAGCAGAACTCTGATGAGTCGTTGCCGGCGGCGTCTTATTTATCTCCTAGCGTGCATTATGACATCATCATCGACTCTCGCAGAGTTCCGAGACGCTCCCCTCTCCTGCTCACACAGAAACTCAGCTGCAGGAACAAATACATGTTTCGTGATGTCCTAAAACCCAACATATACATTCACTCCCCTGTGAATAAAGTTTACAGTGTGTTGAAATACATATGTACATATGTTATTTTTATTAATCAGGTGTTATTTTATTGATGGTTCCAAAATAATTCAAGTATATTTGTTTTAGCTGCTCGAATAAAAAGAGGTTATACAGTATCGGTATATGTACCTACATTAGAGATTAAGGACGTTAATGAAACATTATTATTATGTATATATTTCCACTAACGCCTGTGTGCAATTAAGAGGCAACACGCAATTATTTGTAAATATAATCTTAAGAGTTCTTGATTTTTATCATGTATTTGCTGCTGTACACTATAAATTCCCCCACTGAGGAACTAATAAAGGATTATCTTATTTTAGAGATTAAGAACGTTAATGAAACACAACCTGCTGAGAATATGAGTTTATACAGTATCAGTATATGTACCTACACTAGAGATTAAGAACGTTAATGAAACACAACCTGCTGAGAATATGAGTTTATACAGTATCAGTATATGTACCTACACTAGAGATTAAGAACGTTAATGAAACACAACCTGCTGAGAAAATGAGTTTATACAGTATCGGTATATGTACCTACACTAGAGATTAAGAACGTTAATGAAACACAATCTGCTGAGAATATGAGTTTAAACAGTATCAGTATATGTACCTACACTAGAGATTAAGAACGTTAATGAAACACAACCTGCTGAGAATATGAGTTTATACAGTATCAGTATATGTACCTACACTAGAGATTAAGAACGTTAATGAAACACAACCTGCTGAGAATATGAGTTTATACAGTATCAGTATATGTACCTACACTAGAGATTAAGAACGTTAATGAAACACAACCTGCTGAGAATATGAGTTTATACAGTATCGGTATATGTACCTACACTAGAGATTAAGGACGTTAATGTAACCCAGGCTGCTGAGTTAGTGAGTTATGCTAAGCTAACGCTATTAGCTCACAGTGAAACAGTGTTTGTGCACTAGAAGAGTATTTTAATGTAATAAGTCAACATTTAATTACTCTGTTAAATAAATAATATTAAAGGGTAAATGAAGAGTTTTAAGGCTACACAGTTTCTAGTTAGTCTAAGATTATAAATAATAAACAGTGCGATGCTAACTGGCTAGTCTGCTAACAGTCTGGATGCTATCAGTAAGGCTGGGAGTGAAAAGTGGAGATGATGTGGATATAAAGTGTAAAAACTTGGCGGTTGTGTAAATAAACCAGCACTGCAGGGTTTGTGTGAAACCCAACTTACACTTACAAGCAGGAATCGTTGGTTTCTCCTCAGATTCACTGCTGAACTTCTACAACCACGGACTATTGGAATGATTTTTTTCTTCTTTATACTTCTTTGTACTGGGTGTTGTACTTTGTTTTTTTCTGTGAAACTGCTACTGGCTGCTAAATTTCCTTCGGGATCAATAAAGTATCTATCTATCTGTCTGTCTGTCTGTCTGTCTGTCTGTCTGTTTCACAGAACAACCAGCAGCTTCAAACCTGACCAGACATCACAGCGTTATTCAGTAAAAAGATGAAACTTTTTCATGTATAATCACTATTTTGTACAAATTACACTGTTTTAATATTAATAAATACATTAATGAATAAATACTGAGCTGAAAATAAACTGATATCTCACCAGAGTTACTCCACCATATGGAAAAAATATACTGGCATATACATTTTACACTAAATAACAATATATATATATATATATATATATATATATATATATATATATATATATATATATATATATATATATATATATATATATATATATATATATATATATATATATATTTTGCATTATATTTTCAAATATATGTGGAATTAGATGTACATGTAAATGTATTTTGCCATGTATGAAACTGTAGATTTAAAGATTCAGCTGAGTCCAGTAGTTTGTATAGATAGAGACTGAAATTAGATTTTTACAGAACAACCCAGCAAACAACTAAAGTCATATGTAACGTTCGCTGTAGGACGTTACCAGGCCTTTATTGACGTCCCCATATAGTCCCTCCAATAACGTTATTTTTAAGAACTTATTTTTAAGTAACGTACGCTGCGTGTTCGGGTAACGACTCTAAACTCTGATATAGATTTTACTGATGATAAATGTGCTGATCACTCATTTCACATCTTCAGTCCGATTTCAGAGCGGAGTCAGATTCCATATGTAGTTTAGAGTCGTTATACGGTTCCAGAGCCGCGGAGGAACACAGCACTAATTCAAAATCAGCGCGAGCACCGAGCAACGGACACCAGAGCTCCGACTCAGCAAAGACAGGTTACACTTAAGAAAGTTTATTAAACTTGTGTATTTACAGGTCTGATTTGTTTATGTTGGACAGTTCTGGCGATGTATTTGTGTTTTATGATTCTACATCTTAGCTCTTGAGTCAGTTCAGCTGGAAATGGTAGTTAGTTAACGTTAGCTAGATACCAAGCTGAACAAACGCTGATAACTTCAACTCGTTTTGCTCCTCAAACAAACTGCTACGTCTTTTGTGTAAAAAAACAACATATTACTATAACAAATCAAGAGTCGTGTTTAATGTTCAGCAGAAATTTAACATGTGAACACATGCTGAAAAATCGCTAACTTCTTGTTTGAATGTATCAGTTCCACCTTAAATAACGCGGCAGTTACAGTCTAGCCCCTCAGAGTGTCTCAGGCTCCATTTATAGTGGAACGGGATAATTAAAAAATGATAATTAGATTGTTTTGATAGTATAAAGCTGTGTATTGGGAGAATGTAGTGATCGTTAAACTGAGGCTGAAATGAATTATCAGTAAAAACACAATAAAGCTTTGGACACACACAGTTACTACGCTGTGCTAATGATATGCACGTTTTCACTAGGAGCTCTAGATGATAAGACAGATTGTTTGAACACCTGAAAGCCAGCCCTGTCGCTTCCATTCAAGGTGAGTTACACTTAAGTCAGTTTGGATTAATCTAATGCTGTATATGTTAGATCTCACAGGTTAATATGTTTGTAATTTATAGGTTATAACTACAGCCTAGTTCTGTAGATAAAAAGATCTAACAGTAACAGCATGTAAGTCTACTTTAGTACTGTTCAGTTGAACTCGTTTCACTTCGCTAATGCAACTCTTTAGTAAAATGAAGCGAGTTATGAAGCAGTTTAGTTTATTGTATGATGTTAAAGTGTGTTTGTTGTTCAGTCTCTCTCCAGTTGATCTGTGATCTGTGCACAGACTCTATCATTGGACCACCTGATCAGCCCTGTTGCATCCACCAGACAAGGTGAATTACATTTAGTTCAGTAAATTATTATTTTTTACAGGTTTGGATTTATCTAATGCATGTTGGATAGTATTTTGTATTTCATAGGTTACACAGTAGAATTTATTTAACTGACGTGTTGGTGCCACAAAATACTGAATGAATGCATTCTAAGTTGATCTCTGATGTTCTGTATAGAAGATATGCGACTTATACATGTGTTTTGTACAGTACTGTACTGTGTACTGAATAGAAAACTATATTTAAACTTTCACACTTGAGATTAGAATGTTTGCTTTGGCTGTGTTTATAATGTGAAAGAGTTTAAATACAGTTGACAGTGTCCAGCAGTAGGCCTGTCGAGATTATTGTTACATAATCACCTGATTGCATTTTTTAAGCTAATTGCAATTATTTAATGAATTATTAATTATTTAATTAGTTTGAATTGTTGTCAGCTTTGACAGGTGTTTATTCCACAACCAACAACAAACAAAGTTTTATCAGTTGGGTTGAGCCAAATGCTTCTAAATAAAATAAGAATGCTTTTATTTACTGTTGGGTCAAGAATTCAACAAAATAGCCAGACACAGAATTACAATTTCATATACCATGTATTAAAACCCGCATCTGTAAAAAAACTACAAAAAAGAAAAACTCAAAGCGTACAATTGTATTTGGTCATCTTCAGGACCTTAGTTTTCTGTAATATAGTCCATTTAAAGAAATATATGCAGGTTCTCTATAATGGAGAAGAACCTCATCATCATGCAAAGAACCATTTAAGGAGGTAAATGGTTCTGTTATTTTTGATGGTTGTATGTAAAGCTAAATGATTTTACTAAAGAACCCTTATAGAACAATGGTAGATAACAGACAGTAGGGTATTGTTTTAGCTCTGCGTTAAGAGGGAGGGCACAGGCTGATGTACCTAGAAGCTTTAGGGACATTAGCGATGTTGAGGCATCAGTTTCTTTCAACTCAAGTATTAAGTAATCAATTAGTTTTCACTTTTTTGTCCTGTTTAAAAAATTGTCTCTGAAATTAGTTTTCATGCTATTGTTCATTCTTGTAAACTGACAGTTGATGTTTAATAAAAAAAAGCTAACTATTCTAAACAGCCATCTTCTTGTAGTCATCATAGATATGGACCTCATGTGCTAGAACATATTCTATTAAAATTTGAATAAAACTTCTGTTTATTTTCTCCATAGACCTCTAGCATCCAAATACAGACACATTCTGCTATGGAGGCAGGACCATAAAGATCAGCAATGCTTAGAGTCTTCTGGGAGTGTGCTGCAAACGGGGTAAGAGAGACTGTGGTCTGTTGTTGTTGATCAGTTGTGGATATTATGGGTTTGTATGTGCTAGTTTACGCTGTAGGGCTGGTTTTGTTGGTTATGTTGCTAACGCCGACCAGAGCTTGAGGACCTGTCTGCTGCTGTGCATTTACCAGCACTTGTGGTGGATCTCCTTTAATGCTGTGTTCTTTAAAAGAGCATTGCTTAAAGCAGACCTGCCAACCTTTACGTATTTGTTCTTTACGTATTTGTACACTGAACGTACCCTTGTACCCTTCTCGATATTACAATAAAAAAAAACAGGTTTTGTGTAAATGTATTGTGAGGTTTATCATTGTTTGTTTCAATACAGCTAATTTATTCTCCGTACCTTTTATAAAAAAATATTAATTATAAGTAATAAATACTTAAATGATATTTTATTAAACTTCTCACTGACCCTGCAGTGCAGCATTGAATACAGTTCTGTTCACACACTGCTGCATACCTGATTATTCAGTGTCATGCATGTAATGAGTTTTGTTTAATTTAGCTACTTTGTAGCTTCTTTTCCATCAGAAGCTACAAAGAAAAGATATCCATTCTTTTCAAAGGGCAGCTTGGATCAGCTGTTCATTCAGGAAAAAAAATTCTCTGTCATAAATTACCAGTGCAGTTTCTTTCCTGAAATCTATAAACCAATTGAGTGACATACATTTATACATATATTTGTCTGACATGTATATTTTTGGGCCAATTAAAAATATTTCTTAATATATTTTATTATTTACAATATAATATATATCTTATATTATTTGTACATGTAGTACCAGTCAAAATGTAGTTGGTATGAATGTTATTCTTTTAAAATAATCTCCAGTAACACTTTATTCTCATTAAATAATGAGAAATGGGAGACTGTACAAACTCCAGACAGACACTGGGAGACCATACACACTCCACACAGACACTGGGAGACCATAAACACTTCACACAAAAACTGGGAGATCATACACACTCCACACAGACACTAGGAGACCATAAACACTCCACACAGACACTGGAAGATCATAAAAACTTCACATAGACACTTGGAGACCATACACACTCCACACAGACACTGGGAGACCATAAACACTCCACACAGACACTTGGAGACCTTACAAATTCCACACAGACACTGGGAGACCATACAAACCCACACAGACACTGAAAGATCTTACACACTCCACACAGACACTGGGAGACCACACACACTCCACACAGACACTGGGAGACTGTACGAACTCCACACAGACACTGGAAGACCTTACAAACTCCAGACAGACACTGGAGACTGTACAAACTCCACACAGACACTGGGAGACCATACAAACTCCACACAGACACTGGGAGACCATACACACTCCACACAGACACTGGGAGAACACACAGATACTGGGAGACTGTACAAACTCCACACAGACACTGGGAGACCATACAAACTCCACACAGACACTGGGAGACCATACAAACTCCACACAGACACTGGGAGACCATACAAACTCCACACAGACAGTGTCTGTGTGTACAAACTCCACACAGACACTGGGAGACCAAACAAACTCCACACAGACACTGGGAGACCATACACACTCCACACAGACACTGGGAGACCATACACACTCCACACAGACACTGGGAGACCATATACACTCCACACAGACACTGGGAGACCATACACACTCCACACAGACACTGGGAGACCAAACACACTCCACACAGACACTGGGAGACCATACACACTCCACACAGACACTGGGAGACCATACACACTCCACACAGACACTGGGAGACCATACACACTCCACACAGACACTGGGAGAGCATACACACTCCACACAGACACTGGGAGACCATATACACTCCACACAGACACTGAGAGAGCATACACACTCCACACAGACACTGGGAGACCATACACACTCCACACAGACACTGGGAGACCATACACACTCCACACAGACACTGGGAGACCATACACACTCCACACAGACCCTGCAAAACCATACAAACTCCACACAGACAGTGGGAGACCAAACAAACTCCACACAGACACTGGGAGATCATACAAACTCCACACAGACACTGGGAGACCAAACACACTCCACACAGACACTGGGAGACCACAGAAACTCGACACAGACACTGGGAGATCATACAAACTCCACACAGACACTGGGAGACCATACATACTCCACACAGACAGTGGGAGACCAAACAAACTCCACACAGACACTGGGAGATCATACACACTCCACACAGACACTGGGAGACCATACACACTCCACACAGACACTGGGAGATCATACAAACTCCACACAGACACTGGGAGACCATACAAACTCTACAAAGACACTTGGTGACGATACAAACTCCACACAGACACTGGGAGACCATACACACTCCACACAGACACTGGGAGATCATACAAACTCCACACAGACACTGGGAGATCATACAAACTCCACAAAGACACTGGGAGACCATAAACACTCCACACAGACACTGGGAGATCATACAAACTCCACAAAGACACTGGGAGACCATACAAACTCCACACAGACACTGGGAGACCATACATACTCCACACAGACACTGGGAGACCATACACACTCCACACAGACACTGGGAGATCATACAAACTCCACACAGACACTGGGAGACCGTACACACTCCACACAGACACTGGGAGACCACACACAGTCCACACAGACACTAGGAGACCATAAACACTCCACACAGACACTGGGAGAGCATACAAACTCCACACAGACACTGGGAGACCATACAAACTCCAGACAGTGACTGGGAGACCTTACAAACTCCACACAGACCCTGCGAAACCATACACACTCCACACAGACACTGGGAGACCATACTCCACACAGATACTGGAAGATCATAGAAACTCCACACAGACACTGGGAGACCACACACACTCCACACAGACACTGGGAGAGCATAGAAACTCCACACAGACACTGGGAGACCATACAAACTCCACACAGACACTGGGAGACTAAACAAACTCCACACAGACACTGGGAGACGGTACACACTCCACACAGACACTGGGAGACCATACATACTCCACACAGACACTGGGAGACCATACACACTCCACACAGACACTGGGATACCACACACTGGCTTGTGATTGGTTATGTGTGACTGATGGCTTGTGATTGGTTGTGTGAGACTGATGGCTTGTGATTGGTTATGTGAGACTGATAGCTTGTGATTGGTTATGAGTGATGGCTTACGATTGGTTATGAGAGAGTGATGGCTTGCGATTGGTTATGTGAGACTGAAGTGTTTGTTCTGTGTGTAAATATGTTCAGTAGTTCTGATGTTCTGATCTGGTCTGAAGAACACGGTCTCCTTCATCAACTGTTACTAATGAAAAGTTATGATTTTAGGTTTATACCTGTTAGTCTTGTTTTCTCTAATTGTATCATTTATTCTATAATATAATATAATATAATATAATAATATAATATAATATAATATAATATAATATAATATAATATAATATTATATAATAATATATGATACAACAATAATTTTTTGGGATGTTTTATTGTGTTTACACTGTTGTTGTTGTTGTTGTTCTTTTCCCAGGTGAACTGGTTATTTGTTATTTTGTTTTTTTTGTTTTGATTTGTTGTTGTTGTTGATGTTGTTGATCTTTTAGCTGCCCTTTAGAACCTGAAACATAAACCAAGATGTGCAGTAGGTGGCGTTAGAGGTTTTCTTATCTGTAGCTTAAAGATTTGGAGCAAATGTTGAATCCAAAGCAGCATTTCCAGTTTACACATGTTCACCACACTGTCTCCTTACTTTTCTCTAGATGTTCACAGCTTACTGCTGCTCCTCCTAGCCTCTCTGCCTAAACTGATCTCAGGCCTGGACGGTGCACTGGAACCACTGATGTTCCCGGAGCTGCTCTAAACTAGGCCTCTCGGACGGGACTCTGTGCCGGCACCAGTCAATGAGATCTCGGCATTCTGTGTAGAGTGACAGGATCAGATGGGAGAGAGACGCTCAGTCACTACAATTCAGAAGGACTACCAGTAAAAGGGTGGGATGTAAGTACACCATGGAGAAAAACCGACTAACATAAACTCCATTTAGGGACGTCTGGCCTCTACTGGACATTTTACAGCTTTTAACCTGCATATTCACATTTCTGTTCCTCTCTGCTTAGTACAGATCAAAGGTTTGCCTTGTTAACCCAGTCACTCCCATTGATCTTACCTTTAGACACACATTCCCTGTAGATGTTTTTCATCCCTAACTTGATTTCTAAATTTATGTCCAAGGGAAGGTATCCGCAAACCATCCTGTACAGCATGACACCAAGTGACCACACTGTAATGGGTTGTGCGTGATACCTGTCCAGCAGGAAGTACTCAGGAGGGCAGTATGCATATGTGCCTGTGAACAGAAAACGAGAAACAGAGAGATACAATATTAACACAGTAATCCATTTATCAGCTGAGTGACACGGTTCTCTTCTCAGGGTCATGGTTTCAGATGAAAAGCATGTGGGTCTCTCACTCTTTAAATCTTTAAATGCAAATTCTCCACAAGGGGGCGCTATTAGTGTTGAAATTTTACCTGCGAACGAGGTGTAGCCATTTGGATTGACCAGGTCACCGCACCCGAAGTCAATGAGTTTGACTTCTAAGGTCTCTGTATTGATGAGGAGGTTCCCTGGTTTTATGTCCCGATGTAGGACACCCCTCTCAGCGCACTGACTCGCTGCCTCTACTGTTTGCAGCATTATCACTCGCGCTGTCTCCTCATCTAAAAAATTTCCGTGGCTCCTAATGAATGTCACCAAGTCCACGCAGGCATCAGGGCGCTCCAAGATCAGGATGTACTGATCCGGCTCCTCAAACCACTCGATCAGTTTAATGATGTTTTTGCAGACGGTTGGGCGATTCACCATCTGCATCAGAGCCACCTCTATCGGCACAGGCTTGGACTTTTCCGACTGCAGGACAATAGAAAGATAGATAGACGGTCAGGAGAAGCTCACAGGGTTAGGTTGGGAGTGTCATGTGTTACTACAAGTAGGGGCACTTACACGTCGGAAATGTCTATCGCTTTGCCGCTTAGGTATAAATTTGATGGCCACCTACAAACAAGGACCAAAGATATGAAGATTATTAGCAGTGAGGACAAATAATGACCAATAGAATGTAATCTGAGGAGCGAGCAGGACCTGTAGTCCATCGGAGGAGCGCTGTCCTTCAAACACTGAGGCGTATCCTCCTTGGCCCAATTTGTCTCCGACGACGTACCGGGAGAAAAAGTCTAGAACAAAGAACATCAGCCCTCGTTAGATCATTAATCAGAGGTTTACTAATCAAACACACTGACTATGAAGGAATCTGTGAACTAGATTATTACAGCTCTATTAGAACAGACTGAGATTAAACATGGGCAGTGATCTGGTCAGTGGACCCACCTGGCTTGGTTTTGGTCTTCTTTGGTGCCGGGATCTCTTCAGCACACAGACCGCATACCTTCCTCTTTCTCTTCCGGTTTTCACCAGCAGCACCTGAGTACAGGACCATCATTTGAATATTTAACATTCTGGACCCACCACTAGAGTGACCAGGTCAGAACTGTTCAGATGCAGGACTACAAAGCGTCCACCATCATGTTTATTGTTGAAAACTTTAAATTCTGGATGTGTAGCACTTTTTGAAATGTTCTAGACTAAATGTTCTAACTTCTGTTTAGAAGTTTTACCACGGACACTTTGAACTGGATGTTTTTAACCAATCACATGACAGCATTTATCTTTACAGTGCTGGGGAGAGTGGACTGACCTGGCTCAGGGGCTTTCTCCTGGCCCTGAGACGTCGTCTCGGGCTTCTCTCCGGCCCTCTTTCTCCTCTTTGCTGCTGGAGATTCAGGCCTGGAAACCCGGCACGGTCCCTCTCCAGCACTCTGACTGCTCTCCTTCTCTTCCTCTCTCTTCCTCTTCATTTGGGGAGCGTCTGAGTGCAGAATGATCATAGAAATATGGTTTGTTGTGCTGGAATTCGGTTTGTGTGCATATATTGTGTATCTCACAACAGACTAACGCAGCTCAGCCAATCAGATATCAGGGCGGGGTCTATCTGTTGTATTGAGTATTGTTTGGTGTAGCGTAGAAGTATTTATAATTTAGTGCAGTGTTTTTAAAGCTGTGATTGTCCCACACGAGCAGAATATGAATATGTATCATAACTACATTGTTCATAAACTCATATTGACTCTTTAAACTCTTTAAACAGAAGAAAGTTACATTAAGTATACGGGATTTCAGAGATGTGAATGTTGAGCTGCTCAACATTTAAAGTGTTGATGTTATTTACTGATTCATTAATTTACATGTTAGATTGTGTATAGATTATTTATGTCGCTTGGTTTGGAACATAGTTGTACATAATTCTGAGTCTGAATAACTTTGTCTACATTTCTACCATTTAATTCTGTGGAAATTTTGAAAAGTTGGTGGAGTTCTCCTTTAACTACAACTACTGCAGTCTGCATCATGTTTCTTGAAGGGTTCTTTAGTAAACCAGGTAGTTCTGTTTACATGACTAAAGCACTGTAATAACAGCAGAACCGCTGTTTGGGTGCTATACAGGACCCTTTACAATAGGGGTCTATATTAAGAACCCATTCATCTTACAGAGGGTTCACTGAGTGTTTGTTTCTATATAGAACCATGTTCTTCACTAAAGAACCCTTGAAGAAGGGTTCTTTTAAGAAGGGTTCTTTTATGAAGGGTTCTTTTTTAGGAGTGTAGTTGTAACAGACTGAGCAGGTATTAGTATATAACCCTGTAAAGTCAGACAGGACTGTATGGAATCACCTGTTGGTACTGAAAGCTGCTCCATCAGTTACAGCTGCTTGAAGTCAACGAGAACTGTAGAAACACGTCTTTCCTCCAGACTCGCAGCAGAACTCTGATGAGTCGTTGCCGGCGGCGTCTTATTTATCTCCTAGCGTGCATTATGACATCATCATCGACTCTCGCAGAGTTCCGAGACGCTCCCCTCTCCTGCTCACACAGAAACTCAGCTGCAGGAACAGATACATGTTTCGTGATGTCCTAAAACCCAACATATACATTCACTCCCCTGTGAATAAAGTTTAAAGTGTGTTGAAATACATATGTACATATGTTATTTTTATTAATCAGGTGTTATTTTATTGATGGTTCCAAAATAATTCAAGTATATTTGTTTTAGCTGCTCGAATAAAAAGAGGTTATACAGCATCGGTATATGTACCTACATTAGAGATTAAGGACGTTAATGAAACATTATTATTATGTATATATTTCCACTACCGCCTGTGTGCAATTACGAGGCAACACGCAATTATTTGTAAATATAATCTTCAAAATTCTTGACTTTTATCATGTATTTGCTGCTGTACATTATAAATTCCCCCACTGAGGGACTAATAAAGGATTATCTTATTTCAGAGATTAAGAACGTTAATGAAACACAACCTGCTGAGAATATGAGTTTATACAGTATCAGTATATGTACCTACACTAGAGATTAAGAACGTTAATGTAACACAACCTGCTGAGAATATGAGTTTATACAGTATCAGTATATGTACCTACACTAGAGATTAAGAACGTTAATGGAACACAACCTGCTGAGAATATGAGTTTATACAGTATCAGTATATGTACCTACACTAGAGATTAAGAACGTTAATGAAACACAACCTGCTGAGAATATGAGTTTATACAGTATCAGTATATGTACCTACACTAGAGATTAAGGATGTTAATGTAACACAGGCTGCTGAGTTAGTGAGTTATGCTAAGCTAACGCTATTAGCTCACAGTGAAACAGTGTTTGTGCACTAGAAGAGTATTTTAATGTAATAAGTCAACATTTAATTACTCTGTTAAATAAATAACATTAAAGGGTAAATGAAGAGTTTTAAGGCTACACAGTTTCTAGTTAGTCTAAGATTATAAATAATAAACAGTGCGATGCTAACTGGCTAGTCTGCTAACAGTCTGGATGCTATCAGTAAGGCTGGGAGTGAAAAGTGGAGATGATGTGGATATAAAGTGTAAAAACTTGGCGGTTGTGTAAATAAACCAGCACTGCAGGGTTTGTGTGAAACCCAACTTACACTTACAAGCAGGAATCGTTGGTTTCTCCTCAGATTCACTGCTGAACTTCTACAACCACCGACTGTTTCACAGAACAACCAGCAGCTTCACACCTGACCGGACATCACAGCGTTATTCAGTAAAAAGATGAAACTTTTTCATGTATAATCACTATTTTTTACAAATCAGTCACTGTTTTAATATTAATAAATACATTGAGTGAATAAATACTGAATAAATACTGAACTGATAATAAACTGATATCTCTCACCAGAGTTACTCCACCATATGGAAGAAATATATATACTGGTATATACATTTTACACTAAATAACAATATATATATATATATTGCATTATATTTTCAAATATATGTACATGTACATGTAAATGTATTTTGCCATGTATGAAACTGTAGATTTAAAGATTCAGCTGAGTCCAGTAGTTTGTATAGATAGAGACTGAAATTTGATTTTTACAGAACAACCCAGTAAACAACTAAAGTCATATGTAACGTTCGCTGTAGGACGTTACCAGGCCTTTATTGACGTCCCCATATAGTCCCTCCAATAACGTTATTTTTAAGAACTTATTTTTAAGTAACGTACGCTGCGTGTTCGGGTAACGACTCTAAACTCTGATATAGATTTTACTGATGATAAATGTGCTGATCACTCATTTCACATCTTCAGTCCGATTTCAGAGCGGAGTCAGATTCCATATGTAGTTTAGAGTCGTTATACGGTTCCAGAGCCGCGGAGGAACACAGCACTAATTCAAAATCAGCGCGAGCACCGAGCAACGGACACCAGAGCTCCGACTCAGCAAAGACAGGTTACACTTAAGAAAGTTTATTAAACTTGTGTATTTACAGGTCTGATTTGTTTATGTTGGACAGTTCTGGCGATGTATTTGTGTTTTATGATTCTACATCTTAGCTCTTGAGTCAGTTCAGCTGGAAATGGTAGTTAGTTAACGTTAGCTAGATACCAAGCTGAACAAACGCTGATAACTTCAACTCGTTTTGCTCCTCAAACAAACTGCTACGTCTTTTGTGTAAAAAAAACAACATGTTACTATAACAAATCAAGAGTCGTGTTTAATGTTCAGCAGAAATTTAACATGTGAACACATGCTGAAAAATCGCTAACTTCTTGTTTGAATGTATCAGTTCCACCTTAAATAACGCGGCAGTTACAGTCTAGCCCCTCAGAGTGTCTCAGGCTCCATTTAAGGTGGAACGGGAGAATTAAAAAATGATAATTAGATTGTTTTGATAGTATAAAGCTGTGTATTGGGAGAATGTAGTGATCGTTAAACTGAGGCTGAAATGAATTATCAGTAAAACACAATAAAGCTTTGGACACACAGAGTTACTACGCTGTGCTAATGATATGCACGTTTTCACTAGGAGCTCTAGATGATAAGACAGATTGTTTGAACACCTGAAAGCCAGCCCTGTCGCTTCCATTCAAGGTGAGTTACACTTAAGTCAGTTTGGATTAATCTAATGCTGTATATGTTAGATCTCACAGGTTAATATGTTTGTAATTTATAGGTTATAACTACAGCCTAGTTCTGTAGATAAAAAGATCTAACAGTAACAGCATGTAAGTCTACTTTAGTACTGTTCAGTTGAACTCGTTTCACTTCGCTAATGCAACTCTTTAGTAAAATGAAGCGAGTTATGAAGCAGTTTAGTTTATTGTATGATGTTAAAGTGTGTTTGTTGTTCAGTCTCTCTCCAGTTGATCTGTGATCTGTGCACAGACTCTTTCATTGGACCACCTGATCAGCCCTGTTGCATCCACCAGACAAGGTGAATTACATTTAGTTCAGTAAATTATTATTTTTTACAGGTTTGGATTTATCTAATGCATGTTGGATAGTATTTTGTATTTCATAGGTTACACAGTAGAATTTATTTAACTGACGTGTTGGTGCCACAAAATACTGAATGAATGCATTCTAAGTTGATCTCTGATGTTCTGTATAGAAGATATGCGACTTATACATGTGTTTTGTACAGTACTGTACTGTGTACTGAATAGAAAACTATATTTAAACTTTCACACTTGAGATTAGAATGTTTGCTTTGGCTGTGTTCATAATGTGAAACCGTTTAAGTGCAGTTGACAGTGTCCAGCAGTAGGCCTGTCGAGATTATTGTTACATAATCACCTGATTGCATTTTTTAAGCTAATTGCAATTATTTAATGAATTATTAATTATTTAATTAGTTTGAATTGTTGTCAGCTTTGACAGGTGTTTATTCCACAACCAACAACAAAGTTTTATCAGTTGGGTTGAGCCAAATGCTTCTAAATAAAATAAGAATGCTTTTATTTACTGTTGGGTCAAGAATTCAACAAAATAGCCAGACACAGAATTACAATTTCATATACCATGTATTAAAACCCGCATCTGTAAAAAAACTACAAAAAAGAAAAACTCAAAGTGTACAATTGTATTTGGTCATCTTCAGGACCTTAGTTTTCTGTAATATAGTCCATTTAAAGAAATATATACAGGTTCTCCATAATGGAGAAGAACCTCATCATCATGCAAAGAACCATTTAAGGAGGTAAATGGTTCTGTTATTTTTGATGGTTGTATGTAAAGCTAAATGATTTTACTAAAGAACCCTTATAGAACAATGGTAGATAACAGACAGTAGGGTATTGTTTTAGCTCTGCGTTAAGAGGGAGGGCACAGGCTGATGTACCTAGAAGCTTTAGGGACATTAGCGATGTTGAGGCATCAGTTTCTTTCAACTCAAATATTAAGCAACCAATTAGTTTTCACTTTTTTGTCCTGTTTAAAAAATTGTCTCTGAAATTAGTTTTCATGCTATTGTTCATTCTTGTAAACTGACAGTTGATGTTTAATAAAAAAAGCTAACTATTCTAAACAGCCATCTTCTTGTAGTCATCATAGATATGGACCCCATGTGCTAGAACATATTGTTCTGGTTCTATTAAAATAGAAATAAAACTTCTGTTTATTTTCTCCATAGACCTCTAGCATCCAAATACAGACACATTCTGCTATGGAGGCAGGACCATAAAGATCAGCAATGCTTAGAGTCTTCTGGGAGTGTGCTGTAAACGGGGTAAGAGAGACTGTGGTCTGTTGTTGTTGATCAGTTGTGGATATTATGGGTTTGTATGTGCTAGTTTACGCTGTAGGGTTGGTTTTGTTGGTTATGTTGCTAACGCCGACCAGAGCTTGAGGACCTGTCTGCTGCTGTGCATTTACCAGCACTTGTGGTGGATCTCCTTTAATGCTGTGTTCTTTAAAAGAGCATTGCTTAAAGCAGACCTGCCAACCTTTACGTATTTGTTCTTTACGTATTTGTACACTGAACGTACCCTTGTACCCTTCTCGATATTACAATAAAAAAAAACAGGTTTTGTGTAAATGTATTGTGAGGTTTATCATTGTTTGTTTCAATACAGCTAATTTATTCTCCGTACCTTTTATAAAAAAATATTAATTATAAGTAATAAATACTTAAATGATATTTCATTAGACTTCTCACTGACCCTGCAGTGCAGCATTGAATACAGTTCTGTTCACACACTGCTGCATACCTGATTATTCAGTGTCATGCATGTAATGAATTTTGTTTAATTTAATTAAATTTTTCCTCTTTTCCATCAGAAGCTACAAAGAAAAGATATCCATTCTTTTCAAAGGGCAGCTTGGATCAGCTGTTCATTCAGGAAAAAAAATTCTCTGTCATAAATTACCAGTGCAGTTTCTTTCCTGAAATCTATAAACCAATTGAGTGACATACATTTATACATATATTTGTCTGACATGTATATTTTTGGGCCAATTAAAAATATTTCTTAATATATTTTATTATTTACAATATAATATATATCTTATATTATTTGGACATATAGTACCAGTCAAAATGTAGTTGGTATGAATGTTATTCTTATAAAATAATCTCCAGTAACACTTTATTCTCATTAAATAAAAAAAATATTATTTGTTGGGCGTGTTATTATAGTTATTCAGATTGATTTTTCTTTTTTTCTTTATAAAACTTTTAACAAATTTTTTACTTTTTGAGTTTTTACAAAAAATATGATCATAAAAAATGTTATACTCATAATGACAATATTTATTAACTTTAGTAAATGCACGAATGCATTTTTTCATTTTAATGTATTTTTTTTTTAACTAAAATAAGTTTACAAACTCCACACAGACACTGAAAGACCATACACACTCCACACAGACACTGAAAGACCATACACACTCCACACAGACACTGGGAGACCATACACACTCCACACAGACACTGGGAGACCATACACACTCCACACAGACACTGGGAGACCATACACACTCCACACAGACACTGGGAGACCATAAACACTCCACACAGACACTGGGAGATCATACAAACTCCACACAGACACTGGGAGACCATAAACACTCCACATAGACACTGGGAGACCATACACACTCCACACAGAGACTGGGAGACCATAAACACTCCACATAGACACTGGGAGAACATACAAACTCCACACAAACACTGGGAGACCATACAAACTCCACACAGACACTAGGAGACCATACAAACTCCACAAAGACACTGAGAGACCATACAAACTCCACACAGACACTGGGAGACCATACAAACTCCACACAGACACTGGGAGACCATACAAACTCCACACAGACACTGGGAGACCATACACACTCCACACAGACACTGGGAGACCACTGAAACTCGACACAGACACTGGGAGACCATATACACTCCACACAGACACTGGGAGACCATAAACACTCCACACAAACACTGGGAGATCATACAAAATCCACTCAGACACTGTGAGAACATACACACTCCACACAGACACTGGGAGACCGTATACACTCCACACAGACACTGGGAGACCATACAAACTCCACACAGACACTGGGAGAACAAACAAATTCCACACAGACACTGGGAGACCACACAGACACTGGGAGACTGTACAAACTCCAGACAGACACTGGGAGACCATACACACTCCGCAGAGAAACTGGGAGACCACACAGACACTGGGAGACTGTACAAACTCCAGACAGACACTGGGAGACCATACACACTCCACACAGACACTGGGAGACCATACACATTTCACACAAAATCTGGGAGACTGTACAAACTCCAGACAGACACTAGGAGACCATAAACACTCCACACAGACAGTGGGAGATCATACAAACTCCACACAGACACTGGGAGACCATACACACTCCACACAGACACTAGGAGACCATAAACACTCCACACAGACACTGGGAGATCATACAAACTCCACAAAGACACTGGGAGACCATTAACACTCCACACAGACACTGGGAGACCACAGAAACTCGACACAGACACGGGGAGACCATACACACTCCACACAGACACTAGGAGACCATACAAACTCCACAAAGACACTGAGAGACCATACAAACTCCACACAGACACTGAGAGACCATACAAACTCCACACAGACAGTGGGAGACCGTACATACTCCACACAGACACTGGGAGACCATACACACTCCACACAGACACTGGGAGACCATACACACTCCACACAGACACTGGGAGACCATAAACACTCCACACAGACACTGGGAGACCATACACACTCCACACAGACACTGGGAGACCATACACACTCCACACAGACACTGGGAGACCATAAACACTCCACACAGACACTGGGAGACCATAAACACTCCACACAGACACTGGGAGACCATACACACTCCACACAGACACTGGGAGACCATACAAACTCCACACAGACACTGGGAGACCATACACACTCCACACAGACACTGGGAGACCATACACACTCCACACAGACAATGGGAGACAATACAAACTCCAGACAGACTCTGGGAGACCATACACACTCCACACAGACACTGGGAGACCATACAAACTCTACATTGACACTTAGAGAGCATACACACTCCACACAGACACTGGGAGACCATACAAACTCTACACAGACACTGGGAGACCATACAAACTCCACACAGACACTGGGAGACCATACAAACTCTACACAGACACGGAGAGACCATACACACTCCACACAGACACTGGGAGATCAAACAAACTCCACACAGACACTAGGAGACCACACAGACACTGGGAGACCAAACGAGCTCCACACAGACACTGGGAGACCATAGACACTCCACACAGACACTGGGAGAATGTACACACTCCACACAGACACTGGGAGACCATACAAACTCCACACAGACACTGGGAGATCATACAAACTCCACACAGACACTGGGAGACCGTACACACTCCACACCGACACTGGGAGACCATACAAACTCCACACGGACACTTGGAGACAATACAAACTCCACACAGACACTGGGAGACCATACACACTCCATACAGACACTGGGAGACCATACAAACTCCACACAGACACTGGGAGACCATACAAACTCCACACAGACACTGGGAGACCATACACACTCCACACAGACACTAGGAGACCATAAACACTCTATACAGACACTGGGAGATCATACAAACTCTACACAGACACTGGGAGATCATACAAACTCCACACAGATACTGGGAGATCATATAAACTCTACACAGACACTGGGAGACCATTCACACTCCACACAGACATTGGGAGATCATACAAACTCCACACAGATACTGGGAGATCATACAAACTCTACACAGACACTGGGAGACCATTCACACTCCACACAGACATTGGGAGACAATACAAACTCCAGACAGACTCTGGGAGACCATACACACTCCACACAGACACTGGGAGACCATACAAACTCTACATTGACACTTAGAGAGCATACACACTCCACACAGACACTGGGAGACCATACAAACTCTACACAGACACTGGGAGACCATACACACTCCACACAGACACTGGGAGACCATACAAACTCCACACAGAAACTGGGAGACCAAACTATGTGAATCTGATGACCTGTGATTGGATATGTGAGACTGATAGCTTGTTCTGTGTGTAAATATGTTCAGTAGTTCTGATGTTCTGATCTGGTCTGAAGAACACGGTCTCCTTCATCAACTGTTACTAATGAAAAGTTATGATTTTAGGTTTATACCTGTTAGTCTTGTTTTCTCTAATTGTATAATTTATTCTATAATATATTATAATATAATATAATATAATAATATAATATAATATAATATAATATAATATAATATAATATAATAATATATGATACAACAATAATTTTTTGGGATGTTTTATTGTTTTTACACTGTTGTTGTTGTTGTTCTTTTCCCAGGTGAACTGGTTATTTGTTATTTTGTTAGATTTGTTGTTGTTTTTGTTGTTGATCTTTCAGCTGCCCTTTAGAACCTGAAACATAAACCAAGATGTGCAGTAGGTGGCGTTAGAGGATTTCTTATCTGTAGCTTAAAGATTTGGAGCAAATGTTGAATCCAAAGCAGCATTTCCAGTTTACACATGTTCACCACACTGTCTCCTTACTTTTCTCTAGATGTTCACAGCTTACTGCTGGTCCTCCTAGCCTCTCTGCCTAAACTGATCTCAGGCCTGGACGGTGCGCTGGAACCACTGATGTTCCCGGAGCTGCTCTAAACTAGGCCTCTCGGACGGGACTCTGTGCCGGCACCAGTCAATGAGATCTCGGCATTCTGTGTAGAGTGACAGGATCAGATGGGAGAGAGACGCTCAGTCACTACAATTCAGAAGGACTACCAGTAAAAGGGTGGGATGTAAGTACACCATGGAGAAAAACCGACTAACATAAACTCCATTTAGGGACGTCTGGCCTCTACTGGACATTTTACAGCTTTTAACCTGCATATTCACATTTCTGTTCCTCTCTGCTTAGTACAGATCAAAGGTTTGCCTTGTTAACCCAGTCACTCCCATTGATCTTACCTTTAGACACACATTCCCTGTAGATGTTTTTCATCCCTAACTTGATTTCTAAATTTATGTCCAAGGGAAGGTATCCGCAAACCATCCTGTACAGCATGACACCAAGTGACCACACTGTAATGGGTTGTGCGTGATACCTGTCCAGCAGGAAGTACTCAGGAGGGCAGTATGCATATGTGCCTGTGAACAGAAAACGAGAAACAGAGAGATACAATATTAACACAGTAATCCATTTATCAGCTGAGTGACACGGTTCTCTTCTCAGGGTCATGGTTTCAGATGAAAAGCATGTGGGTCTCTCACTCTTTAAATCTTTAAATGCAAATTCTCCACAAGGGGGCGCTATTAGTGTTGAAATTTTACCTGCGAATGAGGTGTAGCCATTTGGATTGACCAGGTCACCGCACCCGAAGTCAATGAGTTTGACTTCTAAGGTCTCTGTATTGATGAGGAGGTTCCCTGGTTTTATGTCCCGATGCAGGACACCCCTCTCAGCGCACTGACTCGCTGCCTCTACTGTTTGCAGCATTATCACTCGCGCTGTCTCCTCATCTAAAAAATTTCCGTGGCTCCTAATGAATGTCACCAAGTCCACGCAGGCATCAGGGCGCTCCAAGATCAGGATGTACTGATCCGGCTCCTCAAACCACTCGATCAGTTTAATGATGTTTTTGCAGACGGTTGGGCGGTTCACCATCCGCATCAGAGCCACCTCTATCGGCACAGGCTTGGACTTTTCCGACTGCAGGACAATAGAAAGACAGATAGACGGTCAGGAGAAGCTCACAGGGTTAGTTTGGGAGTGTCATGTGTTACTACAAGTAGGTGCACTTACACGTTGGAAATGTCTCTCGTTTTGCCGCTTAGGTATAATTTTGATGGCCACCTACAAACAAGGACCAAAGATATGAAGATTATTAGCAGTGAGGACAAATAATGACCAATAGAATGTAATCTGAGGAGCGAGCAGGACCTGTAGTCCATCGGAGGAGCGCTGTCCTTCAAACACTGAGGCGTATCCTCCTTGGCCCAATTTGTCTCCGACGACGTACCGGGAGAAAAAGTCTAGAACAAAGAACATCAGCCCTCGTTAATTCATTAATCAGAGGTTTACTAATCAAACACACTGACTATGAAGGAATATGTGAATTAGATTATTACAGCTCTATTAGAACAGACTGAGATTAAACATGGGCAGTGATCTGGTCAGTGGACCCACCTGGCTTGGTTTTGGTCTTCTTTGGTGCCGGGATCTCTTCAGCACACAGACCGCATACCTTCCTCTTTCTCTTCCGGTTTTCACCAGCAGCACCTGAGTACAGGACCATCATTTGAATATTTAACATTCTGGACCCACCACTAGAGTGACCAGGTCAGAACTGTTCAGATGCAGGACTACAAAGCGTCCACCATCATGTTTACTGTTGAAAACTTTAAATTCTGGATGTGTAGCACTTTTTGAAATGTTCTAGACTAAATGTTCTAACTTCTGTTTAGAAGTTTTACCACCGACACTTTGAACTGGATGTTTTTAACCAATCACATGACAGCATTTATCTTTACAGTGCTGGGGAGAGTGGACTGACCTGGCTCAGGGGCTTTCTCCTGGCCCTGAGACGTCGTCTCGGGCTTCTCTCCGGCCCTCTTTCTCCTCTTTGCTGCTGGAGATTCAGGCCTGGAAACCCGGCACGGTCCCTCTCCAGCACTCTGACTGCTCTCCTTCTCTTCCTCTCTCTTCCTCTTCATTTGGGGAGCGTCTGAGTGCAGAATGATCATAGAAATATGGTTTGTTGTGCTGGAATTCGGTTTGTGTGCATATATTGTGTATCTCACAACAGACTAACGCAGCTCAGCCAATCAGATATCAGGGTGGGGTCTATCTGTTGTATTGAGTATTGTTTGGTGTAGCGTAGAAGTATTTATAATTTAGTGCAGTGTTTTTAAAGCTGTGATTGTCCCACACGAGCAGAATATGAATATGTATCATAACTACATTGTTCATAAACTCATATTGACTCTTTAAACTCTTTAAACAGAAGAAAGTTACATTAAGTATACGGGATTTCAGAGATGTGAATGTTGAGCTGCTCAACATTTAAAGTGTTGATGTTATTTACTGATTCATTAATTTACATGTTAGATTGTGTATAGATTATTTATGTCGCTTGGTTTGGAACATAGTTGTACATAATTCTGAGTCTGAATAACTTTGTCTACATTTCTACCATTTAATTCTGTGGAAATTTTGAAAAGTTGGTGGAGTTCTCCTTTAACTACAACTACTGCAGTCTGCATCATGTTTCTTGAAGGGTTCTTTAGTAAACCAGGTAGTTCTGTTTACATGACTAAAGCACTGTAATAACAGCAGAACCGCTGTTTGGGTGCTATACAGGACCCTTTACAATAGGGGTCTATATTAAGAACCCATTCATCTTACAGAGGGTTCACTGAGTGTTTGTTTCTATATAGAACCATGTTCTTCACTAAAGAACCCTTGAAGAAGGGTTCTTTAATGAAGGGTTCTTTTATGAAGGGTTCTTTTTTAGGAGTGTAGTTGTAACAGACTGAGCAGGTATTAGTATATAACCCTGTAAAGTCAGACAGGACTGTATGGAATCACCTGTTGGTACTGAAAGCTGCTCCATCAGTTACAGCTGCTTGAAGTCAACGAGAACTGTAGAAACACGTCTTTCCTCCAGACTCGCAGCAGAACTCTGATGAGTCGTTGCCCGCGGCGTCTTATTTATCTCCTAGCGTGCATTATGACATCATCATCGACTCTCGCAGAGTTCCGAGACGCTCCCCTCTCCTGCTCACACAGAAACTCAGCTGCAGGAACAGATACATGTTTCGTGATGTCCTAAAACCCAACATATACATTCACTCCCCTGTGAATAAAGTTTAAAGTGTGTTGAAATACATATGTACATATGTAATTTTTATTAATCAGGTGTTATTTTATTGATGGTTCCAAAATAATTCAAGTATATTTGTTTTAGCTGCTCGAATAAAAAGAGGTTATACAGCATCGGTATATGTACCTACATTAGAGATTAAGGACGTTAATGAAACATTATTATTATGTATATATTTCCACTACCGCCTGTGTGCAATTAAGAGGCAACACGCAATTATTTGTAAATATAATCTTCAAAATTCTTGACTTTTATCATGTATTTGCTGCTGTACATTATAAATTCCCCCACTGAGGGACTAATAAAGGATTATCTTATTTTAGAGATTAAGGACGTTAATGAAACACAACCTGCTGAGAATATGAGTTTATACAGTATCAGTATATGTACCTACACTAGAGATTAAGAACGTTAATGTAACACAACCTGCTGAGAATATGAGTTTATACAGTCTCAGTATATGTACCTACACTAGAGATTAAGAACGTTAATGAAACACAACCTGCTGAGAATATGAGTTTATACAGTATCAGTATATGTACCTACACTAGAGATTAAGAACGTTAATGTAACACAACCTGCTGAGAATATGAGTTTATACAGTATCAGTATATGTACCTACACTAGAGATTAAGGACGTTAATGTAACACAGGCTGCTGAGTTAGTGAGTTATGCTAAGCTAACGCTATTAGCTCAAAGTGAAACAGTGTTTGTGCACTAGAAGAGTATTTTAATGTAATAAGTCAACATTTAATTACTCTGTTAAATAAATAATATTAAAGGGTAAATGAAGAGTTTTAAGGCTACACAGTTTCTAGTTAGTCTAAGATTATAAATAATAAACAGTGCAATGCTAACTGGCTAGTCTGCTAACAGTCTGGATGCTATCAGTAAGGCTGGGAGTGAAAAGTGGAGATGATGTGGATATAAAGTGTAAAAACTTGGTGGTTGTGTAAATAAACCAGCACTGCAGGGTTTGTGTGAAACCCAACTTACACTTACAAGCAGGAATCGTTTGTTTCTCCTCAGATTCACTGCTGAACTTCTACAACCACCGACTGTTTCACAGAACAACCAGCAGCTTCACACCTGACCGGACATCACAGCGTTATTCAGTAAAAAGATGAAACTTTTTCATGTATAATCACTATTTTTTACAAATCAGTCACTGTTTTAATATTAATAAATACATTGATGAATAAATACTGAATAAATACTGAACTGATAATAAACTGATATCCCTCACCAGAGTTACTCCACCATATGGAAAAAATATATATACTGGCATATACATTTTACACTAAATAACAATATATATATATATATTGCATTATATTTTCAAATATATGTGGAATTACATGTACATGTAAATGTATTTTGCCATGTATGAAACTGTAGATTTAAAGATTCAGCTGAGTCCAGTAGTTTGTATAGATAGAGACTGAAATTTGATTTTTACAGAACAACCCAGTAAACAACTAAAGTCATATGTAACGTTCGCTGTAGGACGTTACCAGGCCTTTATTGACGTCCCCATATAGTCCCTCCAATAACGTTATTTTTAAGAACTTATTTTTAAGTAACGTACGCTGCGTGTTCGGGTAACGACTCTAAACTCTGATATAGATTTTACTGATGATAAATGTGCTGATCACTCATTTCACATCTTCAGTCCGATTTCAGAGCGGAGTCAGATTCCATATGTAGTTTAGAGTCGTTATACGGTTCCAGAGCCGCGGAGGAACACAGCACTAATTCAAAATCAGCGCGAGCACCGAGCAACGGACACCAGAGCTCCGACTCAGCAAAGACAGGTTACACTTAAGAAAGTTTATTAAACTTGTGTATTTACAGGTCTGATTTGTTTATGTTGGACAGTTCTGGCGATGTATTTGTGTTTTATGATTCTACATCTTAGCTCTTGAGTCAGTTCAGCTGGAAATGGTAGTTAGTTAACGTTAGCTAGATACCAAGCTGAACAAACGCTGATAACTTCAACTCGTTTTGCTCCTCAAACAAACTGCTACGTCTTTTGTGTAAAAAAACAACATATTACTATAACAAATCAAGAGTCGTGTTTAATGTTCAGCAGAAATTTAACATGTGAACACATGCTGAAAAATCGCTAACTTCTTGTTTGAATGTATCAGTTCCACCTTAAATAACGCGGCAGTTACAGTCTAGCCCCTCAGAGTCTCTCAGGCTCCATTTAAGGTGGAACGGGAGAATTAAAAAATGATAATTAGATTGTTTTGTTAGTATAAAGCTGTGTATTGGGAGAATGTAGTGATCGTTAAACTGAGGCTGAAATGAATTATCAGTAAAAACACAATAAAGCTTTGGACACACAGAGTTACTACGCTGTGCTAATGATATGCACGTTTTCACTAGGAGCTCTAGATGATAAGACAGATTGTTTGAACACCTGAAAGCCAGCCCTGTCGCTTCCATTCAAGGTGAGTTACACTTAAGTCAGTTTGGATTAATCTAATGCTGTATATGTTAGATCACACAGGTTAATATGTTTGTAATTTATAGGTTATAACTACAGCCTAGTTCTGTAGATAAAAAGATCTAACAGTAACAGCATGTAAGTCTACTTTAGTACTGTTCAGTTGAACTCGTTTCACTTCGCTAATGCAACTCTTTAGTAAAATGAAGCGAGTTATGAAGCAGTTTAGTTTATTGTATGATGTTAAAGTGTGTTTGTTGTTCAGTCTCTCTCCAGTTGATCTGTGATCTGTGCACAGACTCTTTCATTGGACCACCTGATCAGCCCCGTTACATCCACCAGACAAGGTGAATTACATTTAGTTCAGTAAATTATTATTTTTACAGGTTTGGATTTATCTAATGCATGTTGGATAATATTTTGTATTTCATAGGTTACACAGTAGAATTTATTTAACTGACGTGTTGGTGCCACAAAATACTGAATGAATGCATTCTAAGTTCTCTGATGTTCTGTATAGAAGATATGCAACTTGTACATGTACTATGTACAGTCCTGTACAATGTACTGAATAGAAAACTATATTTAAACTGTCATACTTGAGATTAGAATGTTTGCTTTGGCTGTGTTCATATTGTGAAAGAGTTTAAATACAGTTGACAGTGTCCAGCAGTAGGCCTGTCGAGATTATTGTTACATAATCACCTGATTGCATTTTTTAAGCTAATTGCAATTATTTAATGAATTATTAATTATTTAATTAGTTTGAATTGTTGTCAGCTTTGACAGGTGTTTATTCCACAACCAACAACAAACAAAGTTTTATCAGTTGGGTTGAGCCAAATGCTTCTAAATAAAATAAGAATGCTTTTATTTACTGTTGGGTCAAGAATTCAACAAAATAGCCAGACACAGAATTACAATTTCATATACCATGTATTAAAACCAGCATCTGTAAAAAAACTACAAAAAAGAAAAACTCAAAGTGTACAATTGTATTTGGTCATCTTCAGGACCTTAGTTTTCTGTAATATAGTCCATTTAAAGAAATATATACAGGTTCTCCATAATGGAGAAGAACCTCATCATCATGCAAAGAACCATTTAAGGAGGTAAATGGTTCTGTTATTTTTGATGGTTGTATGTAAAGCTAAATGATTTTACTAAAGAACCCTTATAGAACAATGGTAGATAACAGACAGTAGGGTATTGTTTTAGCTCTGTGTTAAGAGGGAGGGCACAGCCTGATGTACATAAAAGTTTTCGGGATATTAACGATGTTAAGGCATTAGTTTCTGTCAATTATTAAGTAATCAATTAGTTTTCACTTTTTTGTCCTGTTTAAAAAATTGTCTCTGAAATTAGTTTTCATGCTATTGTTCATTCTTGTAAACTGACAGTTGATGTTTAATAAAAAAAAGCTAACTATTCTAAACAGCCATCTTCTTGTAGTCATCATAGATATGGACCCCATGTGCTAGAACATATTCTATTAAAATTTGAATAAAACTTCTGTTTATTTTCTCCATAGACCTCTAGCATCCAAATACAGACACATTCTGCTATGGAGGCAGGACCATAAAGATCAGCAATGCTTAGAGTCTTCTGGGAGTGTGCTGTAAACGGGGTAAGAGAGACTGTGGTCTGTTGTTGTTGATCAGTTGTGGATATTATGGGTTTGTATGTGCTAGTTTACGCTGTAGGGCTGGTTTTGTTGGTTATGTTGCTAACGCCGACCAGAGCTTGAGGACCTGTCTGCTGCTGTGCATTTACCAGCACTTGTGGTGGATCTCCTTTAATGCTGTGTTCTTTAAAAGAGCATTGCTTAAAGCAGACCTGCCAACCTTTACGTATTTGTTCTTTACGTATTTGTACACTGAACGTACCCTTGTACCCTTCTCGATATTACAATAAAAAAAACAGGTTTTGTGTAAATGTATTGTGAGGTTTATCATTGTTTGTTTCAATACAGCTAATTTATTCTCCACACCGTTTATAAAGAAATACTTAATTATAAGTAATAATTAATGATATTTTATTAAACTTCTCACTGACCCTGCAGTGCAGCATTGAATACAGTTCTGTTCACACACTGCTGCATACCTGATTATTCAGTGTCATGCATGTAATGAATTTTGTTTAATTTAATTAAATTTTTCCTCTTTTCCATCAGAAGCTACAAAGAAAAGATATCCATTCTTTTCAAAGGGCAGCTTGGATCAGCTGTTCATTCAGGAAAAAAAATTCTCTGTCATAAATTACCAGTGCAGTTTCTTTCCTGAAATCTATAAACCAATTGAGTGACATACATTTATACATATATTTGTCTGACATGTATATTTTTGGGCCAATTAAAAATATTTCTTAATATATTTTATTATTTAACATATAATATATATCTTATATTATTTGTACATATAGTACCAGTCAACATATAGTTGGTATAAATGTTATTCTTATAAAATAATCTCCAGTAACACTTTATTCTCATTAAATAAAAAAAATATTATTTGTTGGGCGTGTTATTATAGTTATTCAGATTGATTTTTCTTTTTTTCTTCATAAAACTTTTAACAAATTTTTTACTTTTTGAGTTTTTGCAAAAAATATGATCATAAAAAATGTTATACTCATAATGACAATATTTATTAACTTTAGTAAATGCACGAATGCATTTTTTCATTTTAATGTTTTTTTTTTTTTTAACTAAAATAAGTTTACAAACTCCACACAAACACTGAAAGACCATACACACTCCACACAGACACTGAAAGACCATACACACTCCACACAGACACTGGGAGACCATACACACTCCACACAGACACTGGGAGACCATACACACTCCACACAGACACTGGGAGACCATACACACTCCACACAGACACTGGGAGACCATAAACACTCCACACAGACACTGGGAGATCATACAAACTCCACACAGACACTGGGAGACCATACACACTCCACACAGACACTGGGAGACCATAAACACTCCACACAGACACTGGGAGATCATACAAACTCCACATAGACACTGGGAGACCATACACACTCCACACAGAGACTGGGAGACCATAAACACTCCACATAGACACTGGGAGAACATACAAACTCCACATAGACACTGGGAGACCATACACACTCCACACAGAGACTGGGAGACCATAAACACTCCACACAGACACTGGGAGATCATACAAACTCCACATAGACACTGGGAGACCATACACACTCCACACAGAGACTGGGAGACCATAAACACTCCACACAGACACTGGGAGAACATACAAACTCCACACAAACACTGGGAGACCATACAAACTCCACACAGACAGTGGGAGACCGTACATACTCCACACAGACACAGGGAGACCATACACACTCCACACAAACACTGGGAGACCATATACTCCACACAGACACTGGGAGACCATACACACTCCACACAGACACTGGGAGACCACTGAAACTCGACACAGACACTGGGAGACCATATACACTCCACACAGACACTGGGAGACCATAAACACTCCACACAAACACTGGGAGATCATACAAAATCCACTCAGACACTGGGAGAACATACACACTCCACACAGACACTGGGAGACCGTACACACTCCACACAGACACTGGGAGACCATACAAACTCCACACAGACACTGGGAGACCTTTCAAACTCCACACAGACACTGGGAGAACAAACAAATTCCACACAGACACATGGAGACCACACAGACACTGGGAGACTGTACAAACTCCAGACAGACACTGTGAGACCATACACACTCCGCAGAGAAACTGGGAGACCACACATATACTGGGAGACTGTACAAACTCCAGACAGACACTGGGAGACCATACACAATCCACACAGAAACTGGGAGACCATACACATTTCACACAAAATCTGGGAGACTGTACAAACTCCAGACAGACACTAGGAGACCATAAACACTCCACACAGACAGTGGGAGATCATACAAACTCCACACAGACACTGGGAGACCATACACACTCCACACAGACACTGGGAGACCATAAACACTCCACACAGACACTGGGAGATCATACAAACTCCACACAGACACTGGGAGACCGTACACACTCCACACAGTCACTGGGAGACCACAGAAACTCGACACAGACACGGGCAGACCATACACACTCCACACAGACACTGAGAGACCTTACACACTCCACACAGACACTGGGAGACCATACACACTCCACACAGACACTGGGAGACCATACACACTCCACAAAGACACTGAGAGACCATACAAACTCCACACAGACACTGAGAGACCATACAAACTCCACACAGACAGTGGGAGACCGTACATACTCCACACAGACACTGGGAGACCATACACACTCCACACAGACACTGGGAGACCATACACACTCCACACAGACACTGGGAGACCATACACACTCCACACAGACACTGGGAGACCATACACAGTCCACACAGACACTGGGAGACCATACACACTCCACACAGACAATGGGAGACCATAAACACTCCACACAGACACTGGGAGATCATACAAACTCCACACAGACACTGGGAGACCATAAACACTCCACATAGACACTGGGAGACCATACAAACTCCACACAGACACTAGGAGACCATACAAACTCCACAAAGACACTGAGAGACCATACAAACTCCACACAGACACTGAGAGACCATACAAACTCCACACAGACAGTGGGAGACCGTACACACTCCACACAGACACAGGGAGACCATACACACTCCACACAAACACTGGGAGACCATATATACTCCACACAGACACTGGGAGACCATACAAACTC
>CM038706.1:50093045-50157507 GCA_021613375.1 Megaleporinus macrocephalus | reverse complement strand
ATTGTGTTTTTACTGATAATTCATTTCAGCCTCAGTTTAATGATCACTACATTCTCCCAATACACAGCTTTATACTATCAAAACAATCTAATTATCATTTTTTAATTATCCCGTTCCACCTTAAATGGAGCCTGAGACACTCTGAGGGGCTAGACTGTAACTGCCGCGTTATTTAAGGTGGAACTGATACATTCAAACAAGAAGTTAGCGATTTTTCAGCATGTGTTCACATGTTAAATTTCTGCTGAACATTAAACACGACTCTTGATTTGTTATAGTAATATGTTGTTTTTTTACACAAAAGACGTAGCAGTTTGTTTGAGGAGCAAAACGAGTTGAAGTTATCAGCGTTTGTTCAGCTTGGTATCTAGCTAATGTTAACTAACTACCATTTCCAGCTGAACTGACTCAAGAGCTAAGATGTAGAATCATAAAACACAAATACATCGCCAGAACTGTCCAACATAAACAAATCAGACCTGTAAATACACAAGTTTAATAAACTTTCTTAAGTGTAACCTGTCTTTGCTGAGTCGGAGCTCTGGTGTCCGTTGCTCGGTGCTCGCGCTGATTTTGAATTAGTGCTGTGTTCCTCCGCGGCTCTGGAACCGTATAACGACTCTAAACTACATATGGAATCTGACTCCGCTCTGAAATCGGACTGAAGATGTGAAATGAGTGATCAGCACATTTATCATCAGTAAAATCTATATCAGAGTTTAGAGTCGTTACCCCGAACACGCAGCGTACGTTACTTAAAAATAAGTTCTTAAAATAACGTTATTGGAGGGACTATATGGGGGACGTCAATAAAGGCCTGGTAACGTCCTACAGCGAACGTTACATATGACTTTAGTTGTTTGCTGGGTTGTTCTGTAAAAATCTAATTTCAGTCTCTATCTATACAAACTACTGGACTCAGCTGAATCTTTAAATCTACAGTTTCATACATGGCAAAATACATTTACAATGTACATGTAATTCCACATATATTTGAAAACATAATGCAAAATATATATATATATATATATATATATATATATATATATATATATATATATATATATATATATATATATATATTGTTATTTAGTGTAAAATGTATATGCCAGTATATATATTTTTTCCATATGGTGGAGTAACTCTGGTGAGGGATATCAGTTTATTATCAGTTCGGTATTTATTCACTAATGTATTTATTAATATTAAAACAGTGTAATTTGTACAAAATAGTGATTATACATGAAAAAGTTTCATCTTTTTACTGAATAACACTGTGATGTCTGGTCAGGTTTGAAGCTGCTGGTTGTTCTGTGAAACAGATTAGATAGATAGATAGATAGATAGATAGATAGATAGATAGATAGATAGATAGATAGATAGATAGATTGATAGATAGATAGATGATAGATAGATAGATAGATAGATAGATAGATAGATGATAGATAGATAGATAGATAGATAGATAGATAGATAGATAGATAGATAGACAGATAGATAGATAGATAGATAGATAGATACTTTATTGAAGGAAATGTAGCAGCCGGTAGCAGTTTCACAGAAAAAAACAAAGTACAACACCCAGTACAAAGAAGTATAAAGAAGAAAAAAAACAGTTCAGCAGTAAATCTGAGGAGAAACCAACGATTCCTGCTTGTAAGTGTAAGTTGGGTTTCACACAAACCCTGCAGTGCTGGTTTATTTACACAACCACCAAGTTTTTACACTTTATATCCACATCATCTCCACTTTTCACTCCCAGCCTTACTGATAGCATCCAGACTGTTAGCAGACTAGCCAGTTAGCATCACACTGTTTATTATTTATAATCTTAGACTAACTAGAAACTGTGTAGCCTTAAAACTCTTCATTTACCCTTTAATATTATTTATTTAACAGAGTAATTAAATGTTGACTTATTACATTAAAATACTCTTCTAGTGCACAAACACTGTTTCACTGTGAGCTAATAGCGTTAGCTTAGCATAACTCACTAACTCAGCAGCCTGGGTTACATTAACGTCCTTAATCTCTAGTGTAGGTACATATACTGATACTGTATAAACTCATAATCTCAGCAGGTTGTGTTTCATTAACGTTCTTAATCTCTAGTGTAGGTACATATACTGAGACTGTATAAACTCATATTCTCAGCAGGTTGTGTTACATTAACGTTCTTAATCTCTAGTGTAGGTACATATACTGATACTGTATAAACTCATATTCTCAGCAGGTTGTGTTACATTAACGTTCTTAATCTCTAGTGTAGGTACATATACTGATACTGTATAAACTCATATTCTCAGCAGGTTGTGTTTCATTAACGTTCTTAATCTCTAGTGTAGGTACATATACCGATACTGTATAAACTCATATTCTCAGCAGCCTGTGTTACATTAACGTCCTTAATCTCTAGTGTAGGTACATATACTGATACTGTATAAACTCATATTCTCAGCAGGTTGTGTTACATTAACGTTCTTAATCTCTAGTGTAGGTACATATACTGATACTGTATAAACTCATATTCTCAGCAGGTTGTGTTACATTAACGTTCTTAATCTCTAGTGTAGGTACATATACTGATACTGTATAAACTCATATTCTCAGCAGGTTGTGTTTCATTAACGTTCTTAATCTCTAAAATAAGATAATCCTTTATTAGTCCCTCAGTGGGGGAATTTATAGTGTACAGCAACAAATACATGATAAAAATCAAGAACTCTTAAGATTATATTTACAAATAATTGCGTGTTGCCTCGTAATTGCACACAGGCGGTAGTGGAAATATATACATAATAATAATGTTTCATTAACGTCCTTAATCTCTAATGTAGGTACATATACCGATGCTGTATAACCTCTTTTTATTCGAGCAGCTAAAACAAATATACTTGAATTATTTTGGAACCATCAATAAAATAACACCTGATTAATAAAAATTACATATGTACATATGTATTTCAACACACTTTAACTTTATTCACAGGGGAGTGAATGTATATGTTGGGATTTAGGACATCACGAAACATGTATTTGTTCCTGCAGCTGAGTTTCTGTGTGAGCAGGAGAGGGGAGCGTCTCGGAACTCTGCGAGAGTCGATGATGATGTCATAATGCACGCTAGGAGATAAATAAGACGCCGCCGGCAACGACTCATCAGAGTTCTGCTGCGAGTCTGGAGGAAAGACGTGTTTCTACAGTTCTCGTTGACTTCAAGCAGCTGTAACTGATGGAGCAGCTTTCAGTACCAACAGGTGATTCCATACAGTCCTGTCTGACTTTACAGGGTTATATACTAATACCTGCTCAGTCTGTTACAACTACACTCCTAAAAAAGAACCCTTCATAAAAGAACCCTTCATTAAAGAACCCTTCTTCAAGGGTTCTTTAGTGAAGAACATGGTTCTATATAGAAACAAACACTCAGTGAACCCTCTGTAAGATGAATGGGTTCTTAATATAGACCCCTATTGTAAAGGGTCCTGTATAGCACCCAAACAGCGGTTCTGCTGTTATTACAGTGCTTTAGTCATGTAAACAGAACTACCTGGTTTACTAAAGAACCCCTCAAGAAACATGATGCAGACTGCAGTAGTTGTAGTTAAAGGAGAACTCCACCAACTTTTCAAAATTTCCACATAATTAAATGGTAGAGATGTAGACAAAGTTATTCAGACTCAGAATTATGTACAACTATGTTCCAAACCAAGCGACATAAATAATCTATAGACAATCTAACATGTAAATTAATGAATCAGTAAATAACATCAACACTTTAAATGTTGAGCAGCTCAACATTCACATCTCTGAAATCCCGTATACTGAATGTAACTTTCTTCTGTTTAAAGAGTTTAAAGAGTCATTACGATTTTATGAACAATGTAGTTATGATACATATTCATATTCTGCTCGTGTGGGACAATCACAGCTTTAAAAACACTGCACTAAATTATAAACACTTCTACGCTACACCAAACAATACTCAATACAACAGATAGACCCCGTCCTGATATCTGATTGGCTGAGCCGCGTTAGTCTGTTGTGAGATACACAATATATGCACACAAACCGAATTCCAGCACAACAAACCATATTTCTATGATCATTCTGCACTCAGACGCTCCCCAAATGAAGAGGAAGAGAGAGGAAGAGAAGGAGAGCAGTCAGAGTGCTGGAGAGGGACCGTGCCGGGTTTCCAGGCCTGAATCTCCAGCAGCAAAGAGGAGAAAGAGGGCCGGAGAGAAGCCCGAGACGACGTCTCAGGGCCAGGAGAAAGCCCCTGAGCCAGGTCAGTCCACTCTCCCCAGCACTGTAAAGATAAATGCTGTCATGTGATTGGTTAAAAACGTTCAACGTGTCGGTGGTAAAACTTCTAAACAGAGAACATTTCAAAAAGTGCTACACATCCAGAATTGAAAGTTTTCTACAGTAAACATCATGATGGTGGACCAGTGACCAGAATGATAAATATTCAAATGATGGTCCTGTACTCAGGTGCTGCTCGGGAAACGCGGAAGAGAAAGAGGAAGGTATGCGGTCTGTGTGCTGAAGAGATCCCGGCACCGAAGAAGACCAAAACCAAGCCAGGTGGGTCCACTGACCAGATCACTGACCACGTTTAATCTCAGTCTGTTCTAAAAGAGCTGTAATAATCTAGTTCACAGATTCCACATATTCCTTCATAGTCAGTGTGTTTGATTAGTAAACCTCTGATTAATGATCTAACGAGGGCTGATGTTCTTTGTTGTAGACTTTTTCTCCCGCTACGTGGTCGGAGACAAACTGGGACAAGGAGAATTTGCCTCAGTTTATGAAGGACAGCGCTCCTCCGATGGCCTACAGGTGCTGCTCGCTCCTCAGATTACATTCTAGTGGTCATTATTTGTCCTCACTGCTAATAATCTTCATATCTTTGGTCCTTGTTTGTAGGTGGCCATCAAATTTGTCCCTAAGCGGGAAAACGAGAGACATTTCCAACGTGTAAGTGCACCTACTTGTAGTAACACATGACACTCCCAAGATAACCCAGTAAGTTTCTCCTAACCGTCTATTTGTCTGATTATTGTCCTGCAGTCGAAAAAGTCCAAGCCTGTGCCGATAGAGGTGGCTCTGATGCAGATGGTCAGACGGCCACCCATCTGCAAGAACATCATTAAACTTATCGAGTGGTTTGAGGAGCCGGATCAGTACATCTTGATCCTAGAGCGTCCTGAAGCCTGCGTGGACTTGGCGGCATTCATTAGGAGCCATGGACATGTCTTAAATGAGGAGACGGCGCGAGTCATAATGCTGCAAACAATAGAGGCAGCGAGTCAGTGCGCTGAGAAGGGTGTCCTGCATCGGGACATAAAACCAGGGAACCTCCTCATTAATACAGAGACCTTAGAAGTCAAACTCATTGACTTCGGGTGCGGTGACCTGGTCAACCCCAACGGCTACACCTATTTTGCAGGTAAAATTTCAACACTAATAGCGCCCCCTTGTGGAGAATTTGCATTAAAAAGATGAAAGAATGAGAGAGTGGGGTACAAATTAGGTGCTTCTTGTCCGAAACCATGACCTTGAGAAGAGAACCGTGTCACTCAGCTGATAAATGGATTACTGTGTTTATATTGTATCTCTGTGTTTCTCGTTTTCTGTTCACAGGCACACGTGCATACTCCCCACCTGAGTGCTACCTGCTGAACAGGTATCATGCACATCCCGTTACAGTGTGGTCACTTGGTGTCCTGCTGTACAGGATAGTTTGCGGATACCTTCCCTTTGACAATGAAGTAGCAGCTGTGTTTGGGATTAAGTGCCCCTACAGGGAATGTGTGTCTGAAGGTAAGATCAATGGGACTGACTGGGTTAACAAGACAAACCTTTGATCTGTACTAAGCAGAGAGGAACAGAAATGTGAATATGCAGGTTAAAAGCTGTAAAATGTCCAGTAGAGGCCAGACGTCCCTAAATGGAGTTTATGTTAGTCGGTTTTTGTCCATGGTGTACTTACATCCCACTCTTTTACTGGTAGTCCTTCTGAATTGTAGTGACTGAGCATCTCTCTCCCATCTGATCCTGTCACTCTACACAGAATGCCGAGATCTCATTGACTGGTGTCTGCGCATTGTCCCGTCCGAGAGGCCTAGTTTAGAGCAGCTCCGGGAACATCAGTGGTTCCAGCGCACCGTCCAGGCCTGAGATCAGTTTAGGCAGAGAGGCTAGGAGGACCAGCAGTAAGCTGTGAACATCTAGAGAAAAGTAAGGAGACAGTGTGGTGAACATGTGTAAACTGGAAATGCTGCTTTGGATTCAACATTTGCTCCAAATCTTTAAGCTACAGATAAGAAATCCTCTAACGCCACCTACTGCACATCTTGGTTTATGTTTCAGGTTCTTAAGGGCAGCTGAAAGATCAACAACAACAACAAAACAAATCTAACAAAATAACAAATAACCAGTTCAGCTGAGAAAAGAACAACAACAACAGTGTAAAAACAATAAAACATTGTTTTTACAAAATTCATTCATTGTTATATTATGTCATATATTATTATATTATATTACATTATATTATATATATTATAAAACAAAACTAACAGGTATAAAACTCAAATCATAACTTTTCATTAGTAACAGTTGATGAAGGAGACCGTGTTCTTCAGACCAGATCAGAACATCAGAACTACTGAACATATTTACACACAGAACAAACACTTCAGTCTCACATAACCAATCACAGGTTCCCAGACTCACATTGTATGATCTCCCAGTGTCTGTGTGGAGTGTGTACGGTCTCCCAGTGTCTGTGTGGAGTGTTTATGGTCTCCCAGTGTCTGTGTGGAGTGTGTATGGTCAACTAGTGTCTGTGTGGAGTTTCTGTGGTCTCCCAGTGTCTGTGTGGAGTTTGTATGGTCTCCCAGTGTCTGTGTGGAGTATGTATGGTCTTCCAGTGTCTGTGTAGAGTGTGTATGGTCTCCCAGTGTCTGTGTGGAGTTTCTGTGGTTTCCCAGTGTCTGTGTGGAGTGTGTATGGTCTCCCAGTGTCTGTGTGGAGTTTGTTTGGTCTCCCATTGTCTGTGTGGAGTTTGTATGGTTTTGCAGGGTCTGTGTGGAGTTTGTTTGGTCTCCCGGTGTCTGTGTGGAGTTTGTATGGTCTCCCAGTGTCTGTGTCGAGTTTCTGTGGTCTCCCAGTGTCTGTGTGGAGTGTGTATGGTCTCCCAGTGTCTGTGTAGAGTGTGTACGGTCTCCCAGTGTCTGTGTGGAGTTTGTATGATCTCCCAGTGTCTGTGTGGAGTTTGTTTGGTCTCCCAGTGTCTATGTGAAGTTTTTATGATCTCCCAGCTTTTGTGTGAAGTGTTTATGGTCTCCCAGTGTCTATCTGGAGTTTGTACAGTCTCCCAGTGTCTGTGTGGAGTGTGTATGATCTTCCAGTGTCTGTGTGGAGTGTGTAAGGTCTCCTAGTGTCTGTGTGGAGTGTGTATGGTCTCCCAGTGTCTGTGTGGAGTTTCTATGGTCTCCCAGTGTCTGTGTGGAGTGTGTACGGTCTCCCAGTGTCTATCTGGAGTTTGTACAGTCTCCCAGTGTCTGTGTGGAGTGTGTATGATCTTCCAGTGTCTGTGTGGAGTGTGTAAGGTCTCCTAGTGTCTGTGTGGAGTGTGTATGGTCTCCCAGTGTCTGTGTGGAGTTTCTATGGTCTCCCAGTGTCTGTGTGGAGTCTTTACGGTCTCCTAGTGTCTGTGTGGAGTGTGTATGGTTTTGCAGGGTCTGTGTGGAGTTTGTATGGTCTCCCAGTGTCTGTGTGGAGTGTGTATGGTCTCCCAGTGTCTGTGTGGAGTGTGTACGGTCTCCCAGTGTCTGTGTGGAGTGTGTACGGTCTTCCAGTGTCTGTGTGGAGTGTTTATGGTCTCCCAGTGTCTGTGTGGAGTGTGTATGGTCTCCCAGTGTATGTGTGGAGTTTGTATGGTCTCCCAGTGTCTGTGTGGAGTATGTATGGTCTCCCAGTGTCTGTGTAGAGTGTGTATGGTCTCCCAGTGTCTGTGTGGAGTTTCTGTGGTTTCCCAGTGTCTGTGTGGAGTGTGTATGGTCTCCCAGTGTCTGTGTGGAGTTTGTTTGGTCTCCCACTGTCTGTGTGGAGTTTGTATGGTCTTGCAGGGTCTGTGTGGAGTTTGTATGGTCTCCCAGTGTCTGTGTGGAGTTTGTATGGTCTCCCAGTGTCTGTGTGGAGTTTGTATGGTCTCCCAGTGTCTGTGTCGAGTTTCTGTGGTCTCCCAGTGTCTGTGTGGAGTGTGTACGGTCTCCCAGTGTCTGTGTGGAGTTTGTATGATCTCCCAGTGTCTGTGTGGAGTTTGTTTGGTCTCCCACAGTCTGTGTGGAGTGTGTATGGTCTCCCAGTGTCTATGTGGAGTTTTTATGATCTCCCAGTTTTTGTGTGAAGTGTTTATGGTCTCCCAGTGTCTGTGTGGAGTGTGTATGGTCTCCCAGTGTCTGTCTGGAGTTTGTACAGTCTCCCAGTGTCTGTGTGGAGTGTGTATGATCTTCCAGTGTCTGTGTGGAGTGTGTATGGTCTCCTAGTGTCTGTGTGGAGTGTGTATGGTCTCCCAGTGTCTGTGTGGAGTTTCTATGGTCTCCCAGTGTCTGTGTGGAGTGTGTACGGTCTCCCAGTGTCTATCTGGAGTTTGTACAGTCTCCCAGTGTCTGTGTGGAGTGTGTATGATCTTCCAGTGTCTGTGTGGAGTGTGTAAGGTCTCCTAGTGTCTGTGTGGAGTGTGTATGGTCTCCCAGTGTCTGTGTGGAGTTTCTATGGTCTCCCAGTGTCTGTGTGGAGTCTTTACGGTCTCCCAGTGTCTGTGTGGAGTGTGTATGGTCTCCCAGTGTCTGTGTGGAGCTTATATGACTTCCCACTGTCTGTGTGGAGTTTTTACGGTCTCCCACTGTCTGTGTGGAGTATGTATGGTCTCCCAGTGTCTGTGTGGAGTTTGTATGATCTTCCAGTGTTTGTGTGGAGTGTTTATGGTCTCCTAGTGTCTGTGTGAAGTGTGTATGGTCTCCCAGTGTCTGTGTCAAGTTTCTGTGGTCTCCCTGTGTCTGTGTGGAGTGTGTATGGTCTCCCAGTGTCTGTGTCGAGTTTCTGTGGTCGCCCAGTGTTTGTGTGGAGTGTGACACTGGTCTCCCAGTGTATATGTGGAGTTTGTATGGTCTTCCAGTGTCTGTGTGGAGTTTGTATTGTCTCCCAGTGTCTGTGTGGAGTTTCTGTGGTCTCCCAGTGTCGGTGTGGAGTTTGTATGGTCTCCCAGTGTCTGTGTAGAGTGTGTATGGTCTCCCAGTGTCTGTGTAGAGTGTGTATGGTCTCCCAGTGTCTGTGTGGAGTTTGTATGGTCTCCCAGTGTCTGTGTGGAGTTTGTATGGTCTCCCAGTGTCTGTGTGGAGTGTGTATGGTCAACTAGTGTCTGTGTGGAGTGTTTATGGTCTCCCAGTGTCTGTGTAGAGTGTGTATGGTCTCCCAGTGTCTGTGTGGAGTGTGTATGATCTCCCAGTGTCTGTGTGGAGTTTGTATGGTCTCCCAGTGTCTGTGTGGAGTGTGTATGGTCTCCCAGTGTCTGTGTAGAGTGTGTATGGTCTCCCAGTGTCTGTGTGGAGTGTGTATGATCTCCCAGTGTCTGTGCGGAGTGTGTATGGTTTCCCAGTGTCTGTGTGGAATGTGTATGATCTCCCAGTGTCTGTGTGGAGTTTGTATGGTCTCCCAATGTCTGTGTAGAGTGTGTATGGTCTCCCAGTGTCTGTGTGGAGTTTGTATTGTCTCCCAGTGTCTGTGTAGAGTGTGTGTGGTCTCCCAGTGTCTATGTGGAGTGTGTATGGTCTCCCAGTGTCTGTGTGGAGTTTGTATGGTCTCCCAATGTCTGTGTAGAGTGTTTGTGGTCTCCCAGTGTATATGTGGAGTTTGTATGGTCTCCCAGTGTCTGTGTAGAGTGTGTGTGGTCTTCCAGTGTCTGTGTGGATTTTGTATAGTCACCCAGTGTCTGTGTGGAGTTTCTGTGGTCTCCCAGTGTCTGTGTAGAGTGTGTATGGTCTCCCAGTGTCTGTGTGGAGTGTGTATGGTCTCCCAGTGTCTGTGTGGAGTGTGTATGGTCTCCCAGTGTCTATCTGGAGTTTGTACAGTCTCCCAGTGTCTGTGTGGAGTGTGTATGATCTTCCAGTGTCTGTGTGGAGTGTGTAAGGTCTCCTAGTGTCTGTGTGGAGTGTGTATGGTCTCCCAGTGTCTGTGTGGAGTTTCTATGGTCTCCCAGTGTCTGTGTGGAGTGTGTACGGTCTCCCAGTGTCTATCTGGAGTTTGTACAGTCTCCCAGTGTCTGTGTGGAGTGTGTATGATCTTCCAGTGTCTGTGTGGAGTGTGTAAGGTCTCCTAGTGTCTGTGTGGAGTGTGTATGGTCTCCCAGTGTCTGTGTGGAGTTTCTATGGTCTCCCAGTGTCTGTGTGGAGTCTTTACGGTCTCCCAGTGTCTGTGTGGAGTGTGTATGGTCTCCCAGTGTCTGTGTGGAGCTTGTATGACTTCCCACTGTCTGTGTGGAGTTTTTACGGTCTCCCAGTGTCTGTGTGGAGTGTGTATGGTCTCCCAGTGTCTGTGTGGAGTTTGTATGATCTTCCAGTGTTTGTGTGGAGTGTTTATGGTCTCCTAGTGTCTGTGTGAAGTGTGTATGGTCTCCCAGTGTCTGTGTCAAGTTTCTGTGGTCTCCCTGTGTCTGTGTGGAGTGTGTATGGTCTCCCAGTGTCTGTGTCGAGTTTCTGTGGTCGCCCAGTGTTTGTGTGGAGTGTGACACTGGTCTCCCAGTGTATATGTGGAGTTTGTATGGTCTTCCAGTGTCTGTGTGGAGTTTGTATTGTCTCCCAGTGTCTGTGTGGAGTTTCTGTGGTCTCCCAGTGTCGGTGTGGAGTTTGTATGGTCTCCCAGTGTCTGTGTAGAGTGTGTATGGTCTCCCAGTGTCTGTGTAGAGTGTGTATGGTCTCCCAGTGTCTGTGTGGAGTTTGTATGGTCTCCCAGTGTCTGTGTGGAGTTTGTATGGTCTCCCAGTGTCTGTGTGGAGTGTGTATGGTCAACTAGTGTCTGTGTGGAGTGTTTATGGTCTCCCAGTGTCTGTGTAGAGTGTTTATGGTCTCCCAGTGTCTGTGTGGAGTGTGTATGATCTCCCAGTGTCTGTGTGGAGTTTGTATGGTCTCCCAGTGTCTGTGTGGAGTGTGTATGGTCTCCCAGTGTCTGTGTAGAGTGTGTATGGTCTCCCAGTGTCTGTGTGGAGTGTGTATGATCTCCCAGTGTCTGTGCGGAGTGTGTATGGTTTCCCAGTGTCTGTGTGGAATGTGTATGATCTCCCAGTGTCTGTAAGGAGTTTGTATGGTCTCCCAGTGTCTGTGTAGAGTGTGTATGGTCTCCCAGTGTCTGTGTGGAGTTTGTATTGTCTCCCAGTGTCTGTGTAGAGTGTGTGTGGTCTCCCAGTGTCTATGTGGAGTGTGTATGGTCTCCCAGTGTCTGTGTGGAGTTTGTATGGTCTCCCAATGTCTGTGTAGAGTGTGTGTGGTCTCCCAGTGTATATGTGGAGTTTGTATGGTCTCCCAGTGTCTGTGTAGAGTGTGTGTGGTCTTCCAGTGTCTGTGTGGATTTTGTATAGTCACCCAGTGTCTGTGTGGAGTTTCTGTGGTCTCCCAGTGTCTGTGTAGAGTGTGTATGGTCTCCCAGTGTCTGTGTGGAGTGTGTATGGTCTCCCAGTGTCTGTGTGGAGTTTGTATGGTCTCCCAGTGTCTGTGTAGAGTGTGTGTGGTCTCCCAGTGTATATGTGGAGTTTGTATGATCTCCCAGTGTCTGTGTAGAGTGTGTGTGGTCTTCCAGTGTCTGTGTGGAGTTTGTAATGTCTCCCAGTGTCTGTGTGGAGTGTGTATGGTCTCCCAGTGTCTGTGTAGAGTGTGTATGGTCTCCCAGTGTCTGTGTGGAGTGTGTATGGTCTCCCAGTGTCTGTGTGGAGTGTGTATGGTCTCCCAGTGTCTGTGTAGAGTGTGTGTGGTCTCCCAGTGTATATGTGGAGTTTGTATGGTCTTCCAGTGTCTGTGTGGATTTTGTATAGTCGCCCAGTGTCTGTGTGGAGTGTGTATGGTCCCCCAGTGTCTGGGTGGAGTGTGTATGGTCTCCCAGTGTCTGTGTGGAGTTTCTTTGGTCTCCCAGTGTCGGTGTGGAGTTTGTATGGTCTCCCAGTGTCTGTGTAGAGTGTGTATGGTCTCCCAGTGTCTGTGTAGAGTGTGTATGGTCTCCCAGTGTCCGTGTGGAGTTTGTATGGTCTCCCAATGTCTGTGTAGAGTGTGTATGGTTTCCCAGTGTCTGTGTGGAGTTTGTATGGTCTCCCAGTGTCTGTGTAGAGTGTGTATGGTCTCCCAGTGTCTGTGTGGAGTTTGTATTGTCTCCCAGTGTCTGTGTAGAGTGTGTGTGGTCTCCCAGTGTCTATGTGGAGTGTGTATGGTCTCCCAGTGTCTGTGTGGAGTTTGTATGGTCTCCCAATGTCTGTGTAGAGTGTGTGTGGTCTCCCAGTGTCTATGTGGAGTGTGTATGGTCTCCCAGTGTCTGTGTGGAGTTTGTATGGTCTCCCAATGTCTGTGTAGAGTGTGTATGGTCTCCCAGTGTCTGTGTAGAGTGTGTGTGGTCTTCCAGTGTCTGTGTGGATTTTGTATAGTCACCCAGTGTCTGTGTGGAGTTTGTAATGTCTCCCAGTGTCTGTGTAGAGTGTGTATGGTCTCCCAGTGTCTGTGTGGAGTGTGTATGGTCTCCCAGTGTCTGTGTGGAGTGTGTATGGTCTCCCAGTGTCTGTGTGGAGTTTCTGTGGTCTCCCAGTGTCTGTGTAGAGTGTGTATGGTCTCCCAGTGTTTGTGTGGAGTGTGTATGGTCTCCCAGTGTCTGTGTGGAGTTTGTATGGTCTCCCAGTGTCTGTGTAGAGTGTGTGTGGTCTCCCAGTGTATATGTGGAGTTTGTATGATCTCCCAGTGTCTGTGTAGAGTGTGTGTGGTCTTCCAGTGTCTGTGTGGAGTTTGTAATGTCTCCCAGTGTCTGTGTAGAGTGTGTTTGGTCTCCCAGTGTCTGTGTGGATTTTGTATAGTCGCCAGTGTCTGTGTGGAGTGTGTATGGTCCCCCAGTGTCTGGGTGGAGTGTGTATGGTCTCCCAGTGTCTGTGTGGAGTTTCTTTGGTCTCCCAGTGTCGGTGTGGAGTTTGTATGGTCTCCCAGTGTCTGTGTGGAGTTTGTATGGTCAACTAGTGTCTGTGAGGAGTTTGTATGGTCTCCCAGTGTCTGTGTAGAGTGTGTGTGGTCTTCCAGTGTCTGTGTGGAGTTTGTAATGTCTCCCAGTGTCTGTGTAGAGTGTGTATGGTCTCCCAGTGTCTGTGTACAGTGTGTGTGGTCTCCCAGTGTATATGTGGAGTTTGTATGATCTCCCAGTGTCTGTGTAGAGTGTGTGTGGTTTTCCAGTGTCTGTGTTGAGTTTGTATGGTCTCCCAGTGTCTGTGTAGAGTGTGTGTGGTCTCCCAGTGTCTGTGTGGAGTTTGTATTGTCTCCCAGTGTCTGTGTAGAGTGTGTGTGGTCTCCCAGTGTATATGTGGAGTTTGTATGGTCTCCCACTGTCTGTGTAGAGTGTGTATGGTCTCCCAGTGTCTGTGTGGAGTTTGTAATGTCTCCCAGTGTCTGTGTAGAGTGTGTGTGGTCTCCCAGTGTCTGTGTAGAGTGTGTGTGGTCTTCCAGTGTCTGTGTGGAGTTTGTAATGTCTCCCAGTGTCTGTGTAGAGTGTGTATGGTCTCCCAGTGTCTGTGTGGAGTTTCTGTGGTTTCCCAGTGTCTGTGTAGAGTGTGTGTGGTCTCCCAGTGTATATGTGGAGTTTGTATGGTCTTCCAGTGTCTGTGTGGAGTTTGTATTGTCTCCCAGTGTCTGTGTGGAGTGTGTATGGTCCCCCAGTGTCTGGGTGGAGTGTGTATGGTCTCCCAGTGTCGGTGTGGAGTTTCTTTGGTCTCCCAGTGTCGGTGTGGAGTTTCTTTGGTCTCCCAGTGTCGGTGTGGAGTTTGTATGGTCTCCCAGTGTCTGTGTGGAGTGTGTATGGTCTCCCAGTGTCTATCTGGAGTTTGTACAGTCTCCCAGTGTCTGTGTGGAGTGTGTATGATCTTCCATTGTCTGTGTGGAGTGTGTAAGGTCTCCTAGTGTCTGTGTGGAGTGTGTATGGTCTCCCAGTGTCTGTGTGGAGTTTCTATGGTCTCCCAGTGTCTGTGTGGAGTGTGTACGGTCTCCCAGTGTCTATCTGGAGTTTGTACAGTCTCCCAGTGTCTGTGTGGAGTGTGTATGATCTTCCAGTGTCTGTGTGGAGTGTGTAAGGTCTCCTAGTGTCTGTGTGGAGTGTGTATGGTCTCCCAGTGTCTGTGTGGAGTTTCTATGGTCTCCCAGTGTCTGTGTGGAGTCTTTACGGTCTCCCAGTGTCTGTGTGGAGTGTGTATGGTCTCCCAGTGTCTGTGTGGAGCTTGTATGACTTCCCACTGTCTGTGTGGAGTTTTTACGGTCTCCCAGTGTCTGTGTGGAGTGTGTATGGTCTCCCAGTGTCTGTGTGGAGTTTGTATGATCTTCCAGTGTTTGTGTGGAGTGTTTATGGTCTCCTAGTGTCTGTGTGAAGTGTGTATGGTCTCCCAGTGTCTGTGTCAAGTTTCTGTGGTCTCCCTGTGTCTGTGTGGAGTGTGTATGGTCTCCCAGTGTCTGTGTCGAGTTTCTGTGGTCGCCCAGTGTTTGTGTGGAGTGTGACACTGGTCTCCCAGTGTATATGTGGAGTTTGTATGGTCTTCCAGTGTCTGTGTGGAGTTTGTATTGTCTCCCAGTGTCTGTGTGGAGTTTCTGTGGTCTCCCAGTGTCGGTGTGGAGTTTGTATGGTCTCCCAGTGTCTGTGTAGAGTGTGTATGGTCTCCCAGTGTCTGTGTAGAGTGTGTATGGTCTCCCAGTGTCTGTGTGGAGTTTGTATGGTCTCCCAGTGTCTGTGTGGAGTTTGTATGGTCTCCCAGTGTCTGTGTGGAGTGTGTATGGTCAACTAGTGTCTGTGTGGAGTGTTTATGGTCTCCCAGTGTCTGTGTAGAGTGTTTATGGTCTCCCAGTGTCTGTGTGGAGTGTGTATGATCTCCCAGTGTCTGTGTGGAGTTTGTATGGTCTCCCAGTGTCTGTGTGGAGTGTGTATGGTCTCCCAGTGTCTGTGTAGAGTGTGTATGGTCTCCCAGTGTCTGTGTGGAGTGTGTATGATCTCCCAGTGTCTGTGCGGAGTGTGTATGGTTTCCCAGTGTCTGTGTGGAATGTGTATGATCTCCCAGTGTCTGTGTGGAGTTTGTATGGTCTCCCAGTGTCTGTGTAGAGTGTGTATGGTCTCCCAGTGTCTGTGTGGAGTTTGTATTGTCTCCCAGTGTCTGTGTAGAGTGTGTGTGGTCTCCCAGTGTCTATGTGGAGTGTGTATGGTCTCCCAGTGTCTGTGTGGAGTTTCTGTGGTCTCCCAGTGTCTGTGTAGAGTGTGTATGGTCTCCCAGTGTCTGTGTGGAGTGTGTATGGTCTCCCAGTGTCTGTGTGGAGTTTGTATGGTCTCCCAGTGTCTGTGTAGAGTGTGTGTGGTCTCCCAGTGTATATGTGGAGTTTGTATGATCTCCCAGTGTCTGTGTAGAGTGTGTGTGGTCTTCCAGTGTCTGTGTGGAGTTTGTAATGTCTCCCAGTGTCTGTGTGGAGTGTGTATGGTCTCCCAGTGTCTGTGTAGAGTGTGTATGGTCTCCCAGTGTCTGTGTGGAGTGTGTATGGTCTCCCAGTGTCTGTGTGGAGTGTGTATGGTCTCCCAGTGTCTGTGTAGAGTGTGTGTGGTCTCCCAGTGTATATGTGGAGTTTGTATGGTCTTCCAGTGTCTGTGTGGATTTTGTATAGTCGCCCAGTGTCTGTGTGGAGTGTGTATGGTCCCCCAGTGTCTGGGTGGAGTGTGTATGGTCTCCCAGTGTCTGTGTGGAGTTTCTTTGGTCTCCCAGTGTCGGTGTGGAGTTTGTATGGTCTCCCAGTGTCTGTGTAGAGTGTGTATGGTCTCCCAGTGTCTGTGTAGAGTGTGTATGGTCTCCCAGTGTCCGTGTGGAGTTTGTATGGTCTCCCAATGTCTGTGTAGAGTGTGTATGGTTTCCCAGTGTCTGTGTGGAGTTTGTATGGTCTCCCAGTGTCTGTGTAGAGTGTGTATGGTCTCCCAGTGTCTGTGTGGAGTTTGTATTGTCTCCCAGTGTCTGTGTAGAGTGTGTGTGGTCTCCCAGTGTCTATGTGGAGTGTGTATGGTCTCCCAGTGTCTGTGTGGAGTTTGTATGGTCTCCCAATGTCTGTGTAGAGTGTGTGTGGTCTCCCAGTGTCTATGTGGAGTGTGTATGGTCTCCCAGTGTCTGTGTGGAGTTTGTATGGTCTCCCAATGTCTGTGTAGAGTGTGTATGGTCTCCCAGTGTCTGTGTAGAGTGTGTGTGGTCTTCCAGTGTCTGTGTGGATTTTGTATAGTCACCCAGTGTCTGTGTGGAGTTTGTAATGTCTCCCAGTGTCTGTGTAGAGTGTGTATGGTCTCCCAGTGTCTGTGTGGAGTGTGTATGGTCTCCCAGTGTCTGTGTGGAGTGTGTATGGTCTCCCAGTGTCTGTGTGGAGTTTCTGTGGTCTCCCAGTGTCTGTGTAGAGTGTGTATGGTCTCCCAGTGTCTGTGTGGAGTGTGTATGGTCTCCCAGTGTCTGTGTGGAGTTTGTATGGTCTCCCAGTGTCTGTGTAGTGTGTGTGTGGTCTCCCAGTGTATATGTGGAGTTTGTATGATCTCCCAGTGTCTGTGTAGAGTGTGTGTGGTCTTCCAGTGTCTGTGTGGAGTTTGTAATGTCTCCCAGTGTCTGTGTAGAGTGTGTTTGGTCTCCCAGTGTCTGTGTGGATTTTGTATAGTCGCCAGTGTCTGTGTGGAGTGTGTATGGTCCCCCAGTGTCTGGGTGGAGTGTGTATGGTCTCCCAGTGTCTGTGTGGAGTTTCTTTGGTCTCCCAGTGTCGGTGTGGAGTTTGTATGGTCTCCCAGTGTCTGTGTGGAGTTTGTATGGTCAACTAGTGTCTGTGAGGAGTTTGTATGGTCTCCCAGTGTCTGTGTAGAGTGTGTGTGGTCTTCCAGTGTCTGTGTGGAGTTTGTAATGTCTCCCAGTGTCTGTGTAGAGTGTGTATGGTCTCCCAGTGTCTGTGTAGAGTGTGTGTGGTCTCCCAGTGTATATGTGGAGTTTGTATGATCTCCCAGTGTCTGTGTAGAGTGTGTGTGGTTTTCCAGTGTCTGTGTTGAGTTTGTATGGTCTCCCAGTGTCTGTGTAGAGTGTGTGTGGTCTCCCAGTGTCTGTGTGGAGTTTGTATTGTCTCCCAGTGTCTGTGTAGAGTGTGTGTGGTCTCCCAGTGTATATGTGGAGTTTGTATGGTCTCCCACTGTCTGTGTAGAGTGTGTATGGTCTCCCAGTGTCTGTGTGGAGTTTGTAATGTCTCCCAGTGTCTGTGTAGAGTGTGTATGGTCTCCCAGTGTCTGTGTAGAGTGTGTGTGGTCTTCCAGTGTCTGTGTGGAGTTTGTAATGTCTCCCAGTGTCTGTGTAGAGTGTGTATGGTCTCCCAGTGTCTGTGTGGAGTTTCTGTGGTTTCCCAGTGTCTGTGTAGAGTGTGTGTGGTCTCCCAGTGTATATGTGGAGTTTGTATGGTCTTCCAGTGTCTGTGTGGAGTTTGTATTGTCTCCCAGTGTCTGTGTGGAGTGTGTATGGTCTCCCAGTGTCGGTGTGGAGTTTCTTTGGTCTCCCAGTGTCGGTGTGGAGTTTCTTTGGTCTCCCAGTGTCGGTGTGGAGTTTGTATGGTCTCCCAGTGTCTGTGTGGAGTGTGTATGGTCTCCCAGTGTCTATCTGGAGTTTGTACAGTCTCCCAGTGTCTGTGTGGAGTGTGTATGATCTTCCATTGTCTGTGTGGAGTGTGTAAGGTCTCCTAGTGTCTGTGTGGAGTGTGTATGGTCTCCCAGTGTCTGTGTGGAGTTTCTATGGTCTCCCAGTGTCTGTGTGGAGTGTGTACGGTCTCCCAGTGTCTATCTGGAGTTTGTACAGTCTCCCAGTGTCTGTGTGGAGTGTGTATGATCTTCCAGTGTCTGTGTGGAGTGTGTAAGGTCTCCTAGTGTCTGTGTGGAGTGTGTATGGTCTCCCAGTGTCTGTGTGGAGTTTCTATGGTCTCCCAGTGTCTGTGTGGAGTCTTTACGGTCTCCCAGTGTCTGTGTGGAGCTTGTATGACTTCCCACTGTCTGTGTGGAGTTTTTACGGTCTCCCAGTGTCTGTGTGGAGTGTGTATGGTCTCCCAGTGTCTGTGTGGAGTTTGTATGATCTTCCAGTGTTTGTGTGGAGTGTTTATGGTCTCCTAGTGTCTGTGTGAAGTGTGTATGGTCTCCCAGTGTCTGTGTCAAGTTTCTGTGGTCTCCCTGTGTCTGTGTGGAGTGTGTATGGTCTCCCAGTGTCTGTGTCGAGTTTCTGTGGTCGCCCAGTGTTTGTGTGGAGTGTGACACTGGTCTCCCAGTGTATATGTGGAGTTTGTATGGTCTTCCAGTGTCTGTGTGGAGTTTGTATTGTCTCCCAGTGTCTGTGTGGAGTTTCTGTGGTCTCCCAGTGTCGGTGTGGAGTTTGTATGGTCTCCCAGTGTCTGTGTAGAGTGTGTATGGTCTCCCAGTGTCTGTGTAGAGTGTGTATGGTCTCCCAGTGTCTGTGTGGAGTTTGTATGGTCTCCCAGTGTCTGTGTGGAGTTTGTATGGTCTCCCAGTGTCTGTGTGGAGTGTGTATGGTCAACTAGTGTCTGTGTGGAGTGTTTATGGTCTCCCAGTGTCTGTGTAGAGTGTTTATGGTCTCCCAGTGTCTGTGTGGAGTGTGTATGATCTCCCAGTGTCTGTGTGGAGTTTGTATGGTCTCCCAGTGTCTGTGTGGAGTGTGTATGGTCTCCCAGTGTCTGTGTAGAGTGTGTATGGTCTCCCAGTGTCTGTGTGGAGTGTGTATGATCTCCCAGTGTCTGTGCGGAGTGTGTATGGTTTCCCAGTGTCTGTGTGGAATGTGTATGATCTCCCAGTGTCTGTGTGGAGTTTGTATGGTCTCCCAGTGTCTGTGTAGAGTGTGTATGGTCTCCCAGTGTCTGTGTGGAGTTTGTATTGTCTCCCAGTGTCTGTGTAGAGTGTGTGTGGTCTCCCAGTGTCTATGTGGAGTGTGTATGGTCTCCCAGTGTCTGTGTGGAGTTTGTATGGTCTCCCAATGTCTGTGTAGAGTGTGTGTGGTCTCCCAGTGTATATGTGGAGTTTGTATGGTCTCCCAGTGTCTGTGTAGAGTGTGTGTGGTCTTCCAGTGTCTGTGTGGATTTTGTATAGTCACCCAGTGTCTGTGTGGAGTTTCTGTGGTCTCCCAGTGTCTGTGTAGAGTGTGTATGGTCTCCCAGTGTCTGTGTGGAGTGTGTATGGTCTCCCAGTGTCTGTGTGGAGTTTGTATGGTCTCCCAGTGTCTGTGTAGAGTGTGTGTGGTCTCCCAGTGTATATGTGGAGTTTGTATGATCTCCCAGTGTCTGTGTAGAGTGTGTGTGGTCTTCCAGTGTCTGTGTGGAGTTTGTAATGTCTCCCAGTGTCTGTGTGGAGTGTGTATGGTCTCCCAGTGTCTGTGTAGAGTGTGTATGGTCTCCCAGTGTCTGTGTGGAGTGTGTATGGTCTCCCAGTGTCTGTGTGGAGTGTGTATGGTCTCCCAGTGTCTGTGTAGAGTGTGTGTGGTCTCCCAGTGTATATGTGGAGTTTGTATAGTCGCCCAGTGTCTGTGTGGAGTGTGTATGGTCCCCCAGTGTCTGGGTGGAGTGTGTATGGTCTCCCAGTGTCTGTGTGGAGTTTCTTTGGTCTCCCAGTGTCGGTGTGGAGTTTGTATGGTCTCCCAGTGTCTGTGTAGAGTGTGTATGGTCTCCCAGTGTCTGTGTAGAGTGTGTATGGTCTCCCAGTGTCCGTGTGGAGTTTGTATGGTCTCCCAATGTCTGTGTAGAGTGTGTATGGTTTCCCAGTGTCTGTGTGGAGTTTGTATGGTCTCCCAGTGTCTGTGTAGAGTGTGTATGGTCTCCCAGTGTCTGTGTGGAGTTTGTATTGTCTCCCAGTGTCTGTGTAGAGTGTGTGTGGTCTCCCAGTGTCTATGTGGAGTGTGTATGGTCTCCCAGTGTCTGTGTGGAGTTTGTATGGTCTCCCAATGTCTGTGTAGAGTGTGTGTGGTCTCCCAGTGTCTATGTGGAGTGTGTATGGTCTCCCAGTGTCTGTGTGGAGTTTGTATGGTCTCCCAATGTCTGTGTAGAGTGTGTATGGTCTCCCAGTGTCTGTGTAGAGTGTGTGTGGTCTTCCAGTGTCTGTGTGGATTTTGTATAGTCACCCAGTGTCTGTGTGGAGTTTGTAATGTCTCCCAGTGTCTGTGTAGAGTGTGTATGGTCTCCCAGTGTCTGTGTGGAGTGTGTATGGTCTCCCAGTGTCTGTGTGGAGTGTGTATGGTCTCCCAGTGTCTGTGTGGAGTTTCTGTGGTCTCCCAGTGTCTGTGTAGAGTGTGTATGGTCTCCCAGTGTCTGTGTGGAGTGTGTATGGTCTCCCAGTGTCTGTGTGGAGTTTGTATGGTCTCCCAGTGTCTGTGTAGAGTGTGTGTGGTCTCCCAGTGTATATGTGGAGTTTGTATGATCTCCCAGTGTCTGTGTAGAGTGTGTTTGGTCTCCCAGTGTCTGTGTGGATTTTGTATAGTCGCCAGTGTCTGTGTGGAGTGTGTATGGTCCCCCAGTGTCTGGGTGGAGTGTGTATGGTCTCCCAGTGTCTGTGTGGAGTTTCTTTGGTCTCCCAGTGTCGGTGTGGAGTTTGTATGGTCTCCCAGTGTCTGTGTGGAGTTTGTATGGTCAACTAGTGTCTGTGAGGAGTTTGTATGGTCTCCCAGTGTCTGTGTAGAGTGTGTGTGGTCTTCCAGTGTCTGTGTGGAGTTTGTAATGTCTCCCAGTGTCTGTGTAGAGTGTGTATGGTCTCCCAGTGTCTGTGTAGAGTGTGTGTGGTCTCCCAGTGTATATGTGGAGTTTGTATGATCTCCCAGTGTCTGTGTAGAGTGTGTGTGGTCTTCCAGTGTCTGTGTGGAGTTTGTAATGTCTCCCAGTGTCTGTGTAGAGTGTGTATGGTCTCCCAGTGTCTGTGTAGAGTGTGTGTGGTCTCCCAGTGTATATGTGGAGTTTGTATGATCTCCCAGTGTCTGTGTAGAGTGTGTGTGGTCTTCCAGTGTCTGTGTTGAGTTTGTATGGTCTCCCAGTGTCTGTGTAGAGTGTGTGTGGTCTCCCAGTGTCTGTGTGGAGTTTGTATTGTCTCCCAGTGTCTGTGTAGAGTGTGTGTGGTCTCCCAGTGTATATGTGGAGTTTGTATGGTCTCCCACTGTCTGTGTAGAGTGTGTATGGTCTCCCAGTGTCTGTGTGGAGTTTGTAATGTCTCCCAGTGTCTGTGTAGAGTGTGTATGGTCTCCCAGTGTCTGTGTAGAGTGTGTGTGGTCTTCCAGTGTCTGTGTGGAGTTTGTAATGTCTCCCAGTGTCTGTGTAGAGTGTGTATGGTCTCCCAGTGTCTGTGTGGAGTTTCTGTGGTTTCCCAGTGTCTGTGTAGAGTGTGTGTGGTCTCCCAGTGTCTGTGTGGAGTTTGTATGGTCTTCCAGTGTCTGTGTGGAGTTTGTATTGTCTCCCAGTGTCTGTGTGGAGTGTGTATGGTCCCCCAGTGTCTGGGTGGAGTGTGTATGGTCTCCCAGTGTCGGTGTGGAGTTTCTTTGGTCTCCCAGTGTCGGTGTGGAGTTTGTATGGTCTCCCAGTGTCTGTGTAGAGTGTGTATGGTCTCCCAGTGTCTGTGTAGAGTGTGTATGGTCTCCCAGTGTCCGTGTGGAGTTTGTATGGTCTCCCAATGTCTGTGTAGAGTGTGTATGGTTTCCCAGTGGCTGTGTGGAGTTTGTATGGTCAACTAGTGTCTGTTAGGAGTTTGTATGGTCTCCCAGTGTCTGTGTAGAGTGTGTGTGGTCTTCCAGTGTCTGTGTGGATTTTGTATAGTCGCCCAGTGTCTGTGTGGAGTTTCTGTGGTCTCCCAGCGTCTGTGTAGAGTGTGTATGGTCTCCCAGTGTCTGTGTGGAGTGTGTATGGTCTTTCAGTGTTTGTGTGAACAGAAGAAAAAGTAAATTCATGCATTTAATAAATGTTATGAGTATCAAAACATTTTATATGATTATTTATTTTCTAAAGAGTCAAAAAAAAAAAAGTCAAAAATTTTATGAACAAAAACAGAAAAATCAATCTAAATAACTATAATAACACGTCCAACAAATAACATTTTTTTCCACTTAAGAATGAAGTGTTATTGGAGATTATTTTATAAGAATATAATTTATACCAACTACATGTTGACTGGAACTATATGTAAAATTGATATAAGATATATATTATATGTTATTAAATAATAAAATATATTTAGAAATATTTTAAATTGGCCCAAAAATATACATGTCAGACAAATATATGTATAAATGTATGTCACTCAATTGGTTTATAGATTTCAGGAAAGAAACTGCACTGGTAATTTATGACAGAGAATTTTTTTTTCTGAATGAACAGCTGTTCCAAGCTGCCCTTTGAAAAGTACAGATATCTTTTCTTTGTAGCTTCTGATGGAAAAGAGGAAAAATTAAAATAAATTAAACAAAACTCACTACATGCATGACACTGAATAATCAGGTATGCAGCAGTGTGTGAACAGAACTGTATTCAATGCTGCACTGCAGGGTCAGTGAGAAGTTTAATAAAATATCATTTAAGTATTTATTACTTATAATTAAGTATTTCTTTATAAACGTTGTGGAGAATAAATTAGGTGTCTTGAAACAAACAATGATAAACCTCACAATACATTTACACAAAACCTGTTTTTTTTATTGTAATATCGAGAAGGGTACAAGGGTACGTTCAGTGTACAGGGTACAAAACATTTGGTTTCCGAGGCGACCCAATAAAGATCAACACTTATTCCAGCGCTGCAGTCAACAGTAAAACATATTTGGTGTTGCTGTGAATCTGCAGTTAAATTATTGATGTCTTTGTCATCCATGGTTGATATTTGGGAGAAATGAACCCAGTCTTATGATCAGTGGAACGCTGTTGCCTGTTGCTGTTCGACTCGATTACTGCATGTGAACAACTGAACCAGCTTTTGTGTAGTTTAGAGTGACCAATCAGAGCAGAATACTTTGATGTTAAAATGTGTATTCGCTGCAGAACAAATACGTAAAGGTTGGCAGGTCTGCTTTAAGCAATGCTCTTTTAAAGAACACAGCATTAAAGGAGATCCACCACAAGTGCTGGTAAATGCACAGCAGCAGACAGGTCCTCAAGCTCTGGTCGGCGTTAGCAACATAACCAACAAAACCAGCCCTACAGCGTAAACTAGCACATACAAACCCATAATATCCACAACTGATCAACAACAGACCACAGTCTCTCTTACCCCGTTTACAGCACACTCCCAGAAGACTCTAAGCATTGCTGATCTTTATGGTCCTGCCTCCATAGCAGAATGTGTCTGTATTTGGATGCTAGAGGTCTATGGAGAAAATAAACAGAAGTTTTATTCAAATTTTAATAGAACCAGAACAATATGTTCTAGCACATGGGGTCCATATCTATGATGACTACAAGAAGATGGCTGTTTAGAATAGTTAGCTTTTTTTATTAAACATCAACTGTCAGTTTACAAGAATGAACAATAGCATGAAAACTAATTTTAGAGACAATTTTTTAAACAGGACAAAAAAGTGAAAACTAATTGATTACTTAATACTTGAGTTGAGAAACTGATGCCTCAACATCGCTAATGTCCCTAAAGCTTCTAAATACATCAGCCTGTGCCCTCCCTCTTAACGCAGAGCTAAAACAATACCCTACTGTCTGTTATCTACCATTGTTCTATAAGGGTTCTTTAGTAAAATCATTTAGCTTTACATACAACCATCAAAAATAACAGAACCATTTACCTCCTTAAATGGTTCTTTGCATGATGATGAGGTTCTTCTCCATTATGGAGAACCTGTATATAGTTCTTTAAATGGACTATATTACAGAAAACTAAGATCCTGAAGATGACCAAATACAATTGTACGCTTTGAGTTTTTCTTTTTTGTAGTTTTTTTACAGATGCTGGTTTTAATACATGGTATATGAAATTGTAATTCTGTGTCTGGCTATTTTGTTGAATTCTTGACCCAACAGTAAATAAAAGCATTCTTATTTTATTTAGAAGCATTTGGCTCAACCCAACTGATAAAACTTTGTTTGTTGTTGGTTGTGGAATAAACACCTGTCAAAGCTGACAACAATTCAAACTAATTAAATAATTAATAATTCATTAAATATTTGCAATTTGCTTAAAAAATGCAATCAGGTGATTATGTAACAATAATCTCGACAGGCCTACTGCTGGACACTGTCAACTGTATTTAAACTCTTTCACATTATGAACACAGCCAAAGCAAACATTCTAATCTCAAGTGTGAAAGTTTAAATATAGTTTTCTATTCAGTACACAGTACAGTACTGTACAAAACACATGTATAAGTCGCATATCTTCTATACAGAACATCAGAGATCAACTTAGAATGCATTCATTCAGTATTTTGTGGCACCAACACGTCAGTTAAATAAATTCTACTGTGTAACCTATGAAATACAAAATACTATCCAACATGCATTAGATAAATCCAAACCTGTAAAAAATAATAATTTACTGAACTAAATGTAATTCACCTTGTCTGGTGGATGCAACAGGGCTGATCAGGTGGTCCAATGATAGAGTCTGTGCACAGATCACAGATCAACTGGAGAGAGACTGGACAACAAACACACTTTAACATCATACAATAAACTAAACTGCTTCATAACTCGCTTCATTTTACTAAAGAGTTGCATTAGCGAAGTGAAACGAGTTCAACTGAACAGTACTAAAGTAGACTTACATGCTGTTACTGTTAGATCTTTTTATCTACAGAACTAGGCTGTAGTTATAACCTATAAATTACAAACATATTAACCTGTGTGATCTAACATATACAGCATTAGATTAATCCAAACTGACTTAAGTGTAACTCACCTTGAATGGAAGCGACAGGGCTGGCTTTCAGGTGTTCAAACAATCTGTCTTATCATCTAGAGCTCCTAGTGAAAACGTGCATATCATTAGCACAGCGTAGTAACTGTGTGTCCAAAGCTTTATTGTGTTTTACTGATAATTCATTTCAGCCTCAGTTTAATGATCACTACATTCTCCCAATACACAGCTTTATACTATCAAAACAATCTAATTATCATTTTTTAATTCTCCCGTTCCACCTTAAATGGAGCCTGAGAGACTCTGAGGGGCTAGACTGTAACTGCTGCGTTATTTAAGGTGGAACTGATACATTCAAACAAGAAGTTAGCGATTTTTCAGCATGTGTTCACATGTTAAATTTCTGCTGAACATTAAACACGACTCTTGATTTGTTATAGTAATATGTTGTTTTTTTACACAAAAGACGTAGCAGTTTGTTTGAGGAGCAAAACGAGTTGAAGTTATCAGCGTTTGTTCAGCTTGGTATCTAGCTAACGTTAACTAACTACCATTTCCAGCTGAACTGACTCAAGAGCTAAGATGTAGAATCATAAAACACAAATACATCGCCAGAACTGTCCAACATAAACAAATCAGACCTGTAAATACACAAGTTTAATAAACTTTCTTAAGTGTAACCTGTCTTTGCTGAGTCGGAGCTCTGGTGTCCGTTGCTCGGTGCTCGCGCTGATTTTGAATTAGTGCTGTGTTCCTCCGCGGCTCTGGAACCGTATAACGACTCTAAACTACATATGGAATCTGACTCCGCTCTGAAATCGGACTGAAGATGTGAAATGAGTGATCAGCACATTTATCATCAGTAAAATCTATATCAGAGTTTAGAGTCGTTACCCGAACACGCAGCGTACGTTACTTAAAAATAAGTTCTTAAAAATAACGTTATTGGAGGGACTATATGGGGACGTCAATAAAGGCCTGGTAACGTCCTACAGCGAACGTTACATATGACTTTAGTTGTTTGCTGGGTTGTTCTGTAAAAATCTAATTTCAGTCTCTATCTATACAAACTACTGGACTCAGCTGAATCTTTAAATCTACAGTTTCATACATGTCAAAATACATTTACATGTACGTGTATTTCTACATATATTTGAGAATGTAATGCAATATAAATATATATATATATATATATATATATATATATATATATATATATATATATATATATATATATATGTATATATGTATATATTTATTATTTATTTTTTTTTTTTTTGCATTACATTCTCAAATATTTGTGAAGCTGCTGGTTGTTCTGTGAAACAGTCGGTGGTTGTAGAAGTTCAGCAGTGAATCTGAGGAGAAACCAACGATTCCTGCTTGTAAGTGTAAGTTGGGTTTCACACAAACCCTGCAGTGCTGGTTTATTTACACAACCACCAAGTTTTTACACTTTATATCCACATCATCTCCACTTTTCACTCCCAGCCTTACTGATAGCATCCAGACTGTTAGCAGACTAGCCAGTTAGCATCGCACTGTTTATTATTTATAATCTTAGACTAACTAGAAACTGTGTAGCCTTAAAACTCTTCATTTACCCTTTAATATTATTTATTTAACAGAGTAATTAAATGTTGACTTATTACATTAAAATACTCTTCTAGTGCACAAACACTGTTTCACTGTGAGCTAATAGCGTTAGCTTAGCATAACTCACTAACTCAGCAGCCTGTGTTACATTAACGTTCTTAATCTCTAGTGTAGGTACATATACTGATACTGTATAAACTCATATTCTCAGCAGGTTGTGTTTCATTAACGTTCTTAATCTCTAGTGTAGGTACATATACTGATACTGTATAAACTCATATTCTCAGCAGGTTGTGTTTCATTAACGTTCTTAATCTCTAGTGTAGGTACATATACTGATACTGTATAAACTCATATTCTCAGCAGCCTGTGTTACATTAACGTCCTTAATCTCTAGTGTAGGTACATATACTGATACTGTATAAACTCATATTCTCAGCAGATTGTGTTTCATTAACGTTCTTAATCTCTAGTGTAGGTACATATACTGATACTGTATAAACTCATATTCTCAGCAGGTTGTGTTTCATTAACGTTCTTAATCTCTAGTGTAGGTACATATACTGATACTGTATAAACTCATATTCTCAGCAGGTTGTGTTTCATTAACGTTCTTAATCTCTAGTGTAGGTACATATACTGATACTGTATAAATTCTTCAATCACAAGCCATCAGTCTTGCATAACCAATCACAAGCCATCAGTCTCACATAACCAATCACAGGCCATCAGTCTCACATAACCAATCACAAGCCATAACCAATCAAACAATCAGTCTCACGTAACCAATCACAAGCCCTCAGTCTCACAAAACCAATCACAAGCCATAACCAATGAAGTCATCAATTTACGTAACCAATCATAAGTCATCAGTCTCAGGTAACCAATCACAAGACATCAGTCTCACATAACCAATCACACGCCATCAGTTTCACATAACCAATCACAAGCCATAACGAATCACGTCATCAGTCTCACGTAACCAATCACATGTCATCAGTTTCACGGAACCAATCACAAACCATCAGTCTCACATAACCAATCACAGAAGAGTTTTTTCTGCTCTTTTTTAAACTACTATTAAAACATTCAGCACTGAAGACTTTTAAAGCCCCCATATCACAAAACATTTAGCCACTGAAACTATCTGTAAGTTTACAAGTCTCCGAAAAGAGAGTAGAATTCAGTTTTCTGGTGTACCAGCCCTTTAAATGAAGAACTTGTAGTCCTGAAAAAGCAATTATATTTAGACACTTCGTACAAAATCTGTCCCAAGCCCCTCCTGTCCCTAATCGCTCCCCCCATGCACTTTCTGTTGCATGTAGTGTGAGGGCTGTCCTGTACTGAAGCATTTCACTGTATTAATAAGAATATAATTATATAATTAATAATATTAACCCTCACCTGAACTTATGTACGCCTTAGATAGGCCGTGTTATAGCTCAGTTATGTGGCATTTAAAACTCAGATCAGCTCGACAACAGTGCGCACAGCTTGTAGGCCAGTAGGTATAGTGTTCCAGCTCTGTAGAACTGAATAGGCTTTTTTCCTTTCAATTACTGCCCCCCAGTGGACACCAACCGAACTACAGTCCATGTTAGTGGATCCACAAACCTTTACAAGCAACTTCATATTTACTCATATCAGCGATAGATCAACTTCTGAATAATTATGACAGTGAGATATAATTATGATAGCTTAGTATGTCATTCCAACTGATCAATATGACCAATTTCATAGTTCAACCCCGTTTCCTAAAAAGAGACGATATGCAATCATCATTTAAACTCTATGTTTAATTGAAAACTGATACAGTTTATTGTATTTATTTATTTATTTATTTTTAATTTAACAGCAAAACACGTATCAAATGAGCTAGAACAGGGTGGAACAGGGGAACATAGGACTGGTACAGTTGCCGCCCACAGGACACTGTTGTCTGGATAGTTTTGGTTGGTGGATGATTCTTAGTCCAGCAGTGACACTGACGTGTCTGATCCACTCAGACCAGCACAACACACACTAACACACCAGTCAGTGTCACTGCAGTGCTGAGAATGATCCACCTCCCTAATAGTATCTGCTCTGTGGTGGTCCTGTGGGGGTCCTGATCATAAAAGAACAGAGTAATAAAGTATACAGAGAATCAGATGAATTACAGTCTGTAAGTGGAGCTGATACAGTGGACAGTGATCGGTGTACACACACACACACACACACACACACACACACACACACACACACACACACACACGGGTGATTCTTCAATTAGGGGAACTTTTACGTCGCTAGGTTATAAATTTGTGTTAAAATTATTTTAATACAAAACAAAAATTTTGGTATTAAAAAGATCATTCCTTTCATCACCAAAAAAGACACATCAAAATAATTATGATTTTCATTTTTTATAATGATTAGTGTTGCACCGATACAGTATCAGTATCTGCGCCAATACTGGCACTTACACACAGTATCGGTATCGGCAATAGAGAGCGCCGATACCATGAAGCTTATTGACTAAATGGCTGCAGGTGTTTCTGCATTGTGGCAATTTAAATTTTTTCATAGCTCATAGCATTACATTTACACATTATTTATTTATTTATTTATTTATAACTAAACATTACATTTACACATTATTTATTTATTTATTTACAACTAAACATTACATTTACACATTATTTATTTATTTATTTACAACTAAACATTACATTTACACATTATTTATTTATTTATTTATTTATTTATAACTAAACATTACATTTACACATTATTTATTTATCTATTTATAACTAAACATTATATTTACACATTATTTATTTATTTATTTATAACTAAACATTACATATACACATTATTTATTTATTTATAACTAAACATTACATTTACACATTATTTATTTATTTATTTACAACTAAACATTACATTTACACATATTTATTTATTTACAACTAAACATTACATTTACACATTATTTATTTATTTATTTATAATTAAACATTACATTTACACATTATTTATTTATTTATAACTAAACATTACATTTACACATTATTTATTTACTTATAACTAAACATTACATTTACACATTATTTATTTATTTATTCATAACTAAACATTACATTTACACATTATTTATTTATTTATAACTAAACATTAAATTTACACATTATTTATTTATTTATAACTAAACATTACATTTACACATTATTTATTTATTTATTCATAACTAAACATTACATTTACACATTATTTATTTATTTATAACTAAACATTACATTTACACATTATTTATTTATTTATTCATAATTAAACATTACATTTACACATTATTTATTTATTTATAACTAAACATTACATTTACACATTATTTATTTATTTATTCATAACTAAACATTACATTTACACATTATTTATTTATTCATAACTAAACATTAAATTTACACATTATTTATTTATTTATTTATAACTAAACATTACATTTACACATTATTTATTTATAACTAAACATTACATTTACACATTATTTATTTATTTATAACTAAACATTACATTTACACATTATTTATTTATTTATTTATGTGGATTTAAAGAGCAGCTTGTACTAGCTGTTAACTAGCTTTAGCAAATACATGGTCTAGCTAGTTTTTTTCATAAAAAAGTGAAAATTTGTCATTACCGCAACACTTACCAACACATAACCTGTTGAGATGATAATGACATTTGTTGATAGTAATGACAGGTTTTCAATTTCACCATCAGTATCTTTTACATGGTTTAGAAATTGGATATATTTAAGTCTAACAGTGTGATTTTATAATGAAATTCAAGTAAAATGCATTACTTTATAAAACTAAGTTAAGATGACAAAAAGAGCCCGCAATTGAAGAATCACCTAAATTATATATATATATACGGCTGGGGTGATACGTTGCAGCTTAACAAGCGGATACGTCAGTCTATCCATTCGTCCTTTCACCTAAAGTCGGGTCCAACAGGAGAAGAGAAGTTGATGCCTCATATGATGCCTTGAGCTTGCCTCCATGAAGCAATGTTCCTGTGCTGCTATTAGCTAAAAATGGCGCCCTCTGTGGCCAATGTGCCGTGACGCACATCAGTAATGTCTGTATTAGCGAGCGTTTAAAGGTGTGATGTGTGGTTGTGGAGCTCCAGCAGACGGAGAGCAGGTCATTATTCAGGTAATGGAGGATCTGCCTCCATGACATTACCTGCGTGGCTTCAGGATCCATCAGGCAGTGAAGCGCAGAGCCGGTGCTGCGAGTGGGGGGGTCAGCCTGCATTAGGGCGGGGAGACTGGGGGGCCAAATCATCACTGAAGGGCCCCGCAATCCAGCTCTATTCATTCAACACGGCTCATTAGAGTGTCATTTAAGCTCATTTTTTATCACCCCCTTATAGGTTCCACCAACAGAGCACCTTCTCTCCCCCTCAGCCTACATTAACACGCACGCACTGAACTTTGTTGGTTGAATTACAGTCTAATGTCTCATTCTGTGCATGGTTTGGTGGATACACAAGTCCTTTAATGGTTAATTTGCATTATTAGCTTATTGTAAGCATTAATGATGTTGCCACTTATGTGCCGTAATGTGTGCAACCCTGTAACCGAGACCTATTAGGAACACCAATAAACAGTATGATAAACGAGACCCCTACAGGACCACCACAGAGTCGGTATTATTTGCATGGTGGGTCATTCTCAGCACTGCAGTGACACTGACGTGCTGGTGTGAGTGGATCAGACACAGCAGTGCTGGCGGAGTGTAAGTGTCCACTCTATTAGACACTCCTACTACTTGCTGGTCCACCTTGTAGATGTAAAGTCAGAGACAGTAGATCATCTGCTGCTGCACAGTTTGTGTTCCTCTAGTTCTTCATCAGTGGACACAGGACGCCGCCCACAGGACACTGCTGTCTGGATAGTTTTGGTTGGTGGACGATTCTCAGTCCAGCAGTGACTTTGAGGTGTTTAAAAACCTAAATGACAAGATCAAATTCTTCTCTCAACTATCAAATATCAGCGTCTCAGATATCAGACAGCATACATTCATAACCGTTTCATGTAATTACTTTCTGTGAGGGAGCTTTTAAAGGTGGACGTCTGGTTCCCTTCACCACCACTGTGAACAACTGGTCAGTAAGTTTCTCCAGAACGGAGCGTTTCACATCAAACCACTCTGAATGACTCTGTTTGCATCCTAACATTTAAATTTTAGGGCTTTTTAAGGAAGTTGGTGGACTTCCCCTTCAAGACTTGAAGTCATTTGAGCCTCAGATCACTGGACGTGTTTATTCCTCTTGTTTATGGTGCAGTGACGCAGATTTGAGCTGAGGTGGTGCTGCTGGCCTGCAAGCTCTTCACCACCCCTCACTCTCTCACTCTCTCTCTCTCTCTGCCTCCGTGTGTGGAAGAGCAGCCGCCATGTCATCAGACTGCTCGGGTTGCCATGAATCGCCAAAACCGCAAAAATCATCTCCATGAGCAAAAACAGACAGGATCATGTTACCCAGAGCCCTGATACCCACATCATCAAACCACACACCCCGTATGTGTGCGTGATGGTGAAGAGACTGCTGTCTGAGCAGGCCTGCACACACACACACACACACACACACACACACACACACACACACACACACACACACACACACACACACACACACACACACACACACACACACACGGACACACACTCAACATCACTTTGAGGGATTAAATACAAAAATGCCAAAATAAATCGCTGTCCTGCATAGCTACTGTTGCTAGGTTGGACAAGATTTAGAGAATGTTGGCAAAAATCCTATGGAACCCAACCCGAAACTGTAACTCAGTTTATATACAATACCTACATTTAGAGTTATACACTCAACCTAATGAGAAACTGTAGCTCAGTTTATATACAATACCTACATTTAGACTTACACATTCAACCTAATGAGAAACTGTAACTCAGTTTATATACAATACCTACATTTAGAGTTATACACTCAACCTAATGAGAAACTGTAGCTCAGTTTATATACAATACCTACATTTAGAGTTATACATTCAACCTAATGAGAAACTGTAGCTCAGTTTATATACAATACCTACATTCAGAGTTATACATTCAACCTAATGAGAAACTGTAGCTCAGTTTATATACAATACCTACATTTAGACTTACACATTCAACCTAATGAGAAACTGTAACTCAGTTTATATACAATACCTACATTTAGAGTTATACATTCAACCTAATGAGAAACTGTAATTCAGTTTATATACAATACCCACATTTAGAGTTATACACTCAACCTAATGAGAAACTGTAATTCAGTTTATATACAATATCTACATTTAGAGTTATACATTCAACCTAATGAGAAACTGTAGCTCAGTTTATATACAATACCTACATTCAGAGTTATACATTCAACCTAATGAGAAACTGTAATTCAGTTTATATACAATACCCACATTTAGAGTTATACACTCAACCTAATGAGAAACTATAACTCAGTTTATACACAATACCTACATTTAGAGTTATACATTCAACCTAATGAGAAACTGTAGCTCAGTTTATATACAATACCTACATTCAGAGTTATACATTCAACCTAATGAGAAACTGTAATTCAGTTTATATACAATACCCACATTTAGAGTTATACATTCAACCTAATGAGAAACTGTAATTCAGTTTATATACAATACCCACATTTAGAGTTATACACTCAACCTAATGAGAAACTATAACTCAGTTTATACACAATACCTACATTTAGAGTTATACATTCAACCTAATGAGAAACTGTAGCTCAGTTTATATACAATACCTACATTCAGAGTTATACATTCAACCTAATGAGAAACTGTAACTCAGTTTATATACAATACCTACATTTAGAGTTATACATTCAACCTAATGAGAAACTGTACTCAGTTTATATCATAATACCTAAATTTAGAGTTATACATTGTAACTGTAACTCAGTTTATATTATAATACCTACATTTGAATGTTTAAGTGTATAACTGTAAATGTAGATATTGTGTCTGCTTCATGCTTAAAATGCTTATAAATGCAAAAATAAAACCATGTTGTAAAATAAGGCAACTTCAGAAGTTTTAACTCTTACCTTCACCAATGTCAGGTGGCGTGATTTTGTGATTTTGGTTAGAATGGTTCAGTTTAGTTTGTCAGGTGGTACGACCTCCTCAGCAAAACCATTAAAATGTGTGATTCTTTTAATAATGTTTATTTGTGTGAAGAGAATATAACTTTGAATTCAAGTTCAAAGACATAGAGTTCTATGGATGTTTGTTTAAATTGAAATTAAACTGAAAAGTCAGGCGGTGCAACCATTAAGTCATATGGAGCAACCAGACCAGACCAGCTTTAATAGCTGAAACAGGCTTTTATATGGTTTAATAAGACAAAGTATAGTTAATATATGAATGCATGGTGAGTCAAAAGTCTCAGGACACCCTTTTATTTAAAAAACGAAACGAAAGCGAAAATGGGGCCATACTGGATCAAGGGAAAGTTTACTGGATCAAGGGTGGTCATGTAGCAGATCAAAGAAGATCAGAACTGTCTCAGAAATGGATTGATGTAATCAGATTTGTAATATCTCTTGTTCAAACGTTACCAACACAGAAAGTTGCAACAACAACCACATTGAACAACATGTTCAGTGAGCTGTAACTGGTGCTGAACTATGTCTTCAGGTCTGTGTTCAGCTCCAGGGTCAACTTGCTGGGGTATTCAGATACATCATTTGCCCTTTCAGTTCTAAAATAAAAGAGTCCTGAAACGTCCTACTGTTTTAATAAACGGTCATTTGAAGAAACCTCTAAAGAACTGAAGCTAGTTTCGGTCAGAAGCACTTTCTCTGTCCTATCAACCCCCACTTGGGTTTCTGAGTGGAAACGCCAGCGTCCTGTTCTGCCTCTTTGCTCTCCTCCTCTCTACTTCCGCCTGGGAGTTTTATCGTGTCCGCTCTCGGCATTGCTGAATGTTTAATGGACGGCCGGAGGCCTGAACTGCTCCAGCAAAGCGCCTCCACCGCAGGGCAGAGGGTGGGTGGGGGGGGGGGGGGTGTCAGCAAAGGCTTCACATAAAGTTTGTTTCGGAATGACAGTGTTTTCTAGCTGGCTGGCACGCTCGGTTTTACCTCAGCGCCTCTACAATCCCTCTGATCTACGTCCTCAAGGTCGCGGTGTCGGCAGCTGGCGAGTCGAGAGGGTCTGTGGGTGCTTTAGAGAGTGAGTGTGAGAGAGAGTGAAAGTGGGGTTGAAAAAAAACTGAAACTCTAAACGTTTATTTTTTGTTTGAACACAACAGCTGCCGTTTACACTGAACGAAAATTTCATGATGAATGGACCAAAAGAAATTCTCCAAACCTGGCTTCCTGTGACTGAAGTAAACAATCTCAGGTGTGTATCGCTGTATGACGATCTTCAGGATTTTGTTGAACAGCTCCAGCAGGTGGGTCGTAATGATGAGCCTATAGATCAGCGGCTAGGCTACCTGTGTAAAGCATGCTGGGTAGTGAACATTTACATTTACGGCATTTAGCAGACGCTCTTATCCAGAGCGACTTACAAAAGTGCTTAGTGTTGGTCAGAGTATGAATCTCTATCTAGTACAAACAGGTTTAAGTCCAAACTCCTCTTAAACTCAAACACTGCCATAAACACAGGGCCAGTGCTGATACCTAGAAACAAGACAACACAATACCTAGCCAGACTGGAACACCTACAGAGAAGATAATAAATACAAGACTACATACAGTATCAGTGCAGTACTTATCCAGTGCTCCTAGAAGATAAAGTACAATTACAGTTTATACCAGTACTTTAGTATATAGTGTTTATAAGTGCTTTACAAAGAGATGGTGGTCTTCAGTCTGCATTTGAAGACCGCGAGAGAGTTCGCTGTTAGGACAGCCAGTGGAAGTTCGTTCCACCATCTGGGCTCCAGGACAGAGAAGCGTCTTGTCGCATGTCTTCCATGAATCTTGAGAGATGGCGGGTCAAGCCGAGCCGTACTTGAAGCTTGAAGGGCTCGAGGTGCGGTTCGACTTTTGACCATTGCCATAAGATCAGGAGGAGCTGCTCCATTCTCGGCTTTGTAGGCATCAGAACTTTAAACTGAATGTGAGCAGCTACAGGAAGCCAGTGAAGGGAGCGCAGCAGTGGAGTGACGTGAGTGAACTTGGGAAGGTTGAAGACGAGCCGTGCTGCTGCATTCTGGATCAGTTGAAGGTTCTGATGGTCTGCAGAGGAAGACCAGCCAGGAGTGAGTTGCAGTAGTCCAGCGTTGAAATGACGAGAGACTGGACGAGCACCTGGGAGGGCTCCTGAGAGAGGAAGGGTCGGATGCGTCTGATGTTGTGGAGAGTGTATCTGCATGACCGAGTCATTCTCCAGTGAGAGAACACAGACGAACATAAACATAACACTGCATGTCATGACCACACTCATAGTCAGTCATGGACTGAAGGGAAGAGGTTCGGTCGCCAGTTCGACTGAAGTGCCCCACCTGCTGGCCGTGTAATGTGGATAGGGTTGCCCACCACGCTGGGCGAGTGTGCTCACTGCCCCTAGTGTGTGCGTGTGGGTGTGTCACTGCACAGATGGGTTAAATGCGGAGGTTAAAGTCAAACACAAGCGGCAGTCAGTTCTAAATTCTGTAGTCTTACACTAAAGTCCAGCTGTAAGTCCAGTTCTAGGCCCCCTGTAGTGGCTGCTGGCGCAGCTTTCTGAAATAGTCTATACATAATGATCAAAACGATGGAGTCATGCAGTTAGCACGATGCTAACTGACGTCCATAAACTTCCATTACTTGTTAGCTACTTTAGCCTCACAGCTCCAGCGTAAAACTACAGAAACAAACATTGGTCGCCAAACATGTTGAGGCTGCTGAGGCACTTTAAAGGGCCAATATCATGGAGATCATCTTCTCTGCTTTTTATAGAGGAGTTAATATGTAATATGTAAATATTGTTAAAGTCCTAAAGCATTCTGATCACTGCCCAGTCCGTATATACTAAAACTAAACTACCTGTTTTAAAATATCTGTTTTTATGATGTCACAGAAATCAACTCATTTACATACTGGGCACCCACACACCCAGTTTGCAGCAGTTTGGCCCCTCCCACTTGAGGAGTCTGGACAGCTTTTTTTGAATGAGGCATAACAAAGGCCAGCCAATCAGAGAAGAGATCGTTTACAAACATCAGCCCCTTAAAGTCCCAGTCTGGTAATTTAGAAATAAATAAAAAAAAGTAAATTAAACACATACAAGAGACATGCAGGGGATCGGCCCTTTAACGTGAACACAGTGGAGAGAGGGAGAGAGAGAGTTTTGGGATGTTTGTGTATTCAAGGCTCAGTGGACCTGGCAGTGACCGTCACGCCCCTCCGTCCCGCTTCACACCCTGAGCGTCCCGGTGCGGTCGCCGGGGAAACCGCAGGCCCCCCAGGCTGGCGCCACTGCACAGGCTGAGCTAATCGATACCGGAGCACTTCCTGCCCATCTGCCCTGCTCCCACACTGCGCTCATTAATTATTACTGCCAGCGCTGCGGCAAGAACGCCCTGGGCACCCACAACACACACACACACACACACACACACACACACACACAGTCCCTCCCACACAATCACCATGAACACCCTCCCCACATCTACACTAGGGCTCAGCAACATGGCCAAAAGTATCCAGACACTGTAATGAGTGAACACAGCTACTTTGAAGTGGCCCATCACAACTTGTGTAATCTCCAAAGACCACTGACCAATAGAATCAGAGCTGCCACACGAGTCACCATGTGGATCAGCTACAGGGGTATAAAGCCCCCCAGCACTGGACTGTGGAGCAGCAGATCTACGTTTCTCTGGAGTGATGGAGCTCCTTATAGTACCAGATCTGATCATCCAACATCAGTACCTGACCTCACTAACACTCAATCACATCCTCACAACAATGTTCAACATCAGTACCTGACCTCACTAACACTCAATCACATCCTCACAACAATGTTCAACATCAGTACCTGACCTCACTAATACTCCATCAAATCCTCACAACAATGTTCAACATCAGTACCTGACCTCACTAATACTCCATCAAATCCTCACAGCAATGTTCAACATCAGAACCTGACCTCACTAACACTCAATCACATCCTCACAGCAATGTTCAACATCAGTACCTGACCTCACTAACACTCAATCACATCCTCACAACAATGTTCAACATCAGTACCTGACCTCACTAACACTCAATCACATCCTCACAACAATGTTCAACATCAGTACCTGACCTCACTAATACTCCATCAAATCCTCACAGCAATGTTCAACATCAGTACCTGACCTCACTAACACTCAATCACATCCTCACAGCAATGTTCAACATCAGTACCTGACCTCACTAACACTCAATCAAATCCTCACAGCAATGTTCAACATCAGTACCTGACCTCACTAACACTCAATCACATCCTCACAGCAATGTTCAACATCAGTCACTGACCTCACTAACACTCAATCAAATCCTCACAGCAATGTTCAACATCAGTACCTGACCTCACTAATACTCCATCAAATCCTCACAGCAATGTTCAACATCAGTACCTGACCTCACTAATACTCCATCAAATCCTCACAGCAATGTTCAGCATCAGCTAACTAACTGTCCCGCTGGTTGGTGCTGCTGTGAGTGAACGGATAGACTTCTTCTCTCACTCAGTCTATAGAGTTAAAGGTATACATCACTAGTTAGTGCACTGAAGGAGCAGATGTTCAAGGCTGAAGCTGCTGAGAAACAGAACTGCGTAATCATCATGGCTGTATTTTGTAAATAACCTGCTCATACAAGCGTATAATAATAATAATAATAATAATAATAATAATAATAATAATACAGGGGTTACAATTTTACAATTTAATATATTGCAATAGTATAAAGAAGGTGATCCCAATTTATAAAATCAAATTGCAGTAAAACTATCACTGATCCTGTGTTTTTCAGAATCGATACTCAATCAAAATATTTCACAATATTGTTTTCAATATTTTTTTTTTTTTTTTTTTTTACACACACACAGATATACACCCCCAGCCAATAACATCACTCTTTCACTCACTCAATAAGTTCACACGCAACTAAACCCATTTACAAACAGAGGAAAGATGTATTTTAGTTTTTGGAAGCAACACAGGAACCTTACGATGATCTGATCTGGTGGAAGAATTTGTATGAAGTGAATAAATATCGACTGCAAAAGCCGGAAATCACAGTGAACGCAGTCGCTTCTACATTCAGCTCATATGAACCGTCGCGCGAGTCCAAGCTGCAAGTAAAACATTGTAAAACGTCAACAAATAAAATTCAGAACAGCTGATCAATCCATGCTCGCTCGCCCAGGTTCTTTCATAGCTACAGCGGTTTACAGAACACTAACATAAACCCCGTTACACACCATGACACTTCAACTGTGGTTGGAATAGTGTAGTGTAGTGTAGTGTGTAGTGTAGTGTAGTGTATTACCCTCTATACTGTAGACCACATTACACTATATCAATAAGAGGGCAAACCACCTAACCCCACTCCTAACCCTCCCAGAACTACTTCTAAACCTATTCCTAACCCTCCCAGAACTACTTCTAAACCTATTCCTAACCCTCCCAGAACTACTTCTAATCCTACTCCTAACCCTCCCAGAACTACTTCTAAACCTATTCCTAACCCTCCCAGAACTACTTCTAATCCTACTCCTAACCCTCCCAGAACTACTTCTAAACCTATTCCTAACCCTCCCAGAACTACTTCTAAACCTATTCCTAACCCTCCCAGAACTACTTCTAAACCTATTCCTAACCCTCCCAGAACTACTTCTAAACCTATTCCTAACCCTCCCAGAACTACTTCTAATCCTACTCCTAACCCTCCCAGAACTACTTCTAATCCTACTCCTCACCCTCTCAGAACTACTTCTAATCCTACTCCTAACCCTCCCAGAACTACTTCTAATCCTACTCCTAACCCTCCCAGAATTATTTCTAATCCTACTCCTATCCCTCCCAGAATTACTTCTAATCCTACTCCTAACCCTCCCAGAATTACTTCTAACCCTACAGCTAACACTCCTAGAACTACTTCTAATCCTACTCCTAACCCTCCCAGAACTACTTCTAACCCTACAGCTAACACAACCAGAACTACTTCTAATCCTACTCCTAACCCTCCCAGAACTACTTCTAAACCTATTCCTAACCCTCCCAGAACTACTTCTAATCCTACTCCTAACCCTCCCAGAATTATTTCTAATCCTACTCCTAACCCTCCCAGAATTACTTCTAACCCTACAGCTAACACTCCTAGAACTACTTCTAATCCTACTCCTAACCCTCCCAGAACTACTTCTAACCCTACAGCTAACACTCCTAGAACTACTTCTAAACCTACCCTTAACCCTCCCAGAACTACTTCTAACCCTACTCTTAACTCTACTCCTAACACTCCCAGAACTACTTCTAACCCTACTCTTAACTCTACTCCTAACACTCCCAGAACTACTTCTAACCCTACTCTTAACTCTACTCCTAACACTCCCAGAACTACTTCTAACCCTACTTCTAACCCACCCAGAACTACTTCTAACCCTACTCGTAACCCTCCCAGAACTACTTCTAACCCTACTCCTAATATTGCTTCTAACCCTACTCTTAACTCTACTCCTAATACTCCTAGAACTGCTTCTAACCCTACTCTCTTAAACCTACTCCTAACACTCGCAGAACTACTCCTAGAACTACTCCTAGAACTACTCTTAACACTACTCTTAACACTACTTTCCTAACACTCCTCCTAACACTAAGCCACTGTCAATAAGAATTTTTGGCACATGCCGTAAATGTAAATAACTGTTGTTCAGCTGGTCTGCTGCTGCAGTTAGTTGAATGTAGGTAGTTTGGGAACCACTGCATTAACAAACTACACTCGACCTACGCTAACCTATCTCCACAGAAAAACAAGCATCTCCAAAACAGAAACTCTACAGGAGAGGACAAAAACATTCTTTACTTTCACTGTAAGTGAATGTAAACAGCGGCTCCTGAGATGAAATGATGAAAAAAGGAGAAAGAAACGGAGAAAGATCTTTTTCTTGTGCAGAGACGCTTCATTAAATAAGAGAACTATTAACCGCAGGTGATGCAGGTGTTCGGAGTTGTGTGCTACTGTAGTCCTGAGCTGAACTGGTGTGTTTGCCAGCAGTAGCTATGAAAGAACACATTGGTGGGCGGAGCCTGAACCGGCCAGCTGAGCCGAGGCTGAGAGGTCGTGACCGGCTGAACCCGAGGTGAAAGTTCTGGCTCTGTGTTCGGGCTCCTTCGGGCTCCTGAGCTGGAGGACGTTTCAGAATTTCGTGACGGCGCTGGCGATGTTCTCCAGAGCCGATCGAGCCTCGGACGGCGGGAAACGGCGGATGGCTTCCAGGGCTTTGTTGCCGTGGTAACTGCAGAGGTCAGCCGCTTGACTCACACCTTGCTCCGTTTTGATCAGCCGCCGAAGCTGGACAGGAAACAAGATCAAGAACATGATCAACACGAGCGGACAACACGTCCCTTCTGGTCACCCCAACCTGGACAAGACGTCTGGAAGCAACACTGATTGTTGAAGGATAGCTCCACCGAATTTTTAAAAATTACTACATAATTAAGGGTTTGAGATGTAACCAAAGTTATATAGAGTGGTAGAACCGGACGTCCAGCTCTAAATAATAATACCAACAAAACAACAACAACAAAATAAAAACACAACATAAGCAGATAAAAAATTCAAATGAAATTAAAAGTCACGGAAATAAATAAGCATTTTTAATAACCAGTTTAAAAGGTAATGATAAAACAATAAAACGAATAATAAACCCTATAAAAATGATAGAAAATGTAAAATTAATGTCAACAACTTTTTGATAATAAACTCTGTTAAAAGATATGTTTTTAAAAATGTGTACATGAGACTGTATGAATGAGCTGCCTGATGTCTGAGAGGCTGTGATATATGCAGGGCGCTGTGAGGCAAATAGTCCCCGTGAGAGTTCACTGCTGGGTTTGACTGTAAAGACAATATGTTTATTTGTGTTCTAGACATGGAGACCCCTGGTTACCATCACCACTGTAAACAACATCATCATCACTGTACACACCACCATAAACACAACCACACCACTGTAAACATAACCATCAATGTAAACAACATTACCACCACTGCTGTAAACACCAACATCACCACCACTGTAAACACCATAAACACCACTGTACACATCACCACCACTGTAAACACCATCACTGTAAACACCATCAACACCACTGTACACATAACCACCACTGTAAACACCATCATCATCACTGTACACACCACCACCACCATAAACACAACCACACCACTGTAAACATAACCATCAATGTAAACAACATTACCACCACTGCTGTAAACACCAACATCACCACCACTGCTGTAAACACCAACATCACCACCACTGTAAACACCATAAACACCACTGTACACATCACCACCACTGTAAACACCATCACTGTAAACACCATCACCACCACTGTAAACATCATCACCACCACTGTAAACACCATCACTGTAAACACCATCAACACCACTGTACACATAACCACCACTGTAAACACCACCACTGTAAACACCATCACTGTAAACACCATCACCACCACTGTAAACATCATCACCACCACTGTAAACACCATCACTGTAAACACGATCAACACCACTGTACACATCGCCACCACCACTGTAAACACCACCACTGTAAACACCATCACCACCACTGTAAACACGATCAACACCACTGTACACATCACCACCACCACTGTAAACACCATCACTGTAAACACCATCACCATCACTGTAAACACCATCACCACCACTGTAAACATCATCACCACCACTGTAAACACCATTACCATTGTAAACACCTTTACCACTGTAAACACCATCACCACCGCCACTGTAAACATCATCACCACCACTGTAAACACCATTACCATTGTAAACACCTTCACCACTGTAAACACCATCACCACTACTGTAAACAACATCACCATTGTAAACATCACCACCACTGTAAACACCATCACCACCACCACTGTAAACACCATCACCACCACTGTAAACACCATCACCATCACTGTAAACACCATCAACACCACCACCACCACTGTAAACACCACCACACCACTGTAAACAACATCATCACCGTAAACACCATCACCACCACCCCATAAACACCATCACCACCATCACCGTAAACACCATCATCACCATCACCGTAAACATCACCACCACTACCGCTGTAAACACTGAATTATTCTAATTTTGGGGGAAAATTGATGGAATAGCTCTTTAAGGAGCTCAGAATAAATGTGTGCAGTGATTGTGTGTGATTGATTATTAGTATTGATTATCAGGTGTGAAGAGTGATGTCTGGTGGAAGCTGTTCTGAGTGAATATGCTACAGCACTGCAACACAGAACATTCTGGAATAAACTGCTTTAGTTTAACTGCGGCCTCCAGTTCACACCCGGAGCTGAAGCTGAATCTGAGGGAAGCTGAATCTGAGGGAAGCTGAATCTGAGGGAAGCTGAATCTGAGGGAAGCTGAATCTGTGTAGTTAATAATATACATACACAATGTTTGTTAAAGTGGTCTCTCTTTTCTGCAGCCCTCGCTCACACACCGCGGCGTCTCTGCTCATCTCTGAAGACGCTTTGAGTGACTGCATCACAGTGGACCCAGTTCACACCTGTACTGAGAGGTCCGATTAGGACTGGACCACCCAATTACAGGCGTGAACGGCACTCTGACATCAGCAAACACGCCGTTAGGCATCACTTCCAGCTGGACCTGGAGTGTGTCTTAAATTATCTGTTTCTCTTTTTCTTTAAATTAGCAGAATTTAATACACATGGGCCTAATATAACGAAAACTCGCGCCAGCATTCCAGACCCCCCCATCCCCCCACCCCCAAACACGCCCCCCCGCTGTGTCAGAACATGTTCAGCTGGAGGCTGATTCGCTAAATGAATTCTGAGATGTGTTTTGCTGAAAAGCCCTCATGGGCTTAAAGTTGAAAACAGCAGAAAAAAGAGGAGGTGGGTGGAGGAGTGAGAGCGAGAGGCATTTACAGAAAAAAGAAAGAGTGAAGTATTCAGACGGCAGTGATGACCACTTTCATTCACAGACACAATATTAAGTGCTGTGTTTTAACACTTCTCAGTTTTAATTGTGTTTGGCTGCAGCATCACAGCACTGGAGACACGACTGGATATCACAATACACAGATCTGAGAAATCCTCCTGGTATCCAATCCGCTCATCATGAATTTAGAGAATTAGAGATGTTCAGTGTAGAACAAATACTTCAAAATAAATAAAAACAATCCAAACAATGATTACTCTAAACAACTCCAACCAGTCACAGCTCTAAACAACTCCAACCAGTCACAGCTCTAAACAACTCCAACCAGTCACAGCTCTAAACAACTCCAACCAGTCACAGCTCTAAACAACTCCAACCAGTCACCGCTCTAAACAACTCCAACCAGTCACAACTCTAAACAACTCCAACCAGTCACAGCTCTAAACAACTCCAACCAGTCACAGCTCTAAACAACTCCAACCAGTCACAGCTCTAAACAACTCCAACCAGTCACAGCTCTAAACAACTCCAACCAGTCACCGCTCTAAACAACTCCAACCAGTCACAGCTCTAAACAACTCCAACCAGTCACAGCTCTAAACAACTCCAACCAGTCACCGCTCTAAACAACTCCAACCAGTCACAGCTCTAAACAACTCCAACCAGTCACAGCTCTAAACAACTCCAACCAGTCACCGCTCTAAACAACTCCAACCAGTCACAACTCTAAACAACTCCAACCAGTCACAGCTCTAAACAACTCCAACCAGTCACAGCTCTAAACAACTCCAACCAGTCACAGCTCTAAACAACTCCAACCAGTCACAGCTCTAAACAACTCCAACCAGTCACAGCTCTAAACAACTCCAACCAGTCACAGCTCTAAACAACTCCAACCAGTCACAGCTCTAAACAACTCCAACCAGTCACAGCTCTAAACAACTCCAACCAGTCACAGCTCTAAACAACTCCAACCAGTCACAGCTCTAAACAACTCCAACCAGTCACAGCTCTAAACAACTCCAACCAGTCACAGCTCTAAACAACTCCAACCAGTCACAGCTCTAAACAACTCCAACCAGTCACAGCTCTAAACAACTCCAACCAGTCACCGCTCTAAACAACTCCAACCAATCACCGCTCTAAACAACTCCAACCAGTCACCGCTCTAAACAACTCCAACCAGTCACCGCTCTAAACAACTCCAACCAGTCACAGCTCTAAACAACTCCAACCAGTGCCCACTATAAAGACTCCCACTGATACCCCCTCTAAACAACTCCAACCAGTGCCCACTATAAAGACTCCCACTGATACCCCCTCTAAACGACTCCAACCAGTCCCCACTATAAAGACTCCCACTGATACCCCCTCTAAACAACTCCAACCAGTGCCCACTATAAAGACTCCCACTGATACCCACTCTAAACAACTCCAACCAGTGCCCACTATAAAGACTCCCACCGATACCTGCTCTAAACAACTCCAACCAGTGCCCACTATAAAGACTCCCACCGATACCCCCTCTAAACGACTCCAACCAGTGCCCACTATAAAGACTCCCACTGATACCCCCTCTAAACGACTCCAACCAGTCCCCACTATAAAGACTCCCACTGATACCCCCTCTAAACAACTCCAACCAGTGCCCACTATAAAGACTCCCACCGATACCCCCTCTAAACAACTCCAACCAGTCCCCACTATAAAGACTCCCACTGATACCCCCTCTAAACGACTCCAACCAGTGCCCACTATAAAGACTCCCACTGATACCCCCTCTAAACGACTCCAACCAGTGCCCACTATAAAGACTCCCACTGATACCCCCTCTAAACGACTCCAACCAGTGCCCACTATAAAGACTCCCACTGATACCCCCTCTAAACAACTCCAACCAGTGCCCACTATAAAGACTCCCACTGATACCCCCTCTAAACGACTCCAACCAGTGCCCACTATAAAGACTCCCACTGATACCCGCTCTAAACAACTCCAACCAGTGCCCACTATAAAGACTCCCACCGATACCCCCTCTAAACAACTCCAACCAGTGCCCACTATAAAGACTCCCACCGATACCCACTCTAAACAACTCCAACCAGTCACCGCTCTGAAAAACTCCAACCAGTGCCCACTATAAAGACTCCCACTGATACCCGCTCTAAACAACTCCAACCAGTGCCCACTATAAAGACTCCCACCGATACCCGCTCTAAACAACTCCAACCAGTGGCCACTATAAAGACTCCCACCAATACCCACTCTAAACAACTCCAACCAGTCACCGCTCTAAACAACGCCAACCAGTCTCCGCTCTAAACAACTCCAACCAGTGCCCACTATAAAGACTCCCACCGATACCCACTCTAAACAACTCCAACCAGTCACCGCTCTAAACAACTCCAACCAGTCACCGCTCTAAACAACTCCAACCAGTGCCCACTATAAAGACTCCCACTGATACCCCCTCTAAACAACTCCAACCAGTGCCCACTATAAAGACTCCCACCAATACCCACTCTAAACAACTCCAACCAGTCACCGCTCTAAACAACGCCAACCAGTCTCCGCTCTAAACAACTCCAACCAGTGCCCACTATAAACACTCCCACTGATACCCCCTCTAAACAACTCCAACCAGTGCCCACTATAAAGACTCCCACCAATACCCGCTCTAAACGACTCCTATTAGTGCCCACTCTAAACGACTTCAAACAGTGCCCCATCTAAACGACTCCAACCAGTGCCCACTCCAAACGACTGCTCAAAACGACCCCACCCAGTGCCCGCTCTAAATAACTACTCTAAACGACCCCACCCAGTGCCCGCTCTAAACGACTCCAACCAATGCCCGCTCTAAACGACTCCGGGTGATGCCTGTTTTAAACTACTCCAGGTGAGGCTGTGTGTGTGTGAGGTGTCGTGTGTGTGTGGAGGCTGTGTGTGTGTGGAGGCTGTGTGTGTGTGGAGGCTGTGTGTGTGTGGAGGCTGTGTGTGTGTGTGGAGGCTGTGGAGAGGTGAGGAAGGTTACGGAGGATGTGTGGAGGCTGTGTGTGTGTGGAGGCTGTGTGTGTGAGGTGTCGTGTGTGTGTGGAGGCTGTGTGTGTGTGAGGTGTCGTGTGTGTGTGGAGGCTGTGTGTGTGTGGAGGCTGTTTGCGTGTGGAGGCTGTGTGTGTGTGGAGGATGTGTGAGGTGTCGTGTGTGTGTGGAGGCTGTTTGTGTGTGGAGGCTGTGTGCGTGTGGAGGCTGTGTGTGTGTGGAGGCTGTGTGTGTGGAGGCTGTGTGTGTGTGGAGGCTGTGTGTGTGTGGAGGCTGTGTGTGTGTGTGGAGGCTGTGAAGAGGTGAGGAAGGTTACGGAGGATGTGTGGAGGCTGTGTGTGTGTGGAGGCTGTGTGTGTGTGTGGAGGCTGTGTGTGTGTGGAGGCTGTGTGTGTCTGGAGGCTGTGTGTGTGTGAGGTGTCGTGTGTGTGTGTGGAGGCTGTGTGTGTGTGTGAGGTGTCGTGTGTGTGGAGGCTGTTTGCGTGTGGAGGCTGTGTGTGTGTGTGGAGGATGTGTGAGGTGTCGTGTGTGTGTGGAGGCTGTGTGTGTGTGGAGGCTGTGTGTGTGTGTGGAGGCTGTGTGTGTGTGTGGAGGCTGTAAAGAGGTGAGGAAGGTTACGGAGGATGTGTGAGGTGTCGTGTGTGTGTGGAGGCTGTGTGTGTGTGTGAAGGCTGTGTGTGTGTGAAGGCTGTGTGTGTGTGGAGGCTGTGGAGAGGTGAGGAAGGTTACGGAGGATGTGTGAGGTGTCGTGTGTGTGTGAAGGCTGTGTGTGTGTGAAGGCTGTGTGTGTGTGGAGGCTGTGTGTGTGTGTGTGGAGGCTGTGTGTGTGTGTGGAGGCTGTGGAGAGGTGAGGAAGGTTACGGAGGATGTGTGAGGTGTCGTGTGTGTGTGAAGGCTGTGTGTGTGGAGGCTGTGTGTGTGTGTGGAGGCTGTGTGTGTGTGTGAAGGCTGTGTGTGTGTGAAGGCTGTGTGTGTGTGGAGGCTGTGTGTGTGTGTGGAGGCTGTGTGTGTGTGTGGAGGCTGTGGAGAGGTGAGGAAGGTTACGGAGGATGTGTGAGGTGTCGTGTGTGTGTGAAGGCTGTGTGTGTGTGGAGGCTGTGTGTGTGTGTGTGGAGGCTGTGTGTGTGTGTGGAGGATGTGTGAGGTGTCGTGTGTGTGTGAAGGCTGTGTGTGTGTGGAGGCTGTGTGTGTGTGTGGAGGCTGTGTGTGTGTGTGGAGGCTGTGGAGAGGTGAGGAAGGTTACGGAGGATGTGTGAGGTGTCGTGTGTGTGTGAAGGCTGTGTGTGTGTGGAGGCTGTGTGTGTGTGGAGGCTGTGTGTGTGAAGGCTGTGTGTGTGTGGAGGCTGTGTGTGTGTGGAGGCTGTGTGTGTGTGTGGAGGCTGTGTGTGTGTGGAGGCTGTGTGTGTGTGGAGGCTGTGTGTGTGTGGAGGCTGTGGAGAGGTGAGGAATGTTACGGAGGATGTGTGAGGCTGTGTGTGTGTGTGAAGGCTGTGTGTGTGTGGAGGCTGTGTGTGTGTGTGGAGGCTGTGTGTGTGTGGAGGCTGTGTGTGTGTGTGGAGGCTGTGGAGAGGTGAGGAAGGTTACGGAGGATGTGTGAGGTGTCGTGTGTGTGTGAAGGCTGTGTGTGTGTGGAGGCTGTGTGTGTGTGTGGAGGCTGTGTGTGTGTGGAGGCTGTGTGTGTGTGTGGAGGCTGTGGAGAGGTGAGGAAGGTTACGGAGGATGTGTGAGGTGTCGTGTGTGTGTGAAGGCTGTGTGTGTGTGGAGGATGTGTGTGTGTGTGGAGGCTGTGTGTGTGTGGAGGCTGTGTGTGTGTGTGGAGGCTGTGGAGAGGTGAGGAAGGTTACGGAGGATGTGTGAGGTGTCGTGTGTGTGTGAAGGCTGTGTGTGTGTGGAGGCTGTGTGTGTGTGTGGAGGCTGTGGAGAGGTGAGGAAGGTTACGGAGGATGTGTGAGGTGTCGTGTGTGTGTGAAGGCTGTGTGTGTGTGGAGGCTGTGTGTGTGTGGAGGCTGTGTGTGTGTGTGGAGGCTGTGGAGAGGTGAGGAAGGTTACGGAGGATGTGTGAGGTGTCGTGTGTGTGTGAAGGCTGTGTGTGTGTGGAGGCTGTGTGTGTGTGTGGAGGCTGAGTGTGTGTGGAGGCTGTGTGTGTGTGTGTGGAGGCTGTGGAGAGGTGAGGAAGGTTACGGAGGATGTGTGAGGCTGTGTGTGTGTGTGTGAAGGGCTGTGTGTGTGTGGAGGCTGTGTGTGTGTGTGGAGGCTGTGTGTGTGTGGAGGCTGTGTGTGTGTGGAGGCTGTGTGTGTGTGTGGAGGCTGTTGGAGAGGTGAGGAAGGTTACGGAGGATGTGTGAGGTGTCGTGTGTGTGTGAAGGCTGTGTGTGTGTGGAGGCTGTGTGTGTGTGGAGGCTGTGTGTGTGTGTGTGGAGGCTGTGGAGAGGTGAGGAAGGTTACGGAGGATGTGTGAGGCTGTGTGTGTGTGTGAAGGCTGTGTGTGTGTGGAGGCTGTGTGTGTGTGTGGAGGCTGTGTGTGTGTGGAGGCTGTGTGTGTGTGGAGGCTGTGTGTGTGTGTGGAGGCTGTGGAGAGGTGAGGAAGGTTACGGAGGATGTGTGAGGTGTCGTGTGTGTGTGAAGGCTGTGTGTGTGTGGAGGCTGTGTGTGTGTGGAGGCTGTGTGTGTGTGTGGAGGCTGTGGAGAGGTGAGGAAGGTTACGGAGGATGTGTGAGGCTGTGTGTGTGTGTGAAGGCTGTGTGTGTGTGGAGGCTGTGTGTGTGTGTGTGTGGAGGCTGTGTGTGTGTGGAGGCTGTGTGTGTGTGTGGAGGCTGTGGAGAGGTGAGGAAGGTTACGGAGGATGTGTGAGGTGTCGTGTGTGTGTGAAGGCTGTGTGTGTGTGGAGGCTGTGTGTGTGTGTGGAGGCTGTGTGTGTGTGGAGGCTGTGTGTGTGTGTGGAGGCTGTGGAGAGGTGAGGAAGGTTACGGAGGATGTGTGAGGTGTCATGTGTGTGTGAAGGCTGTGTGTGTGTGGAGGCTGTGTGTGTGTGGAGGCTGTGTGTGTGTGTGGAGGCTGTGGAGAGGTGAGGAAGGTTACGGAGGATGTGCGAGGTGTCGTGTGTGTGTGAAGGCTGTGTGTGTGTGGAGGCTGTGTGTGTGTGGAGGCTGTGTGTGTGTGTGGAGGCTGTGAGAGGTGAGGAAGGTTTACGGAGGATGTGTGAGGGTGTCGTGTGTGTGTGAAGGCTGTGTGTGTGTGGAGGCTGTGTGTGTGTGTGGAGGCTGTGTGTGTGTGTGGAGGCTGTGGAGAGGTGAGGAAGGTTACGGAGGATGTGTGAGGTGTCGTGTGTGTGTGAAGGCTGTGTGTGTGGAGGCTGTGTGTGTGTGTGGAGGCTGTGTGTGTGTGGAGGCTGTGTGTGTGTGTGGAGGCTGTGTGTGTGTGTGTGGAGGCTGTGTGTGTGTGTGGAGCTGTGAGAGGTGAGGAAGGTTACGGAGGATGTGTGAGGTGTCATGTGTGTGTGAAGGCTGTGTGTGTGTGAAGGCTGTGTGTGTGTGGAGGCTGTGTGTGTGTGGAGGCTGTGTGTGTGTGTGGAGGCTGTGGAGAGGTGAGGAAGGTTACGGAGGATGTGTGAGGCTGTGTGTGTGTGTGGAGGCTGTGTGTGTGTGTGAAGGCTGTGTGTGTGTGAAGGCTGTGTGTGTGTGTGGAGGCTGTGTGTGTGTGTGGAGGCTGTGGAGAGGTGAGGAAGGTTACGGAGGATGTGTGAGGTGTCGTGTGTGTGTGAAGGCTGTGTGTGTGTGGAGGCTGTGTGTGTATGGAGGCTGTGTGTGTGTGTGGAGGCTGTGGAGAGGTGAGGAAGGTTACGGAGGATGTGTGAGGTGTCGTGTGTGTGTGAAGGCTGTGTGTGTGTGGAGGCTGTGTGTGTGTGGAGGCTGTGTGTGTGTGTGGAGGCTGTGGAGAGGTGAGGAAGGTTACGGAGGATGTGTGAGGCTGTGTGTGTGTGTGGAGGCTGTGTGTGTGTGTGGAGGCTGTGTGTGTGTGTGGAGGCTGTGTGTGTGTGGAGGCTGTGTGTGTGTGTGTGGAGGCTGTGTGTGTGTGTGGAGGCTGTGTGTGTGTGGAGGCTGTGTGTGTGTGTGGAGGCTGTGTGTGTGTGTGGAGGCTGTGTGTGTGTGTGGAGGCTGTGGAGAGGTGAGGAAGGTTACGGAGGATGTGTGAGGTGTCGTGTGTGTGTGAAGGCTGTGTGGTGTGGAGGCTGTGTGTGTGTGTGGAGGCTGTGTGTGTGTGAAGGCTGTGTGTGTGTGGAGGCTGTGTGTGTGTGTGGAGGCTGTGGAGAGGTGAGGAAGGTTACGGAGGATGTGTGAGATGTCGTGTGTGTGTGAAGGCTGTGTGTGTGTGAAGGCTGTGTGTGTGTGAAGGCTGTGTGTGTGTGGAGGCTGTGTGTGTGTGGAGGCTGTGTGTGTGTGTGGAGGCTGTGTGTGTGTGTGGAGGCTGTGGAGAGGTGAGGAAGGTTACGGAGGATGTGTGAGGTGTCGTGTGTGTGTGAAGGCTGTGTGTGTGTGGAGGCTGTGTGTGTGTGTGGAGGCTGTGTGTGTGTGTGGAGGCTGTGTGTGTGTGTGGAGGCTGTGGAGAGGTGAGGAAGGTTACGGAGGATGTGTGAGGTGTCGTGTGTGTGTGTCCTGCTGAAGGAGAATCTCCTGTGATGTCGCTGTCTGTCACACCGTCTCTCTGTCTCCTCTACAAATAAACCTGCCACTCTATCCCCCAATATCTCGTTTCCACGGCGACCTGAGCTCTCTTCATTCTCTCTCACTCTTCCTGCCCCCCCCGCCACCCGTCCCCCGTCCCCTTCTCATCCCTCCATCTGTCTCGCCTTCTCTCGTTCTCTTTCTTCTCCCTCTGACTTTGGAAACCAAATTTCTGAACTGGCTTCGGTTTCACACAGCAGACACCCTCTAATCACCAAACACAGCCTCGTGCGTTTTTATACGGTGTCAGGACGCGGGGTCTTGAATGGGCTCTGTAAACCATATATCTTCATATTCATAATATTATTACTTTTATACAGAACTGAGCAAAAGTTTTTGGACACTTGGACACATTGTTATATATAAAAAAGCTATTATTTCCAGACAGGAAATTTTTATTTACTCAGTAAACACGTTATTATTAAATATTAAACAGTATTAATAGAGTAAGTAGTGCTTTTTTCTCATCTAATACCTGCTTTGACTGCTCAGTACTTCATTAAGCTAAATCAAGATTTGCTGCTGAAGGAACTGAACACATTCATACAATGTCTGGGGCGTCCAGGAGAAATCTGGAACCTAACTTTGTTCTTCAAACTGGATCAAGATCTGATCTACTTCTCTCACAATAACATATTCATGATACTTTGTATTGTATGTCTGATTATTTACATCTGTTCTAATCAGATCTGCTCTTATGACTGGTGAACACACACTTACTGATCAGATAAAGACTTTTAAACCATCATCTTAAGGTCCCCAGAGTTTTACACAGTAGTGTATATAATGGAAAGTGACAGCTGCTCTCTAACTTGTGTAAACATTTCATGATAAACAGACCAAAACAGATTGAATCAGTACTGATATATTTAATAATGTCTATTAGAAGTGTACTGTATACACAAGTTTAAAAATTCTGGTCAAATTCTATGTGCTATTGATTTTATAAGTAAATAAATAAAGTTACACAGTGTAACTAAGTAAACGCGTCCTCCACTGAGAACATTTCTGTGCTGTTTTTGGAAAAAACTCCCAACTTTTCGTCCACATCTGACTTTATTCCACCTCAAACTTTCAAATCAGTAATTAAATAATATTCTCACTATTGTTGGGACAAAACACGCCTATATTCATTATAGTTCTTCATCTTTTGCCATTCATTTTAAGTCCTAGCTGACCTTAACATTGTGTTATTATTATTATTATTATTATTATTATTATTATTATTATTATTATTATTATTATTATTATTATTCAGCAATAACTTATACAGTTTAGACTGAAATATTATAAACTAGACACTAAAAACGTAAACCTTTATAGAATTTATAGAATTTTGGGTACAGCATATTAGTACTTGGTAAAAATTACATATGGAAGTGTTTGTGAATGACAAGCTATAACTTCTATTTACTGCAGTTTGTTGTTATGAATTTCTGTTTACTTAGTGAGATATCTGGTTATAGGTTTCAGATATGTTTTAGTGACTCTAAATTTTTGAGCAATTATTATTGTTGTTGTTGTTTATAATAATAATAATAATAATAATAATAATAATAATAATAATGAGAATCGGAAAAATTGTGCTATTGTTATTATTATTATTATTGTGGTTATTATTATTATTATTATTATTATTATTAAGAAGAAAAGGAAGAGGAAGAAGAAGAAAAAATTTGATATTATTATTATTATTATTATTATTATTATTATTATTAATATTAATAATAATAATAATAATAATAATAATAATAATAATAATACGTCAAATTTGTATAATGATGGACTGATAGAAACTGGGCAAAATGACAAAGAACAGAATCTGGTTATATTAACTTCCATGAAAAGTTATAAATGTTTGGTGAGGTTTTGTTCTGACAGTAATATGTAACAGTAATATGTGTAATAAGAATGTATGCCTAATTTTACTCTTACACACAATATCTTATTATTATCATCTTCTTCTTCTTATTATTATTATTATTATTTAATCCTAGTAAAATTTAATACTTAGCTCCAGTAAAAACACTTTACAAAGTCAGGAGAGTTTAGTTTGTCCTGATGGTCAGAACTGGTTTTTACTGGTTGGAATACAGTCAGAAAACTACTGTCCCAATACTGTATGAAAACAAACACACACCCTACATACTCAGACGCTAAAACTAAACTCAGAGTTGATTCTGAGAGTAACAGTCGTGTAACATACATGAAACTCAGAGGACCTGAACCCCAAAACAGTGTTAATCTAATGTAAATGTAAATAATCACACAGTCTGAAGATCTGAATCTGAAGATGATCTGAATAAGAGTATATAATACTGATAATATTTATTGATGTCCTATAAAGTGAGGAAACGTTTGAATTCTGTGAAGCTCAGAGAGTTATTAGATCTCACTCACCTTCGAGTAATCAGTCTGTTTGGTCATATTCTGGGTCTGTAGAGACGGAGAGACAAACACAGTCAGTCTGTGTTACTGAACCACTGAAACTACCTCGCTCTGATTGTGTGCTTCTTCCTGCATGCAGTTAAAGTTAGACCAATTAGACAAAGTCTAACTAATTATATTATTCTATTTAATATACTGTAATTATATTAAATATTGATTATCTTACAATTAAACACGTTCAGGAAGGAAAAAAGGCTCCTTTTGATCATTTGTCAGCTTTGAAATAATTTTATATCAAACTCTGACCCTAAAGAAACAAGAGGCTCCAGTAGATCCGTTTCTCCAGAGTTACCACTAATCTAATGTAAACATCACCACCACTGTAAACACCACCACCACTGTAAACACCACCACCACTGTAAACACCATCACCACCACTGTAAACATCATTACCACTGTAAACACCACCACCACTGTAAACACCATCACCACCACTGTAAACATCATTACCACTGTAAACACCACCACCACTGTAAACACCACCACCACTGTAAACACCATCACCACCACTGTAAACATCATCACCACTGTAAACACCACCACCACCACTGTAAACATCATCACCACTGTAAACACCACCACCACCACTGTAAACACCATCACCACCACTGTAAACATCATTACCACTGTAAACACCACCACCACTGTAAACACCAACACCACTGTAAACACCATCACCACTGTAAACACCATCACCACCACTGTAAACATCATCACCACTGTAAACACCATCACCACCACTGTAAACATCATCACCACTGTAAACACCACCACCACTGTAAACATCATCACCACTGTAAACATCACCACCACCACTGTAAACATCATTACCACTGTAAACATCACCACCACTATAAACATCATTACCACTGTAAACATCACCACCACTGTAAACACCATCACCACAACTGTAAACATCATCACCACCACTGTAAACATCACCACCACTGTAAACATCATCACCACCAATGTAAACACCATCACCACCACTGTAAACATCACCACCACTGTAAACACCATCACCACCACTGTAAACATCATCACCACTGTAAACACCACCACCACCACTATAAACACCACCACCACTGTAAACATCATCACCACTGTAAACATCACCACCACTGTAAACATCACCACCACCACTGTAAACATCATTACCACTGTAAACACCATCACCGCCACTGTAAACATCATTACCACTGTAAACATCACCACCACTGTAAACACCATCACCACAACTGTAAACATCACCACCACCACTGTAAACATCACCACCACTGTAAACATCATCACCACCAATGTAAACACCATCACCACCACTGTAAACATCACCACCACCACTGTAAACATCATCACCACCAATGTAAACACCATCACCACTGTAAACATCACCACCACCACTGTAAACATCATCGCCACCACTGTAAACACCATCACCACCACTGTAAACACCATCACCACTGTAAACGCCATCACCACCACTGTAAACATCATTACCACTGTAAACACCACCACCACCACTATAAACACCACCACCACTGTAAACATCATCACCACCACTGTAAACATCATTACCACTGTAAACACCATCACCACCACTGTAAACATCATTACCACTGTAAACACCATCACCACTGTAAACATCATCACCACTGTAAACACCACCACCACTGTAAACATCATCACCACTGTAAACATCACCACCACCACTGTAAACATCATCACCACTGTAAACATCACCACCACCACTGTAAACATCATTACCACTGTAAACATCACCACCACTGTAAACATCATTACCACTGTAAACATCACCACCACTGTAAACACCATCACCACAACTGTAAACATCACCACCACCACTGTAAACATCACCACCACTGTAAACATCATCACCACCAATGTAAACATCACCACCACTGTAAACACCATCACCACCACTGTAAACATCATCACCACTGTAAACACCACCACCACTGTAAACATCATCACCACTGTAAACATCACCACCACCACTGTAAACATCATTACCACTGTAAACATCACCACCACTATAAACATCATTACCACTGTAAACATCACCACCACTGTAAACACCATCACCACAACTGTAAACATCACCACCACCACTGTAAACATCACCACCACTGTAAACATCATCACCACCAATGTAAACACCATCACCACCACTGTAAACACCATCACCACCACTGTAAACATCATCACCACTGTAAACACCACCACCACCACTATAAACACCACCACCACTGTAAACATCATCACCACTGTAAACATCACCACCACTGTAAACATCACCACCACCACTGTAAACATCATTACCACTGTAAACACCATCACCGCCACTGTAAACATCATTACCACTGTAAACATCACCACCACTGTAAACACCATCACCACCACTGTAAACATCACCACCACTGTAAACATCATCACCACCAATGTAAACACCATCACCACCACTGTAAACATCACCACCACCACTGTAAACATCATCACCACCAATGTAAACACCATCACCACTGTAAACATCACCACCACCACTGTAAACATCATCGCCACCACTGTAAACACCATCACCACCACTGTAAACACCATCACCACTGTAAACGCCATCACCACCACTGTAAACATCATTACCACTGTAAACACCACCACCACCACTATAAACACCACCACCACTGTAAACATCATCACCACCACTGTAAACATCATTACCACTGTAAACACCATCACCACCACTGTAAACATCATTACCACTGTAAACACCATCACCACTGTAAACATCATCACCACTGTAAACACCACCACCACTGTAAACATCATCACCACTGTAAACACCACCACCACTGTAAACATCATCACCACTGTAAACATCACCACCACTGTAAACATCATTACCACTGTAAACATCACCACCACTGTAAACACCATCACCACAACTGTAAACATCACCACCACCACTGTAAACATCACCACCACTGTAAACATCATCACCACCAATGTAAACATCACCACCACTGTAAACACCATCACCACCACTGTAAACATCATCAACACTGTAAACACCACCACCACTGTAAACATCATCACCACTGTAAACATCACCACCACCACTGTAAACATCATTACCACTGTAAACATCACCACCACTATAAACATCATTACCACTGTAAACATCACCACCACTGTAAACACCATCACCACAACTGTAAACATCACCACCACCACTGTAAACATCACCACCACTGTAAACATCATCACCACCAATGTAAACACCATCACCACCACTGTAAACATCACCACCACTGTAAACACCATCACCACCACTGTAAACATCATCACCACTGTAAACACCACCACCACCACTATAAACACCACCACCACTGTAAACATCATCACCACTGTAAACATCACCACCACTGTAAACATCACCACCACCACTGTAAACATCATTACCACTGTAAACACCATCACCGCCACTGTAAACATCATTACCACTGTAAACATCACCACCACTGTAAACACCATCACCACAACTGTAAACATCACCACCACCACTGTAAACATCACCACCACTGTAAACATCATCACCACCAATGTAAACACCATCACCACCACTGTAAACATCACCACCACCACTGTAAACATCATCACCACCAATGTAAACACCATCACCACTGTAAACATCACCACCACCACTGTAAACATCATCGCCACCACTGTAAACACCATCACCACCACTGTAAACACCATCACCACTGTAAACGCCATCACCACCACTGTAAACATCATTACCACTGTAAACACCACCACCACCACTATAAACACCACCACCACTGTAAACATCATCACCACCACTGTAAACATCATTACCACTGTAAACACCATCACCACCACTGTAAACATCATTACCACTGTAAACACCATCACCACTGTAAACACCACCACCACTATAAACACCACCACCACTGTAAACATCATTACCACTATAAACACCACCACCACTGTAAACACCATCACCACCACTGTAAACATCATTACCACTGTAAACACCACCACCACTGTAAACATCATCACCACTGTAAACACCACCACCACTGTAAACACCATCACCACTGTAAACACCATCACCACCACTGTAAACATCATCACCACCACTGTAAACATCACCACCACCACTGTAAACACTATCACCACTGTAAACACCACCACCACTGTAAACATCATCACCACTGTAAACATCACCACCACCACTGTAAACATCATTACCACTGTAAACATCACCACCACTGTAAACATCATTACCACTGTAAACATCACCACCACTGTAAACACCATCACCACAACTGTAAACATCACCACCACCACTGTAAACATCACCACCACTGTAAACATCATCACCACCAATGTAAACACCATCACCACCACTGTAAACATCACCACCACTGTAAACACCATCACCACCACTGTAAACATCATCACCACCACTGTAAACACCATCATCACCACCACTGTAAACATCACCACCACTGTAAACACCATCACCACTGTAAACATCACCACCACCACTGTAAACATCATTACCACTGTAAACACCATCGCCACCACTGTAAACATCATTACCACTATAAACACCATCACCACCACTGTAAATACCATCACCACTGTAAACGCCATCACCACCACTGTAAACATCATTACCACTGTAAACACCACCACCACCACTATAAACACCACCACCACTGTAAACATCATCACCACTGTAAACATCACCACCACTGTAAACATCACCACCACCACTGTAAACATCATTACCACTGTAAACACCATCACCGCCACTGTAAACATCATTACCACTGTAAACATCACCACCACTGTAAACACCATCACCACAACTGTAAACATCACCACCACCACTGTAAACATCACCACCACTGTAAACATCATCACCACCACTGTAAACATCACCACCACTGTAAACGCCATCACCACCACTGTAAACACCACCACTGTAAACATCATCACCACCACTGTAAACATCACCACCAATGTAAACACCATCACCACCACTGTAAACATCACCACCACTGTAAACACCATCACCACCACTGTAAACATCACCACCAATGTAAACACCATCACCACCACTGTAAACATCACCACCACCACTGTAAACATCATCACCACCAATGTAAACACCATCACCACTGTAAACATCACCACCACCACTGTAAACATCATCGCCACCACTGTAAACACCATCACCACCACTGTAAACACCATCACCACTGTAAACATCACCACCACCACTGTAAACATCATCGCCACCACTGTAAACACCACCACCACCACTATAAACACCACCACCACTGTAAACATCATCACCACCACTGTAAACATCATTACCACTGTAAACACCATCACCACCACTGTAAACATCATTACCACTGTAAACACCACCACCACTATAAACACCACCACCACTGTAAACATCATTACCACTATAAACACCACCACCACTGTAAACATCATCACCACCAATGTAAACACCATCACCACTGTAAACACCATCACCACTGTAAACACCATCACCACCACTGTAAACATCATCATCACCACTGTAAACACCATCATCACCACTGTAAACACCATCACCACCACTGTAAACATCATTACCACTGTAAACACCACCACCACTGTAAACATCATCGCCACCACTGTAAACACCATCACCACCACTGTAAACATCATTACCACCAATGTAAACACCATCACCACTGTAAACATCATCGCCACCACTGTAAACACCATCTGAAGCACTTCACACCAAAACACACTCTGGATCACTCTGTTTTCAAAGTTCAGTGGACTTTAGGTTTAGGGAGGGTCAGAGTATCTCATTCTGTTCTCTGTCTGTTGTACTGTGTATCTGATTATCACAAACCACGATGTCTGCTCAGTGGAGACAAAATGAACTTTTATGTGTGTGGACTCTTTTCAGTCTTCAGAGTCTGTAAACTAAAGCTGAATTTGTTACAATAAGAATTTGTAACCAGTGTTTTACAAATTCATCTGATGGACATGGATACAAGAAACTTTAGAGAACGTGAAAGTAACCAGAACTGCTTTGTTACTGTGTTCTATAATAACAGCCTTAAAATGAGTTCATGATTAATAAAATGAACCTTCTGAACAATGAACAATCAATTTAGGTCCATTTTGCTGCAATAAAAATAAAAAATAAAAATTGTAACTTTAATGATACTAAAATTGTGATATTTATGTTTTCCTCTGGAGAGAAAGTTTGCAGCTAAAAAATATTACAATGTATGTTACTGCAGTAATAATAATAATAATAATTATAAATTGCACTTCACATACAGCAAACAATAAAACCTGCTCCGCTCTGCTGCAGTGCTACTCCACCCAAATTTACTAATACAACACAACTTCACTTTAACACTACTCGACATTAAACATAAAACATTAAAACAAAATAAAGTCTGGAGAATATTATTGATGTATCTCTAAATTTAATCGGAGGTGATTTATGGAAAGTGCTGCTGTACCTGCTGTAACTGGTTTAGCCATCGCTCGGGCCCCACGATCAGCCGATGAAACACCACAGGAGCCGAGTCCAGGCTGAACGCAGCCGGGTCAGAACCACTCTTCAGAAACGGCTGCAGGTCCGAGTTCAGCTACAACACACACACACACACCAGGATTACACACAGAGGTCAGGACACATATTTGTCTGAAGCTGAAGGGACCAAGTTGCTCCTCCTGACAGGGATAAGAACGGTTCCAGCTCCTGCCAGCATTCACTTAGGACCCCCCATCCCCCCTCCAGTGGGACTAAACCTAAAATCAAGTACATTTATGTACAGTCTGTAAAACAGTGTGTAGAGGCTGGTTTAGGTCAGTGATGGCATACAACCCGTTTCCTACATCACAAATTAATACAGCTGACCAGCGAGGGGCGCATCGCAGGCGGCTGACACTAGTGTACACACTAGCATGGCCAGCAGGCTGCTACGCTACAGGCTAAACCAGTGGTCCTGGAGAGACAGACGTCCTACCAGCCAAGTTTCTACCTCTTCCCAAGTCCCTGATTGGCTGGATCAGATACACTGGAGCCAAGTAAGTGAGGAGGGGCAGCATATTGGATACAGGTTGTACAGCAGCTCTGCAGCACTGGGACTGGAGACCACTACTGTAAACCAGGGCTATCCACATATCGCCAACACTCACTCCCTCACCTGCACTGTAAGTGTCTACACAGCGAGAGCTGAGAACAGTGGCTCAGACATTCAGGTGAAAGGCTCCTGTGTGTGTATGTCATCTGGCTTAAATGTGGATTAAACGATAATCACCGGTACATCCTCCCACTACAGTTCCTTCCCACAATTCACCTGCACATTTAGCTCTGAGCATTATTCCCACTGCTTGTTAACACTGACATGTTATCTTCCAGCTAGTGGCTCTCAGTAGGCTCTCAGTAGACTCTCAGTGGACTCTCAGTGGACTCTCAGTAGGCTCTCAGTAGACTCTCAGTGGACTCTCAGTAGACTCTCAGTAGACTCTCAGTAGGCTCTCAGTAGACTCTCAGTAGGCTCTCAGTAGACTCTCAGTAGACTCTCAGTAGGCTCTCAGTAGACTCTCAGTGGACTCTCAGTAGACTCTCAGTAGACTCTCAGTAGACTCTCAGTAGGCTCTCAGTAGACTCTCAGTAGACTCTCAGTAGACTCTCAGTAGGCTCTCAGTAGACTCTCAGTAGGCTCTCAGTAGACTCTCAGTAGACTCTCAGTAGACTCTCAGTAGACTCTCAGTAGGCTCTCAGTAGACTCTCAGTAGACTCTCAGTAGACTCTCAGTAGACTCTCAGTAGACTCTCAGTAGACTCTCAGTAGACTCTCAGTAGGCTCTCAGTAGACTCTCAGTAGGCTCTCAGTAGGCTCTCAGTAGGCTCTCAGTAGGCTCTCAGTAGGCTCTCAGTAGGCTCTCAGTAGACTCTCAGTAGACTCTCAGTAGGCTCTCAGTAGGCTCTCAGTAGGCTCTCAGTAGGCTCTCAGTAGGCTCTCAGTAGGCTCTCAGTAGACTCTCAGTAGGCTCTCAGTAGACTCTCAGTAGACTCTCAGTAGACTCTCAGTAGGCTCTCAGTAGACTCTCAGTAGACTCTCAGTGGACTCTCAGTAGCCTCTCAGTAGCCTCTCAGTGGACTCTCAGTAGACTCTCAGTAGACTCTCAGTAGGCTCTCAGTGGACTCTCAGTGGACTCTCAGTAGGCTCTCAGTAGGCTCTCAGTAGGCTCTCAGTAGGCTCTCAGTAGACTCTCAGTAGGCTCTCAGTAGGCTCTCAGTAGGCTCTCAGTAGGCTCTCAGTAGGCTCTCAGTAGGCTCTCAGTAGACTCTCAGTAGGCTCTCAGTAGGCTCTCAGTAGGCTCTCAGTAGGCTCTCAGTAGACTCTCAGTAGGCTCTCAGTAGACTCTCAGTAGACTCTCAGTAGACTCTCAGTGGACTCTCAGTAGGCTCTCAGTAGGCTCTCAGTGGACTCTCAGTGGACTCTCAGTGGACTCTCAGTGGACTCTCAGTAGGCTCTCAGTGGACTCTCAGTGGACTCTCAGTAGGCTCTCAGTAGGCTCTCAGTAGACTCTCAGTAGACTCTCAGTAGACTCTCAGTAGGCTCTCAGTGGACTCTCAGTAGACTCTCAGTAGACTCTCAGTAGGCTCTCAGTGGACTCTCAGTGGACTCTCAGTAGGCTCTCAGTAGGCTCTCAGTAGGCTCTCAGTAGGCTCTCAGTAGACTCTCAGTAGGCTCTCAGTAGGCTCTCAGTAGACTCTCAGTAGACTCTCAGTAGACTCTCAGTAGACGTGGGATATTAATACATAAAGATGTACGACTCGGTCTGAAAAACGTCCAGCCCTAACTTTTAAAGAAATTCTTTATTTCCCAACTATATCCTCAGTTATCTCTCCACACGGTTTTTACAAAGAAATCATACACAGCACAGTGATTAGGGGTGTAGAGAAATATTGATATATCGTGATATTACACTCTGCGATGCTGTATCGATTCCCAAAAACTCAGTATTGATTTTTACTAATGGTTTACAATTAAACATCTGAGGCAGAAAAAAACACATTGTGTTGTGTTTAAACCCCCAACCACTAGATAGCAGTGCTGTAATGTTTAGCCAATAAATCCTTACATTCCAACATTCATATATATATATATATATATATATATATATATATATATATATACTTCATTAAGCTAAACTGAACATGAACTGAACACGTTCATATACAATGTCTGGGGCGTCCAGGAGAAATCTGGAACCTAACTTTGTTCAAACTGGAGCTCAAGATCTGATCTACTTCTTTTGATAAGCTAACGTTAAAACCATCTCCTTACTGTCCACTGTATCAGCTCCACTGACCATACAGGAGCTCCACTCACAGACTGTAGTTCATCTGATTCTCTATATACTTTATTACTCTGTTCTTTAATGATCAGGACCCCCACAGGACCACCACAGAGCAGGTACTATTAGGGAGTACCAAATAGCACTGCAGTGACACTGACATGGTGGTGTGTTAGTGTGTGTTGTGCTGGTGTTAGTGGATCAGACACAGCAGTGCTGCTGCTGGAGTGTTTAAACACCTCAGTGTCCCTGCTGGACTGAGAATCGTCCACCAACCAAAACTATCCAGACAGCAGTGTCCTGTGGGCGGCGTCCTGTGTCCACTGATGAAGAACTAGAGGAACACAAACTGTGCAGCAGCAGATGAGCTACTGTCTCTGACTCTACATCTACAAGGTGGACCAGCAAGTAGTAGGAGTGTCTAATAGAGTGGACAGTGAGTGGACACAGTGTTTAAACACTCCAGCAGCAACACTGCTGTGTTTGATCCACTCACACCAGCACAACACACACTACCACACCACCACCATGTCAGTGTCACTGCAGTGCTATTAGGTACTCCCTCCTGTAGGGAGGTATATATTAATTATATATATATATAAAACTCTGTGTGTGGTACCTTGTGTCCGAGGGCGAGGTGTTTTCCGTATTGGTAAGCCAGCGTTTGGGACTCAGTGTTATGTCTGGCCAGCTCCATCGCAGCCTGGCAACTCTTCGCCAGCAGTGCACCATGGGAAAGGAACGTCTGGTCCTCCCACGAAGCAACCGACAGATTTCCTTCCTTTAAAAAATAAAAAAGAGAAAAAC
>CM038706.1:50078045-50088045 GCA_021613375.1 Megaleporinus macrocephalus | reverse complement strand
TTTTTAAATGGTGGACGTGGACTGGGTCAGCAGGGGGCGCTCTGTTCTGTGTGACCACCTTAACCGCCTCTAACGCTGAGCGTCTCCAGGTGGAGGCGTGGCTCCGTTTACTAAATCTACTGATGATGCAGGTAAATGCGCTGCATGTGAAGCTGCAGTCGCATGTAAAGAAGGAAACAAACACCAGTGACTCTGTTAAACACTTACAGACACAACATCCTGAAGCAGTGCAGCATGTAAGCTTTAGAAAAGCAGCTGCTGCCTCCTCAGTGCGGCCCACCGCGGCGTTCCAGTGTCCGGTTCCTGTTAATACCAGCGTTGGGGGCTTTCACAGCAGAATGAAGATTGCTCACCTTGTTGGAACACCTGACTCTGACTCTGGAGATGTGAGGCAGTAACCTTGGTCAGAGCAGAGGTCAGTGACACCGACACGTGTAGATAAACACTGATCTCACGTTACATGTTGTGTGAATGAAAAGTCTCCTCTTTCAGTTCACAAACAAAGTACTGAGGAAGCAAAGCCTGATTTACAAACAGTTCAAATTCTTTAATAAACGTAAATAAATGTATTAAATAAAATTCATTTTAAAAAATCTAATCATTAAAACAAATTAACAATAATAAAAAAAACTTTACATCTTTTTTGGGAAGTTAAAGTTTCTTGATTTTGCTGAGTTTAATCCTGTTTATCACTTATTATTAATTATTATGGCTGTTATATTTATAAACTATATTATTATTCATTCATTTATGACTCTGGAGATGTAGATCTCACGTTACATGTTACGTGAATGAAAAGTCTCTTCTTTCAGTTCACAGACAAAGTACTGAGGAAGCAAAGCCTGATTTACAAACTTTTATAAACATAAATAAAATTAATTTAATAAAATCTAACCATTAAAACAAATTAATAATAATAATAAAAAACTTAACTTTTTTTGGGAATTTAAAGTTTCTTGATTTTGCTGTATTTAATCCTGTTTATCACTTATTAATAATTATTATGGTTGTAGTTGTGATGTAATAATAACTTAGGGTGGAATAACAAAATACCCCCGAAAAGCTGGCGAACAGGAAGCCCACTATTAAAGACCACTTTATTGGAAGTGCCCTCCTGCTGGTGAGGAGCTGTAGGTGCAGCAGGCTGCTCATGTTCTCACCTCTGCGGCGCTGGAGCTCTCGTGGTAGGCGCCCTGCACCAGGTCTCCGATGGCGCTGGAGATCAGCTCCACCACCTACAACAAAACACAGGAGGGGTTTAGAGCCTCAGCGTGGCGGCCGCGGGACGGGTTCAGAGCCAGCGCCGCTCATACAGAGCAGAGTTTAAAGGGTCAGCTGAGACCACCGAGAACCAGTGGGGGAGATAGAGTGACCAGTACGCCTTTATTAAGCAGATGGACGGTCAAAATACCTCAGCGTCCAGAGAGTTGAGGGTGTAATGAGGTTGAGGACATCTGGTGGTCAGACACACATACACACACACAAAGCTCCAGCAACAACTTCCTGAAGACTGTGCTGGAGAACTGACTTATATAATAGTTAGAGTGTGTTGTGCTGGTGTGAGAGGATCAGACACAGCAGTGCTGCTGCTGGAGTGTTTAAACACTGTGTCCACTCACTGTCCACTCTATTAGACACTCCTACTACTTGCTGGTCCACCTTGTAGATGTAAAGTCAGAGACAGTAGCTCATCTGCTGCTGCACAGTTTGTGTTCCTCTAGTCCTTCATCAGTGGACACAGGACGCCGCCCACAGGACACTGCTGTCTGGATAGTTTTGGTTGGTGGACGGTTCTCAGTCCAGCAGTGACTCTGAGGTGTCTGATCCACTCACACCAGCACAACACTAACACACTAACTAACACACCACCACCACGTCAGTGTCACTGCAGTGCTGAGATTGACCCACCACCCTAATAGTATCTGCTCTGTGGTGGTCCTGTGGGGGTCCTGATCATTAAAGAACAGAGTAATAAAGTAAACAGATGCTCTCGCTAGGCAGCTGTGTAAGTATCAGTGTTCTCTCCTCATAAAACAGATTACTGAGACGCTCTACTTAGAGAGAGACTGCGTCACGGCTTGTTCCTGCCCACTGCAGCACGCCACCGGTGGTTTAGCTGGTTGCTAAGCTACCGGCCAGCATCCAAAACAATAGCCCGAGGCTTAAAATCTGCTAGCATAAATGCTAATGTCTGGAGTATAAAACTGCTAAATGGTGAAGGACTCGTTACAGAGTTGATAATTAAATACTGTTTTGTGTGATTATATGACCAGAAACACATTAAAACTCCAGAGAATCAAAATAACATTTTAAAACCACTTCACTGCTCCTAGATTAGCCTGTGTTGCATCATGGGATTGTCTTAGCGGCTGAGGAAGCGTTCAATACTTCTTTAAAATCAGGTCTAAGTAAGGTTTCTCAGTAGCAGCATGTTTAAGGTATGTAAGAATTGGGACAGTCTACATGTCGGGAGCGCATACTATGAAGTAAAATGCTGACTATGTAGGGAGCTTACTAGGATTTGAGACAGACCCGTTTTCTATCAGCAGATACAGTGAACACCAATAACTGTTGTTGTGAGGTCACTGCTTTAGTCAGTCTGTCCAAAGTTAAAGGGTATGTATGTCCACCTAGTGGTTCAGATAGGAATTGCAGGGAGCTGGCTGGAGGAGGGTTTGACGGAAGGGGCTTTTATTCCTGGATGAAACGCTAGCTAGAAATACAGACATTAGGCTCATTTGTTTAATGCCATCGATTGGCTCTCAGGATCGGCTCAATTGGAGAAATATCAGCCGATCACATATTTTGATTAGAAATCGTCCAATACCGATACACAGCTGATCGATCCTTCCATCTCTAGTTTACAGCTTTGGCAAAAACGAATAAATCTATTCGTTAATTTCCTGAACCTCCTGATTCAGACTCCTGAACGCTGCTGAACGTTTTTTTGCTCTAAAGACACGCCCCCAAATGACATCTGGAAACACTCCCCCTGAGCGGCCTCTCCAGGTCGAGCCCGGGAAACAGAGGGAGTACAGACGCAGTAACTAACCCACCCCTGCAGGGGGCAGCGCTCAAGCCCACGGGAGTGCTAAATCACCCGAGGGCTGCACTTTCACACCGAGTCTCTCGCCGAGTTCTGCTAGCCCTGCACTTCTCTTTCACTCGCTCTATCGCTCTTTTCCTTTTTTCACTCCCTCCTCTCTCCTGAAAGACTCGTCTGTTGAGGAGCCCGTCTCGGAGCGCCGGGGGAAAGCGGGATGGATCATGTGCTGCTTCATTAAGTCCAGACATTCGGTTTTTTTCTTCTTCTTCTTCTTCTTTTTTTTCATATTTCATATTCGGTTACACGGCTCTGTTTCTCTCCAACTTTCTCTCACTTTTTTCCTTACGCTCCAACTTTCCTCCTCTCGCTCGCCCGCTCACTCTCTCTCACTCTCTCTCTCTCTCGGTGCCCTCTGAGTAATCGGATCATTGAGGAAATATTGAGGCAACTCGACTCCTTTAACCAGAGCCCAAAAAGGACAATGCCCCTACAGTGTTACCAGATGTGCCGCCTCAAAACGCTCGGTACGTGTGCGGGGGGGTCGGCAGGGGGGGGGCTAATGTGTGTGCGTGAGTTGGAAGGAGGGGGGGCTTTTTTTGGAAAGTATCAGATAAGCCCCCCTCCCTTGTCCTCGTCTCATTCCCAAATCCAGCCGGTGTCGTGTTTCGCCGACAGGTCTGTGAGGGGAGGAAAGAGGAGAAGACCTGGCTGGGATTAGCTTACAGTTTATGCTAGTGCCGAGCCAGGATCCCACTCACTCACTCACTCACTCACTCTCACACACACACACACACACACACACACACACACACACACACACACAGCGCGTACCAAGCCAGGACCCCACTCAAGGCCACATAATACACATGGCAGATCACTGGGCTGATGAAAAAAGCACTTAGCCGCAAAGCTAGCTGCACAGATTTTGCATCGCTAATGGTCGCACGCAAGCCTTAATGCTAAGTGCTCGTGCTAACAGTGCTAAGCTCCATTCGTTCAGCCCAGAGTGTTTAAACCAGAGTTGCTCAGACCAGAATGTTAACACCAGAGTTGCTCAGACCAGAGTGTTTAAACCAGAGTTGCTCAAACCAGAGTTGCTCAGACCAGAGTTGCTCAGACCAGACTGTTTAAACCAGAGTTGCTCAAACCAGAGTTGCTCAGACCAGAGTTGCTCAGACCAGACTGTTTAAACCAGAGTTGCTCAGACCAGACTGTTTAAACCAGAGTTGCTCAAACCAGAGTTGCTCAAACCAGAGTTGCCCAGACCAGAGTTGCTCAAACCAGAGTTGCTCAAACCAGAGTTGCTCAAACCAGAGTTGCTCAGACCAGACTGTTTAAACCAGAGTTGCTCAAACCAGAGTTGCTCAAACCAGAGTTGCTCAGACCAGAGTTGCTCAGACCAGACTGTTTAAACCAGAGTTGCTCAAACCAGAGTTGCTCAGACCAGACTGTTTAAACCAGAGTTGCTCAAACCAGAGTTGCTCAAACCAGAGTTGCCCAGACCAGAGTTGCTCAAACCAGAGTTGCTCAAACCAGAGTTGCTCAGACCAGAGTTGCTCAGACCAGACTGTTTAAACCAGAGTTGCTCAAACCAGAGTTGCTCAGACCAGAGTTGCTCAGACCAGAGTTGCTCAGACCAGACTGTTTAAACCAGAGTTGCTCAAACCAGAGTTGCCCAGACCAGAGTTGCTCAAACCAGAGTTGCTCAAACCAGAGTTGCTCAGACCAGAGTTGCTCAGACCAGACTGTTTAAACCAGAGTTGCTCAAACCAGAGTTGCTCAGACCAGACTGTTTAAACCAGAGTTGCTCAGCCCAAAGTTGCTCAGACCAGAGTTGCTCAGACCAGAGTTGCCCAGGCCAGAGTTGCCCAGGCCAGAGTTGCCCAGGCCAGAGTTGCCCAGGCCAGAGTTGTTCAGGCCAGGGTCTTTAAACTGGAGTTCTCAGCCCAGAGTGTTTAAACTAGAGTTGCTTAAACCAGAGTTGCTCAGACCAGAGTCGCTTAGAGCAGAGTTGCTCAGACCAGAGTTGTTTGGACCAGGGTGTTTAAACTGGAGTTTTCAGTCCAGAGTGTTTAAACCAAAGTTGCTTAAACTAGAGTTGCTCAGACCAGGGTGCTCAGACTAATATGTTTAAAGAAGTGTTGCTCAGACTCGAGTTACTCAGACCAGAGTGTTTAAACTGGAGTTTTGGTTTAAACTAGAATTGCTTAGACCAGAGTTGCTCAGACAAGGGTGTTTAAACCTGAGTTGCTAAGACCAGAGTTGCTCAGACCAGGGTGTTTAAATCAAAGATGCTCAGACCAGAGTGTTCAAACCAGGGTTACTCAGACCAGAGTGTTCAAACCAGGGTTACTCAGACCAGAGTGTTCAAACCAGGGTTACTCAGACCAGAGTGTTCAAACCAGGGTTACTCAGACCAGAGTGTTCAAACCAGGGTTACTCAGACCAGAGTGTTCAAACCCGGGGTACTTAGACCAGAGTGTTCAAACCAGGGTTACTCAGACCAGAGTGTTCAAACCAGGGTTACTCAGACCAGAGTGTTCAAACCAGGGTTACTCAGACCAGAGTGTTCAAACCAGGGTTACTCAGACCAGAGTGTTCAAACCAGGGTTACTCAGACCAGAGTGTTCAGACCAGGGTGTTTAAATTGGAGTTCTCAGTCCAGAGTGTTTAAACTAGAGTTGCTCAGACCAGAGTTTTAAACAGGAGTGCTTAGACCAGAGTTGCTTGGACCAGAGTTGCTCAGGCCAGTGTGTTTAAAACTCAGCCCAAAGTACCACCACAATGACCTCCATCGAAGACTAAATACTTCAAATCTGCCATGCTGTACTAGCACAAGATGTTTTCCAGAAAGTTCTTCCTTCATCCAGACTGTCCACTGAGCACTGGAAAGCTAGCTGACCGCGTGGTGTGGTTTACGTGCCGCAACATCTGAGCATCTTTGTTATTAAAAATCCAGGGAACTCATATTCTTTCTAATGTGAACATTTTCCATGTATAGCCTTTAAAAAAAGGTTCCACTGACCAATCACTGACCGATACACCACACAGTCCAGTTACACTATTATGACCACTTACAACTTCCTGTCAGCGTTCTGGTCTGGAGAATGTTTTGGTGTCATTCACTGGACCCACTCATCCATATGGAAGACACTCTCAACTGATCTGGGTCTGAATCCATACATGCTGATTGTCTGGACGATGAAATCTTCCAGCAAGACAATGACACACGTCACACGGTGAGAAATGCCCCCCACTGGTTGGAGGAGCTGACCATCTGAGCCTCTGTGGGACCACCTGGATGGTGATGCTGGCTCTATGGACCTGTGTTCCCTGGAAGTTCAGACTTAGTGGGCACACAGTATAAATCAAACATGGCAGTGATCTTCACTCGCAGGCGTGTCCTCGTACCTGTGTAAACACTGCGGGGGGGCTTTCTGGCCCTCCATGAGTCTCGAGTAAATAAAGTTTAAGTCGTTTCTATCCTGATGAAGGAGGAACATGTACCAGATCCTGCTCCTCTGAACTGGGCTGATAGCATGCAGGAAACGAGGGACAAGAACACTGAGATACGGCCCAGGGTCTGATCCACGAGCAGCTCTCAGTGGATCCTGGGTTTTAAATGTTCTCCTGGTTCCTAAAGGCCTGTTAATCAGGTAGCAAGGAAGGCAGCATGTTCATTACTAGTCTTAAAATAACTGTGTAGTAATCATTTATAAGCGCTGCTGTAATTAAACTGATTTCTCAAACAGTTCACTGTAGAGATCCAGATCATAATAAACCTTCAAGCAGCAAAATCATAACCATTTAATCATAACCATGTAATAACTTTCTGTAGAGGTAGTACTTTTCTTTCAATAACCATCAGTAAACTACAGTTAGACCTTTACAGTCTCTTAGTCTGAGTGCAGAGCGGAGCCCCTTTTACTGTAGTGATGACTATCCCACCTCCACCACAAGGGGGGGCTCAGGAATGCTTAGAAGTGAGGAAAAAACAGTCTTTCTCCTGTTACAGAGCAGTCTGCACTGCACTCTCCATTTTACACACAGCACACATAACTGAGAGGGAGAGTAAGACTGTGACTGTGACAAACTAGTTAGACCACTTAGGCCCCCGTTTAAAGAGAACCTGATCAAAACAGAGCTTCCCCCCATACGTGGGAACTTCCTGTACAGTTAAGTGGCTTTTGTACGGTTGTGGTGGTGATGGTGTTTACAGTGGTGGTGGTGGTGTTTACAGTGGTGGTGGTGATGGTGTTTACAGTGGTGGTGGTGATGGTGTTTACAGGGGTGGTGATGATGGTGTTTACAGTGGTTGTGGTATTTAAAGTAGTGGTGATGGTGTTTACAGTGGTGGTGGTAATGGTGTTTACAGTGGTGGTGGTGATGGTGATTACAGTGGTGGTGATGGTGTTTACAGTGGTGGTGATGATGGTGTTTACAGTGGTGGTGATGATGGTGTTTACAGTGGTGGTGATGGTGTTTACAGTGGTGGTGGTGATGGTGTTTACAGTGGTGGTGATGATGTTTACAGGGGTGGTGATGATGTTTACAGGGGTGGTGATGATGTTTACAGGGGTGGTGGTATTTAAAGTAGTGGTGATGGTGTTTACAGGGGTGGTGGTATTTAAAGTAGTGGTGATGGTGTTTACAGTGGTGGTGATGATCATGTTTACAGTGGTGGTGATGGTGTTTACAGTGGTGGTGATGGTGTTTACAGTGGTGGTGATGGTGTTTACAGTGGTGGTGATGATCATGTTTACAGTGGTGGTGGTGATGGTGTTTACAGTGGTAGTGATGATCATGTTTACAGTGGTGGTGGTGATGGTGTTTACAGTGGTGGTGATGATGGTGTTTACAGTGGTGGTGATGATCATGTTTACAGTGGTGGTGGTGATGGTGTTTACAGTGGTAGTGATGATCATGTTTACAGTGGTGGTGGTGATGGTGTTTACAGTGGTGGTGATGATGATGTTTACAGGGGTGGTGATGATGTTTACAGGGGTGGTGATGATGTTTACAGGGGTGGTGGTATTTAAAGTAGTGGTGATGGTATTTAAAGTGGTGGTGATGATCATGTTTAAAGTGGTGGTGATGATGTTTACAGGGGTGATGGTATTTAAAGTGGTGGTGATGATCATGTTTACAGTGAAGGTGGTGATGATGTTTAAAGTGGTGGTGATGATGTTTACAGGGGTGGTGGTATTTAAAGTAGTGGTGATGGTATTTAAAGTAGTGGTGATGGTATTTAAAGTAGTGGTGATGGTGTATATAGTGGTGGTGATGGGAACCAGTGGTCTCCATGTCTATAACCCAAATGTACACACCGTATTTACCATCAAACCCACCAGAGAACCTACACGTGTCTTCTGAGTGTTCATAAATGGATAGTTGATGATGGAGTGATAAAAAAAAAGAAAAAATTCTGCAGGTACTAATTTGCCTCTCAACACTCCTCACATACCTCTCTGGTTCCATTCACCACCACTGTGAACACTTCTGACAGCATTTTTTACTAGAGCGTAGCGTTTCACACCAAACCGCTCTGAACGACTCTGTTTACATCTTGACAGTTTAATTAAGCAGAGGAAATAAGATTTAAGGGGGTGGGGGAGGGGACGTGTCCTCTTTAATGTTGGAAGGGGGGGCATTTCCTCTCAGCGTAACCAGATTTAACTATATATATATATATATATATATATATATATATATATATATATATATATATATATACACATATATATATATATATATATACACATATATATATATATATATATATATATATATATATATATATATATATATATATATATATATATTTATTTATTTATTAACCAATGGAGGCCTGGATTTGGAATTAAAATTAAAATGGAAAAACACACGACAGGCTGATCCAACTTTGATGTAATGTCCTTAAAACAAGTCTAAATGAGGCTCAGTACTGTGTGTGGCCTCCATGTGCCTGTATGACCTCACTACAACGCCTGGGCATGCTTCTGATGAGGTGGTGGTTGGTCTCCTGAAGGATCTCCCCCCAGACCTGGACTAAAGCATCTGCGCCAACTCCTGGACAGTCTGTGGTGCAACGTGACGTTGGTGGATGGAGCGAGACAGGATGTCCCAGATTTGCTCAGTCGGATTCAGGTCTGGGGAACGGGCGGGCCAGTCCATAGCTTCTGACACACTACAGCCACATGAGGTCTAGCATTGTCCTGCATTAGGAGGAACCCAGGGCCAACCGCACCAGCATATGGTCTCACAAGGGGTCTGAGGATCTCATCTCAGTACCTAATGGCAGTCAGGCTAACTCTGGCGAGCACATGGAGGGCTGTGCGGCCCTCCAAAGAAATGCCACTCCACACCATTACTGACCCACTGCTGAACCGGTCATGCTGAAGGATGTTGCAGGCAGCAGATCACTCTCCACGGCATCTTCAGACTCTGTCACGTGTGCTCAGTGTGAACCTGCTTTCATCTGTGAAGAGCACAGGAGGGCGCCGGTGGCCAAGTTGCCCATCCTGGTGTTCTCTGGCAAATGCCAAGCGTCCTGCATGGTGTTGGGCTGTGAGTACATGACATCTACATAAGCTCATTATGATATCTCACAACCCTACATATATACATTTATTCCAATACCTGTCATACAGGCTTCATAGTGAACAATGTCTACTGGAGTAAGTGTTTATAACCACTTATGTAGGTCAGATGTCATAAAAAACCCATGTGGCCTTATGAACAGCCCCCTACAGCCCCCTACAGTCCAGTGTGACTGGTTAAACAGTAGCTGCATGGTTCCACTCTGAGGATAAACGAGGTTGATTAAACCTTGTACCCATGTTTCTGCTCACCGCCGTGAGGACTGCAATTAACAGTTCAATGCAAAGCTCAAAGCTAAAGGTTCATCTGAGTCCAGGTGCAGTTCACACAATTATATAACTGTATAAACGTATA
>CM038706.1:50063045-50073045 GCA_021613375.1 Megaleporinus macrocephalus | reverse complement strand
ATTCATCCCAAAGGTGTTCTATCAAGTTGAGGTCAGGACTCTATGCAGGCCAGTCAAGTTCTTCTATACCAAACTCACTCCTCCATGTCTTTATGGAGCTGGTGGGCAGCTCCATGTTGGAACAGGAAGGGGCCGTCCCCAAACTGTCCCCACAAAGTTGGGAGCATTAGGAGTTCCTTTCACTAGAACTGAGGGTCCGAGCCCACCTCCTGAACAACAACCCCACACCAAACTTTACACTCAGCACAATGCAGATAGACAAGTGTTGTTCTCCTGGCAACCGCCAAACCCAGACTCGTGCATTGGATTGCCAGACGGAGAAGCGTGATTGGTCACTCCAGAGAACACGTCTCCACTGCTCTAGAGTCCGACGCTCTGCATTGTTCTTGGTGATGTAGGGCTTGGATGCAGCTGCTCGGTCATGGAGACCCATTCCATGAAGCTCTCTACGCTCTGTTCTTGAGCTGATCTGAAGACCACATGAAGTTTGGAGGTCTGTAGTGATGGACTCTGTAGAAAGTTGGTGACCTCTGTGCACTATGCTCCTCAGCATCTGCTGACCCGCTCTGTCATTGTACGTGTTCTACCACTTGGTGTCTGAGTTGCTGTCGTTCTCAATCACTTCCACTTTGTTAGAACACCACTGACAGTCCACTGTGGAATATTTAGTAGTGAGGAAACTTCACCACTGGACTTGTTCCACAGGTGGCGTCCTATCACGGTACCACGCTGGAGTTCACTGAGCTCCTGAGAGAGACCCACTCTTTACTAATGTGTGTAGAAGCAGTCTGCAGGACTAGGAGCTGCTTTTATACACCTGTGGCCATAAAGTGATTGGATACACCTGAACTCAGTGAATTGGATAGGTGAGTGAACACTTCAGAGTTCTAAACTGAAAACTGTGATAACTCAGGGTGTTATGACTGGTTATAGTAGATGTAATAACGGGTGTTATAAGCTCTGATGGCTCGTGAGGTGCAGGATTAGCTGTGTGGGTGTTTAGGCAGAGTGTGGCTGTGGGCTGGTGGATAATGAGGGGGTTTAATGAGGGATGGTTTAGACATATGCTCCCGCATCACTCTCACACGCATATTCACAACAGCAGAGACCTCCATGTGTGAGCGGCCGTATGTTCATCACCCATGAAGCTCTGTTCTCTCCGAGTTAACGTTCTGAACTGTGTGTCTGTACGAGAGTAATTCAGCTGCAGTTTCTTATATTTAAAGAAGAGATGCACGTACGGAAATTTCAGTACTTTTGTACAAATAAAGAAATCGTAATTCTTTATTTAAATATTGTTATATAGTGTAATAGTGAGAGTTCAGTACTCAGAACTGTAATCCTGTAATAACACTGTTACATAGTGTAATAGTGAGAGTTCAGTACTCAGAACTGTAAACCTGTAATAACACTGTTACATAGTGTAATAGTGAGAGTTCAGTACTCAGAACTGTAATCCTGTAATAACACTGTTACATAGTGTAATAGTGAGAGTTCAGTACTCAGAACTGTAATCCTGTAATAACACTGTTACATAGTGTAATAGTGAGAGTTCAGTACTCAGAACTGTAATCCTGTAATAACACTGTTATATAGTGTAATAGCGAGAGTTCAGTACTCAGAACTGTAAACCTGTAATAACACTGTTATACAGTGTAATAGCGAGAGTTCAGTACTCAGAACTGTAAACCTGTAATAACACTGTTATATAGTGTAATAGCGAGAGTTCAGTACTCAGAACTGTAAACCTGTAATAACACTGTTGTATAGTGTAATAGCGAGAGTTCAGTAGTCAGAACTGTAAACCTGTAATAACACTGTTATATAGTGTAATAGTGAGAGTTCAGTACTCAGAACTGTAAAAATGTAATAACGCTGTTATATAGTGTAGTAGCGAGAGTTCAGTACTCAGAACTGTAAACCTGTAATAACACTGTTATATAGTGTAATAGCGAGAGTTCAGTACTCAGAACTGTAAACCTGTAATAACGCTGTTATATAGTGTAATAGCGAGAGTTCAGTAGTCAGAACTGTAAACCTGTAATAACACTGTTATATAGTGTAATAGTGAGAGTTCAGTACTCAGAACTGTAAAAATGTAATAACGCTGTTATATAGTGTAGTAGCAAGAGTTCAGTACTCAGAACTGTAAAAATGTAATAACATTGTTATATAGTGTAATAGTGACATTTACACACAACCATAACAACAACCAGCAACCAGAACGGTGGTGGAGAAATCCAGCGTTCCAGGCTGTGAAGGGAACGTCGCCTCTTTTATTCTTTTCCAACAAACAACCCAACTGTCAGAGCTCCATGTTGATCTTTAAACCAGCCTGAAGTTCCTCTTCTCCACATTCTTCATCTAATGTTCCACCTTAAACACAGCAGCTCGTACAGACGCCAGAACGGAACCACAGCAGCGTTTAAGGTGGAACGGAGAATTCCCAAAACCAGCTGCTGAACTTCCAACATCTTTAACAGAATCCTGAATCACATATGTTTAGTGATACTGTTTCTCAAAAACATAGTATTGAACACTAATTAACAGCTTACATGCAAACATTTCTGGCAGACAGTGAATCATTGTGTGTTGTGTTTAAACCTCTGATCACTAGATGGCAGTGTTGTAATCCATTTTCAGCTCCACTCCAATATTAACAAGCAGCACAAGGGTGCAATGCTATTGTAAACATTGATAAACCTGTTCATACAGTGGTGTGTTTTAATAGAAGGATTTGAAAAATCGATATATATTGAATCGTGAGCGCTGTATCACAATACTAATTGTATCGCCAGGTTCTTGCCAGTACACAGTTCTAATCCTGAATAACTTTAAGGGTCTAATGGGACATCTTTTAATGGGGCCCACAATCCCTGGAGGCACCTCCGAGTATACAAGACTGTGAATAATCAGGCTCATCTCCACGGCAGCCAAATCAAACCAACCAATCAGAGCCAGTAGGCGGGTCCAGCGTTCCCACTCTAAGTCAGATTCCACACTCTCTGACTTCTCCGTGACTTCTTCACTGAAACGCTGAATTTTCATGACGTGTAAGAAGCGCAGGCTGCAGCAGTGCTGAGCAGACACACTCCCGCCCAGCATTCTAAACTCATCCGTCTGAGAGCTTTCAGAACTTCAGTTCACTCTCTAAACCTGTTTATAGAATTCACATTCTCCTGACAGGTCCTTCGTTAGCAGATACAGGAACCCGCACATCTTCACTGGAGTGATACTCAACTGATGATGAACAGAAAGAGAATAAACAGACACACACACACACACTCATTTAAACACACACACACTTACAAACACACACATACACACACACATTTCCAAACACACACACAAACACACACACATTTCCAAACACACACACAAACACACTCATTCAAACACACACAAACACACCAATTCTCTTTCACACACACACACACATACACACACACACACTTACAAACACACACATACACACACACATTTCCAAACACACACACAAACACATTTCCAAACAAACACACAAACATACTAATTCTCTCTCACACACACACACACACACACATTCAAACACACACAAACACACACACAAACACACCAATTCTCTCTCCCACACACACACACACACACATTTCCAAACACACTTCCAAACACACACACAAACACACAAAAACACACTCATTCAAACACACACAAACACACCAATTCTCTCTCTCTCTCTCTCTCACACACACACACAATCACACACACACAAACACACACACAAACACACCAATTCTCTTTCCCACACACACACATTTCCAAACACACACAAACACATTTCCAAACACACACACAAACACACACACAAACACACTCATTCAAACACACACAAACACACCAATTCTCTTTCACACACACACACATACACACACACACACTTACAAACACACACATACACACACACATTTCCAAACACACACACAAACACATTTCCAAACAAACACACAAACATACTAATTCTCTCTCACACACACACACACACACATTCAAACACACACAAACACACCAATTCTCTCTCCCACACACACACACATTTCCAAACACACTTCCAAACACACACACAAACACACAAAAACACACTCATTCAAACACACACAAACACACCAATTCTCTCTCTCTCTCACACACACACACACAATCACACACACACAAAACACACACACAAACACACCAATTCCCTTTCCCACACCCACACATTTCCAAACACACACAAACACATTTCCAAACACACACAAACACACACACAAACACACTCATTCAAACACACACAAACACACCAATTCTCTTTCACACACACACACATACACACACACACACTTACAAACACACACATACACACACACATTTCCAAACACACACACAAACACATTTCCAAACAAACACACAAACATACTAATTCTCTCTCACACACACACACACACACACACATTCAAACACACACAAACACACCAATTCTCTCTCCCACACACACACACACTTCCAAACACACACACAAACACACACACAAACACACAAAAACACACTCATTCAAACACACACAAACACACCAATTCTCTCTCTCTCTCACACACACACACACAATCACACACACACAAACACACTCATTCAAACACACACAAACACACCAATTCTCTTTCACACACACACACACATACACACACACACACACACACACACTTACAAACACACACATACACACACACATTTCAAAACACACACACAAACACATTTCCAAACAAACACACAAACATACTAATTCTCTCTCACACACACACACACACATTCAAACACACACAAACACACACACAAACACACCAATTCTCTCTCCCACACACACACACACATTTCCAAACACACTTCCAAACACACACACAAACACACAAAAACACACTCATTCAAACACACACAAACACACCAATTCTCTCTCTCTCTCTCACACACACACACACAATCACACACACAAACACACACACAAACACACCAATTCTCTTTCCCACACACACACATTTCCAAACACACACAAACACATTTCCAAACACACACACAAACACACACACAAACACACTCATTCAAACACACACAAACACACCAATTCTCTTTCACACACACACACACATACACACACACACACTTACAAACACACACATACACACACACATTTCCAAACACACACACAAACACATTTCCAAACAAACACACAAACATACTAATTCTCTCTCACACACACACACACACACATTCAAACACACACAAACACACACACAAACACACCAATTCTCTCTCCCACACACACACACACATTTCCAAACACACTTCCAAACACACACACAAACACACAAAAACACACTCATTCAAACACACACAAACACACCAATTCTCTCTCTCTCTCTCACACACACACACACAATCACACACACAAACACACACACAAACACACCAATTCTCTTTCCCACACACACACATTTCCAAACACACACAAACACATTTCCAAACACACACACAAACACACACACAAACACACTCATTCAAACACACACAAACACACCAATTCTCTTTCACACACACACACATACACACACACACACACTTACAAACACACACATACACACACACATTTCCAAACACACACACAAACACATTTCCAAACAAACACACAAACATACTAATTCTCTCTCACACACACACACACACACATTCAAACACACACAAACACACCAATTCTCTCTCCCACACACACACACATTTCCAAACACACTTCCAAACACACACACAAACACACAAAAACACACTCATTCAAACACACACAAACACACCAATTCTCTCTCTCTCTCACACACACACACACAATCACACACACACAAACACACACACAAACACACTCATTCAAACACACACAAACACACCAATTCTCTTTCACACAAACACACACATACACACACACACACACACTTACAAACACACACATACACACACACATTTCCAAACACACACACAAACACATTTCCAAACAAACACACAAACATACTAATTCTCTCTCACACACACATTCAAACACACACAAACACACACAAACACACCAATTCTCTCTCCCACACACACACACACATTTCCAAACACACTTCCAAACACACACACAAACACACAAAAACACACTCATTCAAACACACACAAACACACCAATTCTCTCTCTCTCTCTCACACACACACACACAATCACACACACACAAACACACACACAAACACACCAATTCTCTTTCCCACACACACACATTTCCAAACACACACAAACACATTTCCAAACACACACACAAACACACAAAAACACACTCATTCAAACACACACAAACACACCAATTCTCTCTCTCTCACACACACACACAATCACACACACACACACTTACAAACACACACACATTTCCAAACACACACACACACTCATTCAACCACAATCATACTTACACACACATTTACAAACAAACACACAAACATAACAATTCACAGACACACACACTCAACCACAATCATACTTACACACACATTTACCAATAAACACACAAACATAACAATTCACAGACACACACACTCATTCAACCACACACACTAATTCAACCACACACACTAATTCAACCACACACACATACACTCCCACAAGTCCTCAAACACACACACACACAACATGAAATAATGGTATTTTGATAAATGTGAAGATGCTACAAACCAAATCTCCTAATACTTGAAACTGAATCTCCAGATTTTCACACACGACTTTTTAAATTCCATAAATTCCAAACCTTTGGGAACCCTGAGTGACGGACGGAGTGCCAACTACTACTCACACACACGCCGCGGGCAGCCCCTCCCACACACTGACCTCAGAACACACAAACCAATAACGGATACACAACCAGCACCAGCGTACATGACCAGGACAAACAGGAGAAAAAACAGAAGAGGCTGAACATCTGAGCGGAGAGGAGCTCTGACACCTGAAAGGCTTCAAACGTGCGAGCCGAACTTCCGCAGGACTCCTGTTTGATCTGTTTTATTTGATTTTTGAAAGCTAGCACTGAAAATATCTGCATGAAGTGTCCCGGCCATCATATTACTCTGTCCTGATATTTATGGTGCCTTTGCTCTGGTTTACTGCTTACTCAGCACCGTTCACCACGATTTCTGTTCATCCATGTGGAAGACACTCAACCAGTCTGGGTCTGAATCCATCCTTGCAGATCACATACACCATACATGCTGATGGTCTTCTCTGGGGTGGATGAGATCTTCCAGCAGGACAATGAGACACGTCCCACGACTAGAAATGTCCCACACTGGTTGGAAGAGCTGACCAAGACTTCCAAGTACTACCCTGGACTAGGGCTGGGCAATATGGGCAAAAATCTTATCACAATATTTTTTTTATATCAGTCGATATCGATATATGCATATCATGATATACTTTTACTTTAAGTGAGAAGTGAAGAGAACGAAATGTAAAAAAATTGTTAAATTGTTTTTTATCCTTTTTTATCCATTTATTTTTTTATAATTTTATTTCAAATAAATTAAACACACACACATATACACACATTATATATATATATATATATATATATATATATATATATATATATATATATATATATATACACAAACACACAAACACCCAGACATAAACATGCTCATTCAAACACATACACACACTCATCACACACACAGGCATAAACATGTTCATTCAAACACACACACAAGCACACATACACACACACACACACACACACACACATTTCCAACCAAACACACACACTCACTCACACACACATACACACATTTATAAACAAACACACGCACACACACAATCACACACATTTACAAACAAACACACAAACATACCAATTCTCAAACATACATTTAACCACACACACACACACACACACTCACAAACACACAGACATAAACATGCTCATTCAAACACATACACACACTCATCACACACACAGGCATAAACACACTCATTCAAACACACACACAATCACACTTACACACACATTTACAAACAAACACACAAATATACCAATTCTCACACACACACACTCAACCACACACACAGACACTCCCACACGTCCTCAAACACAAACACTTAGACACACACACACTTATAAACAAACACACTCATAGCGGTGAGTGGACTCTCTGTGTGCTCTAATGAGGAGCTGGTTTAGTGACTCTGTTTTCAGTAGTTAATTTCAGTAGTTAAGGTAGTTAATAAGTTTCCTACTCGGGATTTTTTATTATAAAGTCAACTTTGTCTCAGCGTCTCACTCGAACTCCTACAATATACATATTTATCTTTATCAGTTACCAAATTACATGGATTAGTATAACATGCGTGGATGCGTTGCTAAGGTGACCGCTCCTACTGACAGCATGGATTAATCTGGAGCGCGAGCAGCAGCTACAAACAATCTCTCACCTCTAACAGTGTGGAGCTCTGTCAGCTCTGCACAGTGGAGATGATCACAACAGTACAACTGCTATACACGAGACCCTGAAGATCAAACATCCCGTAGAGCTTCATCAACACAGCAGCAGGACAGCACCTGTTTACCTGTTTATCTTATCTTATAGATTATTTATAGATTATTAACACGTGTATCATGTTTCTTTCAGTAGTAGTTTAACGTTTTCTCTTATTTTCTCTTATTTTATTCTCTCTGCTCGACTGTGACGCCTGCAGTAACCAGATTACTAGTACGCGGGTTAAGCTGCTGCTACGTCTACACTCTGTGCTGTGCGTCTCAACCAAATATGAAATGTCTGGAACTCTAGTTCAGCCACCTGATTGGTTTGGGGCGCCGCTATTCTCATTCTCATTGGCTGTTCGTGTTGTCACTCAAAACATGGACGGAACTTAATTCTATCGACTTTCTATCGACTGCGTCTTATAGTTCTATCGAGGAAACGTTATGTCTCAACAATTATCGTTATCGTTTTATCGACCAGCTCTACCCTGGACGCCTAATTCCCCCAGACTTGAACCCAATTGAGCATCTGTGGGACCACCTGGATGGTGGTGTTGGCTCTATGGATCCTCCTCCACGCTCCCTCCAGCAGCTGTGTGGTGCACAGGAGTCATCATGATACCTCCAGATACCTGTGACCTCCAACCAGGACCTTACTGAGTCTCCCAGTCCGTCTAGCTGCTGTCCCTGCTGCACACGTGGAATCTTTCATCTCTTAGAACACGTGGACACGTCTGAGCGAGCAGTACGTCCATCCTGGAGAGTGTCTCTCTCTCTCTCTGAGCGTGTGCAGGTGCTGCCCTGCGGGCTCCGTATTGATTTGTTGATTAAATCAGTCAGTCGTGGTCTGGCTCATACGCATACACGCGGCGGCGGTAAGTGCTGTTTATCCCAACACTAAACACCAACAATACGCTTATCAATACACTCAACCGGTCCACTGATAACCCTCCACTGACCTCGCTCTCCAGAGAGGAGCGCAACCCAATAATCAATATCACAATCACGACCACTCACTCATCCCTTACACACTCACCACCGAGGACGTCTCACTGGAACCTCTCCGCAGTACTGATACCCTCGCGATTAGAGACGTCCCGATCGGCTTAATGCTGATGTTATCAGCCAATATCACTTTATCTGATCTGATCTGATCTGTCTGATCATCGCCAATGATACAGTTAGATACGCCTCCATCCACCAATAACATCAAAACTAAACTCCAGTACTTCTAACGTGCAGTTGTATCTCTGCATGTCTGACCGACATCTCTTCATGGATGACAGCTCATCATCTGAAGCTCAATCCCAGCAAGACTGAGCTGCTGTTCATCCCTGGAACTACAGGTCCTCAGCAGGATCTCGCCATCTCATTCGAGAACTCGTTGATTGTTCCGTCTAAAGAAACCTTGTTGTGACTCTGGATGACCAGTTATCGTTCTCAGC
>CM038706.1:50050545-50058045 GCA_021613375.1 Megaleporinus macrocephalus | reverse complement strand
CAAGAACCCGTCCAAACCCGACTGAGGCCCGACAAGATCCCGTCCAAACCCGACTGAGGCCCGACAAGATCCCGTCCAAACCCGACTGAGGCCCGACAAGATCCCGTCCAAACCCGACTGAGGCCCGACAAGATCCCGTCCAAACCCGACTGAGGCCCGACAAGATCCCGTCCAAACCCGACTGAGGCCCGACAAGATCCCGTCCAAACCCGACTCAGGCCCGACAAGATCCCGTCCAAACCCGACTGAGGCCAGACAAGATCCCGTCCAAACCCGACTGAGGCCAGACAAGATCCCGTCCAAACCCGACTGAGGCCCGACAAGATCCCGTCCAAACCCGATTGAGGCCCGACAAGATCCCGTCCAAACCCGACTGCGGCCCGACATGATCCCGTCCAAACCCGACTGCGGCCCGACAAGATCCCGTCCAAACCCGACTGAGGCCCGACAAGAACCCGTCCAAACCCGACTGAGGCCCGACAAGAACCCGTCCAAACCCGACTGAGGCCCGACAAGATCCCGTCCAAACCCGACTGAGGCCCGACAAGAACCCGTCCAAACCCGACTGAGGCCCGACAAGATCCCGTCCAAACCCGACTGAGGCCCGACAAGATCCCGTCCAAACCCGACTGAGGCCCGACAAGATCCCGTCCAAACGCGACTGAGGCCCGACAAGATCCCGTCCAAACCCGACTGAGGCCGGACAAGATCCCGTCCAAACGCGACTGAGGCCTGACAAGAACCCGTCCAAACCCGACTGAGGCCCGACAAGATCCCGTCCAAACCCGACTGAGGCCCGACAAGATCCCGTCCAAACCCGACTGAGGCCCGACAAGAACCCGTCCAAACCCGACTGAGGCCCGACAAGATCCCGTCCAAACCCGACTGAGGCCCGACAAGATCCCGTCCAAACCCGACTGAGGCCCGACAAGAACCCGTCCAAACCCGACTGAGGCCCGACAAGAACCCGTCCAAACCCGACTGAGGCCCGACAAGAACCCGTCCAAACCCGACTGAGGCCCGACAAGATCCCGTCCAAACCCGACTGAGGCCCGACAAGAACCCGTCCAAACCCGACTGAGGCCCGACAAGAACCCGTCCAAACCCGACTGAGGCCCGACAAGAACCCGTCCAAACCCGACTGAGGCCCGACAAGATCCCGTCCAAACCCGACTGAGGCCCGACAAGATCCCGTCCAAACCCGACTGCCCAAACCAGATTGGAGCCCAACTAAATACTGTCCAAACCTAACAATGACCCATCAAGATGCTGTGCAAACCCAACTATGGCCTCACAAATTCTGTCCAAGCCCGACTGCAGCCCAATAAGATTTTGGCCTGAAACTGCCTGCAGACAGACAGGATCCGGTCCCAACCAGACTGCTGTCTGAGAAAATCTGTCCAGATCTGACTGGCACATAAAAAATCTGTCCAGACCAACAGCGGCCCGACAAGATTCTTTCTGAACCGGACAAGATCCGGTCTGAACCCGTCTGCGGCCCGACAACATCCGGTCAATGTTCTGCAGCCTGACAAAGTTCTTTTTAAACTCAACCTCAACCAACCAGAGCTAACGACAGTAATCAGATAATTAATAACATTTAAAAACAGCCGAATCAGCCACGCCAGTTCAACTCCACTTTAACGTAAAGCAGGAAGCCGTTTATATACGACAGCGATAATATAACGTCCATTAAAGGACATCAGCTCCTCTTCATCAGACCGGAGAGGGGAAATCATCCATGCCCCCCAAACCCCCCGGGGCCACAAGCTGTAATCTGGTGTTGATTTGGCGGTTTCAGGGCCTTAATCAGCTCGGTGTCCATTCACACGCCGCCGCGCTCTCGTCTCGGCCGGTCGGCGACCGCTGATGACCACTTAGCCGTCCTCCAGCGGGGAAAAAAAGAAAAAGCAGCCGTAACGAGAGGATTCTGCTGGGCTCTATACGGCGGCGCGTGTGAGAACTGCAGCAGTGTAATTACACATTAGGAGATCAGACGCGTGTGGTCATTAAACGCTACTTCTCAACACAGCGTTTCTGATTTCCTCCAGTTTAATCACACCTATTGTCCACAGCACTGATTCACAACACGGCCCGCGCCGGAAACGCTGGACAGCGAGCACTTCTGGAGGACGTGTTTGAGCAACTGTCCAGATCACGTGATCTACGGTTCACTCACGTCCAGCCGTTTCCGGAATGGCCAGATTAAAGATCGCTGTTCGAAGTTTATTCACAGTCCAAACAACAACAACAACAACAACAACTCTCATTTTTATTTTCTGCATCTATCAAACTTTAATTTATCATCATTTATCTGCATCAGTAAGTGTATCTACATCAGTAAGAACAGCAGATCTGATTAGAACAGATGTAGATAATCCTACATACAATACAAAGTATCATGAATATGTTATTGTGAGAGAAGTAGATCAGATCTTGATCCAGTTTGAAGAACAACGTTAGGTTCCAGATTTCTCCTGGACGCCCCAGACATTGTATGAATGTGTTCAGTTCCTTCAGCAGCAAATCTTGGTTGGGTTGTTTAGGAGAAGCTTGGAAAGAGTTAAATAAACACACTGATGTATAAAAAAGCACTTCTTACTCTATTAATACTGTTTGAATTTTTTCAAATATTTAATATATTGTCGCTGTCCAATGAAAAATACGTTTCTCCAAAATTGCAACTTTACAGTAGAGAACAAAAATCTACATTATTTTCAGTGTGGGTCAATAGAACCAGAATTTCTTCCAAGCGGTTTTGGAATGTAGTAAACTCAAAATCAAAAAAAATAAAATTTATATATATATATTTTTTTTTTGGTCGATTTTGAGTTTTCACATTCCAAAACCGCTTGGAAGAAATTCTGATATATATATATATATATATATATACACACACACACATATACACACAACAGAATTTATGTAACGTTTTTTAAACTTGAAACACAAAAAGATTTTTATTATTAAAATTACTTTGTACACATACACACTACGGCTCAAAAGTTAGGGATCACAGTGAAATGTTCTTGTTTTAATGGAGTATCTTCTTCCTTAACACAACAATGGACTGACGGGTCTCTAAAGAAAGTTGTTTCTTTCTGGTCATTGTGAGTCGGTCAGCAAGACATCAACTGCTGATCTTCAGATACTAAACTAACCTAGAATGTTGTTCCCTTTTATACTCACTTATTAGTAGAATGTTTTTCAGCTGTGCATCACAATTGATCAAGAGTGTCCAAACAACCAATTAGTCCAATAACATCCTTAACTTGGATTGGTGGTCGTACCAGGAGATTTAGACAGAGGACTGAGAATTACTGATAATAGGACTATATGTAAAATAAGCCTCTATACAAAAATAGACTTTAATACAAACATTTTTATTCTTTAAAAATCATCTGATACACTTACATTAATTGTGAAATGGACAATATTGTTTGTGAATTGCTAAAAAATAGCATGAAATTAAATTCTAAAGTGATCCTAAACTTTTGAGCGGTATTGTATATATCACCAGCACTGTAAACATCTGAACCATTTCACACCAAACTCACACTGACTCATACAGAAATTTTGGAAAATTGGTGGACTTCCCCTGTAAAATCAGGCTATATCAGATTCACAGCCAATTAAAGGTATAAGCTAACATTTCTCTATCTGCTCTCCGTCTACTTTATCTGTAGCGTGTATCAGAAAACTTAAACTTGGTGGGACTGCTCCTTTAGGTGAGGTCTAATAGACATGCTTACACGCTGTTACGAAGTCATACAGCTCAAATCAGACTCTGTGTTGAACTTTCTCTTTAATTTTCGGACGCTTTCCCCCACTGATAGTGACACGGCTCGGATCAGCTCTGTATACGGAGCTGATTACGGCTCCTCTTGCTCAGGTGTCATATCGTTAACGGCGCCCTCCAGCAATTCCGAGGCAAGAACAGGCAGAATCCTATTTATTTGGAGCTGTCTGTATTCCAGAACCTGATCTGTGTACAGAATCTGATCTCAGTAACAAGTGGCCTGGGACGGTTGCGTCATAAACGCCTCTGTCTGGCCGAAAAGAGGCTTTAATTCACCCATTACTGCCGCGTTGCTATGCTAGCTCGCCCGCGCTGGAACTGCTTCACACTGTATTAGTCTGTCTTGACATTAAACCGGCTTATTTAGTTAATCAGAATAATAAAAACCAGACAACTGACCAGCGCCGGCACGTCCACCCTATCAGTCAAAAATCTGGACACGGGTTGTTCTTATTTGTACTATTTTAATAGTCGTGATATTAGTAAGTAACCATGAAGAGATCAAAACTATTAAAATCCACTTATGGACTTATTTATGTCTTTTAGAAATGAGCTCACTTACTCTGATTCAGGTTTACATACTTTAAACACTCTGACCAGCAGCTTCATCATGAGGAGCCACATGAGCTGCTTCTCTAACAGGACTGAAGAAGATAGTGTAGATGCTGAGATCTTGTTCTGATAAGCAGGTTTGGTGGTTTTATAGCTCTTATAAAAATATATATTCTCATTTTTGCATTTAAATACACTTAAATGTTAGTTTTAGTAATATTTGTGCACATGGGCTCCAACTTCACTGTTTAGACTGATTATTTCCAAGATATACACTACATCACCAAAAGTGTTCACTCATCCATCCAAACTATTGAGTTCAGGTGTATAAAAGCAGCTCCTAGTCATACAGACTGCTTCTACACACATTAGTAAAGAGTGGGTCGCTCTCAGGAGCTCAGTGAACTCCAGCGTGGTACCGTGATAGGAAGCCACCTGTGGAACAAGTCCAGTGGTGAAGTTTCCTCACTACTAAATATTCCACAGTGGACTATCAGTGGTGTTAGAACAAAGTGGAAGTGATTGAGAACGACAGCAGCTCAGACACCAAGTGGTAGAACACGTACAATGACAGAGCAGGTCAGCGGATGCTGAGGAGCATAGTGCACAGAGACCACCAACTTTCTACAGAGTCAATCAATGCAGACCTCCAAACTTCATGTGGTCTTCAGATCAGCTCCAGAACAGAGCGTAGAGAGCTTCATGGAATGGGTCTACATGGCCGAGCAGCTGCATCCAAGCCTCACATCACCAAGAACAATGCAGAGCGTCAGACTCTAGAGCAGTGGAGACGTGTTCTCTGGAGTAACCAATCACGCTCCTCTGTCTGGCAATCTGATAGACGAGTCTAGCTTTAGCGGTTGCCAGGAGAACAGCACTTGTCTATCTGCATTGTGCTGAGTGTAAAGTTTGGTGGAGGGGGGATTATGGTGTGGGGTTGTTGTTCAGGAGATGGGCTCTGACCCTCAGTTCCAGTGAAAGGAACTCCTAATGCTTCAGAAGAGATTCTGGACAATTTCCTGCTCTCAACTTTGTGGGGACAGTTTGGGGACGGCCCCTTCAGCAAGTTTGGTGGGGAGAACTTGACTGTCCTGCACAGAGTCCTGACCTCAACCTGATAGAACACCTTTGGGATGAATTAGAGTGGAGACTGCGAGCCAGACCTTCTCGTCCAACATCAGTGTCTGACCTCATCAATGTTCTTCTGGAAGAACGCTCAAACATTCCCATAAACACTCTCCTAAACCGTGTGGAGAGACCTCCCAGAAGAGCTGAAGCTGTTATAGCTGCAAAGGTTGGGCCGACATCATATTAAACCCTATGGATTAAGAATGGGACGTCACCGAAGTTCATATGTGTGTAGACAGACGAGCGAATACTTTAGGTAATGTAGTGTATATACAGAGTCTGGTGTGCCCAAACTTTTGACCTGTTGTGTATCCTCTGAGTTAGTGATGTATGAATAGCATATTGAACTTGAATTTGAACTGGCTGTCCTTTAGAGGAAGTTAACGTTGAGGAGCTGTCACTCAAAAGCAAGGCCAACGCTGCAATTAGCCCACGTCTTCGCCGCTGCATTCAAAACTCTGAACCGAGCGCATGGGCTGCAGAGAAGAAACGAGGGGTCTCCGTGCGGACTGAGCGCCCGAGTCGAGCCTAAAATCCTATTTTCTGCCAAAACGTTCCTCTTTGGCTCCCGTGTGTGCTGGAGTCAGTGGGAGGGGCGGCATGGTGAGTATAAATAGCTTTGGGGCTCAGTTGCCTGGCAACCGATGCCACGGCGCAGAGGGGGTCCGCCCCCGACACGCCCCCTTTCTCCGTGCGCTCCATTTTCCAGCCGCAGATTTAACTCTTGATAGGCAGTGATGTTGTGCGCAGGGTGGGGAACTTGCCTGGAGCACCAGAAGAAACGCTTCACTCGTCTACAAAACCAACAGGAGAGAAACGGAGAACAGCTCCAGAGCTGAACCCACGTCAGCAGACATATGGACCACCTCAGTCAACAGGCCCACCAGCATAAAGGGCAGCTGCTCTGGGAACAGCTTTACCTTTAAATGTGTAACCATCTGAAACCGTACTCACTAGAGATGAAAGGATCGATCGGCCATGTATCGGTATCGGCCTATTTTTAATCAAACTATGTGATCAGTGATCGGCCGATATTTCTCCAACTTAGAGCCGATCCTGAGAGCTGATCAATGGTGTTAAACAAATGAGCCTAATTTCTGTATTTCCAGAAAGTGTTTCATCCAGGAAGAGGAGAACCCCGTCCGGCCAGCTCCCTGCAATTCCTATCTGAACCACTAGGTGGAAATACACACCCTTTCATTTTCCACAGACTGACTAAAGCAGCGGCCTCACGAGAAAAGCATGTACTGATAGTAAACATGTCGTCCGTCTGGCAGTGTTTACCGTATGAGATGCAGACTCATCCAGGACGTTTTTAAAATTAATAAAATCAGCATCTCGTTGGAACCAAAGATATTTAACTCCTAATCTGATACAGCACTGCACGCAGCTGAATACAAACAGCAGAGCTAGCACACACAGCTAGCGCAAAACAAACAACCCAGAACACCTACAGACCAGATCTGACCGGTACCAACAGAACAGCAGCTACAATTCAATATTCTACATTTAATGATTACAGATTTAGTTTAAAATAACAGAGTCTGAGTTTAATAACTGCAGTTTTTACTGTATTTATTTAATTATCTTTTTTAGTTTTAAATTAAGGGTCTAAATGTAATGATTACAGTTTTGGAGATATTTGTTTATTTACAGTTAATTTAGTTAAAAATATTATACTGTTTCACATGAGCTCGTTAAAAATGGTAATAAACCAGTTTAGATCATGTTACATGACTTGCTTGCGCTAATAACGACATGTAGTCCCGCCCTCGATCTGTATTGGCTATCGGCGATCGGGATGGGCCTTACAAACGCTGATCAGTTCATCTCTAGTACTCACTCTAGGAGCAAGCTTGACCCTAACATGGTCATGTCCAGGCCTGGTTCACATCTAGGGGTCTGTCTCAAACCCTAGTGAGTGTGTAAGTAGGCTGTCTAGGTAGTGAGTGTGTAAGTAGGCTGTCTAGGTAGCAGCTGTGTAAGTATCAGTGTTCTCTCCTCATCTCTCCTCATAAAAC
>CM038706.1:50028045-50040545 GCA_021613375.1 Megaleporinus macrocephalus | reverse complement strand
ATATATATATATACACACACACACATATACATTTATATATATATATAGGAGGAAAACGTATGGCCATCCTAGACATTCATGTATTAAAGAGTATCTTAAACTCATGTGATCTATAAGTGGTTAACGAGTCTACGCTCTGACTCTGACTTTTAGAGGCACAAATGATACGTAGCCTACACGCCTCACGCACAAGAACTCGGACAGTTTTGGACTGTATATTTTGTCAGAGATTCGTTTGAGAAGCAGCTATGTGTGTTTTAAAGCTCCGCGGTATCTAGAACAGTCTTAGGTTCTACACTGGACGATTAAGAAACGGTTAGCAGTGCATAGTCATGTGACACTACTGAAAGAAACACGTTAAAGTCTCAACGTTAAATACGGATACGCACGGAGCTGTTCATTCCGTACATACATTCGTTTTAGGAAAGCTTACGGATACGGATGGGCTGGAGCGCTACCGCTGGAGACCATGGGGGCAGTACAAGACCCAACCACTTCCATACAACCACGACGACCAGAAATTGTTTAGAAATTCTCTGAAATACCTTCTCCACGGCGCTGAGAACTACGAGCTCCTCCACCGCCACCATGTTTGATTTACTCTGCACTGCCCTCTACTGGACGGGTTGCTCAGCAACCATGTAAACGGAGCTGAAGCAGAGAAGTGTGAGGGCAGTGACGCTATATCACTTCAAACTCTCGCAGACGGAGTATAAATCAGCCTCTACACATGAATACTTTTAAAACCTGTGTTTCTGTAAAACACTTCCAGAACTTTAGATACACACAGATAAATCCAAGCTTTCAGTGGGCGTGGCCATCCATCAACGACATACGTTATGCTAATCGACGCTAATAATCCCAGCCCTAGTTTTCACCACATGTCTGAACCAGTAGCGAACCATGAAACTTAAGCCTCCAGAACTGTCCAAAAACATTCGGTATGGCAAATTTAATAAGACACCATCACTGCACGAATGTGTACACTTTAAAAAACCTACGGAAGACAACGAGGCTGCTGGTGGTGCTGGTGGTGCTGGTGGTGCTGGTATGTAATGTTAACTGTAATGTTCATTTACTCCACAGACATTTCCACATCGTTGGTGCTGGACGGGATCAGCAGGGGGCGCTGTGCTCCATGTGACCGAGATGTTCCGAAGCTCATCCAGATAAGAGATACATAAACATAGACATTAAAAAAGAATAATTTCAGGTCCCGCATCTCTTACCTGGGGTAGATGCCGCTGACCATGTCCGGCAGGAGGGCGTCGGGAGCTGTGCTGCTCGGCCCCGCCGCCTTCGACATCAACAACACGACCAGACCTCGCATCTGCAGGTTGTGCTTACTGTCATACACAAAACCCCTGCCGGGGAGAGAGAGAGAGAGAGAGAGAGAGAGAGAGAGAGAGAGAGAGAGAGAGATAGACTTCTATAACACTTTAGGAATGAGTGGGAAGAAGTCTAGCCATTCACTAACAACAGCACAAAACAGTGGGACGGGTATTTCATCCATTTCGAAAAATGTTTCCCAACAAAAAGAAGAAAAAAAAAAGAAAAAGAAAAAAAAGCCATGTTTAAAGTAACAGTCTAATAAAGGTAAATATTAAACGTGCACTCCCGTCATATATATGAACTTAAACCCAACACAGAATCTTACCGATACACAGAAACACAGACAATAAGCCTTTCAGTTCAAATCCTTAAGACTAATGATCAGGAAACGCTGGCCATTAGAGTCAAGTCAGTGAGGAAAAGAGGCAGGGCTTATGCTACGAACATGCAAGGCACGGTAGGTGCTACTTAACCTTTAATTAAAGGTGATGCTCATTCTCAGTACTGCTAATCATATGTTTGGGTTCTAGATTAGAGCTAGAACAGATATACATGCTTCAATTTTCCTACATCTGTATTCACTCTGTCTTTAAACCCCGCCTTTTAATAAGCCCAGTGGTCGAGATGACCAATCAGAGCAGTGCATTGGGAGGTGGGGCTTAAATACAGGATGAATGCTGCTACAACTGTACAAGCTCCGCCCCCACACCACTGTGGCTGTTCTTACAGTGCCGCCGGTTCTGCCACATCAGAGTGGGATCCTGAAAGTCCGGCAGAACAAGCTGGTAGAGCAGGACGTTTCAGAGTGGTCAGTTTTCACTGGTTACGCTCGCTGTGATCTTGCCGGTGGGCGGGCAAAAAAGACTGTGTTACACGATGATGTCATCTTGTAACAGAGGAAAAGGCCTGGAATTCCAATGAGGCAGCTGAGAAAAGTGGTTTCTGTGGGAGGGAGTTTCTCCATCTGCCACGTTCTTCGGACTGTAGAGATTTGCAGAACATTTAGATGAACTCACAGAAGAAAAACGAGGAAAGCAGAGACGCAGAACAGATTTTACTCATTTATGTAAGCAGCTCTGCAGAATTAAGATATTTTTAGTTACACAAAATATCAAAAATCACATACAGTTTAGATCAGCATCATGTTCCTACATATGAAACGTAAACAGATCACTCATGTCTACATAAACTTAACACTGCAGCTCAGTCCAGTCTGATCCAGTTCCATCTTTTCACACCAGCCGAAGGACCGGACCACTATCAACGTTGAGCTGCAGCCTCGAACCGTAACCGATTAAAAATCAATGTTATTTTTGTGTTCCATGGAACGAAAGTCCAGTATCTGGACAAAAAACGCTCATATCAAAACATGCGGTCAGCAGTTCTCGGGTTGCAGCCGAGCGGAGCTGGGGTTCGTTTAGTCTGGCTGCGGAGCAAAGTCTTTAGCAGGAGCCCGCTAATAGGAGTTGCGAGGTTGAATGATTTCACACGGAGCTCTACCTCTCAGAGGGACCATCAGTCGCTAACCGTGCTCCTCTCGCTCTGAAACAACTCCTCAATTTCCTCTAACAAAAGCAACAGCGGCGCGGCAGGTGTGAACCGGCTTTAAATATTCATATCAGATTTATCGGCTCTAGTGTTCGCCCGGGGCCCGCAGCGTCCCGCGGGTTCCATTGAGCGTCACGCTAAAAGCTCGCGGGAGCCATACAGATATCCTCTCACCTCACAGAAACCCAAACACACGGACAGACAGATGCCTTCCGCCGGCAGACGGGATCTGACTAGAGCCGTCGCGGGGAATCGATCCGATTTCACCACCCAATTCCATTACGGTTCCGTTCAGTGAATTAGCAGTGATTACTTAGCAATTTGCACCATCAAGAGCGGCGCGAGAGCCTCAGCGCGGCAGCGGGACGTCCACAGCATTACAAATCACTGTGGAGGTTTTTAAACTTTAAACAGCAGATATGCAACCTGGTCACCCCACCCTACACTTAGACTTACACTTAGAAAATATGGAAATATCAAATATCGGGATATTATGTTTAGTGATACTGTATCGATTCTCAAAAACACAGTATCAATACACAGATTCCTGACAGACAGTGAATCATTGTGTGTTGTGTTTAAATCTCTGACCACTAGATGGCAGTGTTGTAATCCATTTTCAGCTCCACTCCAACATTAACAAGCAGCACAAGGGTGCAGTGCTATTGTAAACTTTGATAAACCTGTTCATACAGTGGAGTGTTTTAATAGTAGGATTTTAAAAATTGCAATTAGATACATGATTCTCTTTGGAAGGTGACGACAATTAAGACACTGAAAATGTAAATTTGAGATTTAAAATGGTAATTTTGAAAAATATTATTTGCGAATTTAATCATTTCAGCCAATTATTGGCCAGAACTAGGTGTCCCACATTTTAGTTTTTTTTGGTGTTGGGTATTTAGCAGATGCAGACTTTAAACACATTTGTTCAGACCAACATCTGATCAGAAATCAGCTGAACCTGATTGATTATTAGTTTATATTATTATTATTACTGCTTAGAAATGGTCCACATAATCTGATGGTACTGTAACCTGATCCCAGCTCAGGCTCAGTCTCCGTCCTCCTCCCTGGTTTAAACTCACTGCAGTACTTAAAGCGAGCATGTTCTGCTGATTCCATCATTCTCGTGTTATGAAGCTTAGAAGGCAACAACAAATGGCCGTGCAGCCCTACAGTGGAGTCCTGCAGTCTCAGGCCGTTTTCACACCTGTAGTTGTTTCTCTGGTCTGGATCAGTTAATGAGTTTGTTTATTGGAGCGTTTCCTCCTCGGTTAAGTTTGTTTTCACAGGCAAAAACCTAAACGCACCAAAATGCGCCCTAACAAACCACGTGAGCACGTCGTCTCCTCTGATTGGTCAGAGCTGTCTGGTATCCGAGTGAGAAAGTAAACACAGGAAGAAGATCCGGTTTTCTAAACTACTGCACATTTCTTGTAGAGCGTATCACGGAGCAGCGGCAGAGACAGCATCTGTTCATAGCTGTAATAATAATCTGATAATATACCAAACTACAGTCCACCTGCAGACCACCCAGCTCACTCCAAACAACAAGTAGACAACGTCCCTCACTGCTAGTCCAAAAGAGACCTCGCTTCATTGTCCTCGCCCTGTTAGCTGTACAGTTCTCCAGTTCTCTGTTTACGCCATCTGACACATCCCATAATGCAAAGCACACCTGGCTGCAGGAGATGTTTAGATCAAACTTGCGGAGAACAACTAATACTTGGGTCGGATTGAGGTCGGATCATGTTCTCACCACAAATGAACTGCTATGGAGTTTGTTTGGAACCAAAATCTCCTCTCGAGGGTCTCTGTGTGGTTGTTTTGGTCCCCACCCGAGTGTGATTACTGTTTTCACACCTGCCAAAACCAACCACACCAAACGAACCAGAGCCAGTTTTAACCAGACTCACTAGTGCTGGTGTGAGAACATCCTCAGAGTCAGTTTTAACCAGACTCACTAGTGCTGGTGTGTGAACATCCTCAGAGTCAGTTTTAACCAGACTCACTAGTGCTGGTGTGTGAACACCCTCAGAGTCAGTTTTAACCGGACTCACTAGTGCTGGTGTGAGAACACCCTCAGAGTCAGTTTTAACCGGACTCTCTAGTGCTGGTGTGAGAACACCCTCAGAGTCAGTTTTAACCGGACTCACTAGTGCTGCTGTGTGAACACCCTCAGAGTCAGTTTTAACCGGACTCACTAGTGCTGGTGTGAGAACACCCTCAGAGTCAGTTTTAACCAGACTCACTAGTGCTGGTGTGTGAACACCCTCAGAGTCAGTTTTAACCAGACTCACTAGTGCTGGTGTGAGAACACCCTCAGAGTCAGTTTTAACCAGACTCACTAGTGCTGGTGTGAGAACACCCTCAGAGTCAGTTTTAACCAGACTCACTAGTGCTGGTGTGAGAACACCCTCAGAGTCAGTTTTAACCAGACTCACTAGTGCTGGTGTGAGAACACCCTCAGAGTCAGTTTTAACCAGACACTAGTGCTGGTGTGAGAACACCCTCAGAGTCAGTTTTAACCAGACTCACTAGTGCTGGTGTGAGAACACCCTCAGAGTCAGTTTTAACCGGACTCACTAGTGCTGGTGTGAGAACGCCCTCAGAGTCAGTTTTAACCGACTCACTAGTGCTGGTGTGAGAACACCCTCAGAGTCAGTTTTAACCAGACTCACTAGTGCTGGTGTGAGAACACCCTCAGAGTCAGTTTTAACCGGACTCACTAGTGCTGCTGTGTGAACACCCTCAGAGTCAGTTTTAACCAGACTCACTAGTGCTGGTGTGAGAACACCCTCAGATGAAACACCTCGGCCTCGGCTTCCTCGGGGCATCACATGACAATTTAGCGGAAAACTGTCCAAACAGGACCCTGATTGGGCGTCGAGACCACCAACCTGTAAACCTGGGCTTCCCACCACGGCAGCAGAAAAACCCCAGAACGCTCAGTAATTGTATGTAAATGACGGTGTGCAGAATGCCTGCCTAATGAGGCAGCGTCTCGTTCTCTCTCTCTCTCTCTCTCTCTCTCTCTCTCTCTCTCTCATCCTCGGGGTAAAACTGTCCCCTCCATTACCCCCCCCACCCTCCACCCCCCACCCTCACTAATAGAATGCTCTCTCGCTCCCTCTGTGTAAACTGGCTCGTTAATTAAAGCTTGTAAGAGGTGACCTGAGGTTGGAGGGCATCAGTATTATCAGCTGAACTGCCTTTCAACGCTGTCATTAATTTGCTGCCGCGGCCCAGATTAGCGCCGGCGCTATCCAGGGAGAGCCGGCGGACCCTCCAGCCGCGCAACCGGCTAACCTTTCTCTCACAAAAGACCGCCGCAGCTCGCTCTTCAAAACCATCTCCCGGGGTCACGCGGGACAGAGCCAGTCAAAGGACGCTCGTCTGCGGCTTTTTTAATAATCAACACGAATCTGATCGTAAATCTTTCTCTCTCCGCGCGTCAAGCTGTCTGGTCAAGAGCAGAGAGCCATCAACACAGGTCCATCTCAGCCAGCAGGTCTGAACTTCCAGCCTGGTTTCATGGAGGATTCTCTGGTGGACAGCAAAGCCTAGATAGACCAACGTGATCATTAACAGCTCTTGAACCATTTAGGGCAGAGCTTCTGACCAATCAGGGACAGCCTACAGTAGTGTTAGTGGTCTGATACTATCTGTACTGGGTGAGTGGTGGTCTCTCAGTGTGGTATCAGGTTAGTGGTGTTAGTGGTCTGATACTATCTGTACTGGGTGAGTGGTGGTCTCTCAGTGTGGTATCAGGTTAGTGGTGTTAGTGGTGATACTGTACTGGGTGAGTGGTGGTCTCTCAGTGTGGTATCAGGTTAGTGATAGTGGTGATACTGTACTGGGTGAGTGGTGGTCTCTCAGTGTGGTATCAGGTTAGTGGTGTTAGTGGTGATACTGTACTGGGTGAGTGAGTGGTCTCTCAGTGTGGTATCAGGTTAGTGGTGTTAGTGGTGATACTGTACTGGGTGAGTGATGGTCTCTCAGTGTGGTATCAGGTTAGTGGTGTTAGTGGTGATACTGTACTGGGTGAGTGATGGTCTCTCAGTGTGGTATCAGGTTAGTGGTGATACTGTACTGGGTGAGTGATGGTCTCAGTGTGGTATCAGGTTAGTGGTGTAGTGGTGATACTGTACTGGGTGAGTGATGGTCTCTCAGTGTGGTATCAGGTTAGTGGTGATACTGTACTGGGTGAGTGGTGGTCTCTCAGTGTGGTATCAGGTTACTGGTGATACTGTACTGGGTGAGTGATGGTCTCTCAGTGTGGTATCAGGTTAGTGGTGTTAGTGGTGATACTGTACTGGGTGAGTGATGGTCTCTCAGTGTGGTATCAGGTTACTGGTGTTAGTGGTGATACTGTACTGGTGAGTGATGGTCTCTCGGTGTGGTATCAGGTTAGTGTGTTAGTGGTGATACTGTACTGGGTGAGTGATGGTCTCTCGGTGTGGTATCAGGTTACTCGGTGTTAGTGGTGATACTGTACTGGGTGAGTGATGGTCTCTCGGTGTGGTATCAGGTTAGTGGTGTTAGTGGTGATACTGTACTGGGTGAGTGATGGTCTCTCAGTGTGGTATCAGGTTAGTGGTGTTAGTGGTGATACTGTACTGGGTGAGTGATGGTCTCTCAGTGTGGTATCAGGTTAGTGGTGTTAGTGGTGATACTGTACTGGGTGAGTGATGGTCTCTCGGTGTGGTATCAGGTTACTGGTGTTAGTGGTGATACTGTACTGGGTGAGTGATGGTCTCTCGGTGTGGTATCAGGTTAGTGGTGTTAGTGGTGATACTGTACTGGGTGAGTGATGGTCTCAGTGTGGTATCAGGTTAGTGGTGTTAGTGGTGATACTGTACTGGGTGAGTGGTGGTCTCTCAGTGTGGTATCAGGTTACTGGTGATACTGTACTGGGTGAGTGATGGTCTCTCAGTGTGGTATCAGGTTAGTGGTGTTAGTGGTGATACTGTACTGGGTGAGTGATGGTCTCTCAGTGTGGTATCAGGTTAGTGGTGTTAGTGGTGATACTGTACTGGGTGAGTGATGGTCTCAGTGTGGTATCAGGTTAGTGGTGATAGTGGTGATACTGTACTGGGTGAGTGGTGGTCTCTCAGTGTGGTATCAGGTAAGTGGTGTTAGTGGTGATACTGTACTGGGTGAGTGATGGTCTCTCAGTGTGGTATCAGGTTACTGGTGTTAGTGGTGATACTGTACTGGGTGAGTGATGGTCTCTCAGTGTGGTATCAGGTTAGTGGTGTTAGTGGTGATACTGTACTGGGTGAGTGATGGTCTCTCAGTGTGGTATCAGGTTAGTGGTGATACTGTACTGGGTGAGTGATGGTCTCAGTGTGGTATCAGGTTAGTGGTGTTAGTGGTGATACTGTACTGGGTGAGTGGTGGTCTCTCAGTGTGGTATCAGGTTAGTGGTGATACTGTACTGGGTGAGTGATGGTCTCTCAGTGTGGTATCAGGTTAGTGGTGTTAGTGGTGATACTGTACTGGGTGAGTGATGGTCTCTCAGTGTGGTATCAGGTTACTGGTGTTAGTGGTGATACTGTACTGGGTGAGTGATGGTCTCTCGGTGTGGTATCAGGTTAGTGGTGTTAGTGGTGATACTGTACTGGGTGAGTGATGGTCTCTCGGTGTGGTATCAGGTTACTGGTGTTAGTGGTGATACTGTACTGGGTGAGTGATGGTCTCTCGGTGTGGTATCAGGTTAGTGGTGTTAGTGGTGATACTGTACTGGGTGAGTGATGGTCTCTCAGTGTGGTATCAGGTTAGTGGTGTTAGTGGTGATACTGTACTGGGTGAGTGATGGTCTCTCAGTGTGGTATCAGGTTAGTGGTGTTAGTGGTGATACTGTACTGGGTGAGTGATGGTCTCTCGGTGTGGTATCAGGTTAGTGGTGTTAGTGGTGATACTGTACTGGGTGAGTGATGGTCTCTCGGTGTGGTATCAGGTTAGTGGTGTTAGTGGTGATACTGTACTGGGTGAGTGATGGTCTCTCAGTGTGGTATCAGGTTAGTGTGTTAGTGGTGATACTGTACTGGGTGAGTGATGGTCTCTCAGTGTGGTATCAGGTTACTGGTGTTAGTGGTGATACTGTACTGGGTGAGTGATGGTCTCTCGGTGTGGTATCAGGTTAGTGGTGTTAGTGGTGATACTGTACTGGGGTGAGAGATGGTCTCATCGGTGTGGTATCAGGTTAGTGGGTGTTAGTGGTGATACTGTACTGGGTGAGTGATGGTCTCTCAGTGTGGTATCAGGTTACTGGTGTTAGTGGTGATACTGTACTGGTGAGTGAGCTGGTCTCAGTGTGGTATCAGGTTAGTGGTGTTAGTGGTGATACTGTACTGGGTGAGTGTATGGTCTCTCAGTGTGGTATCAGGTTACTGGTGTTAGTGGTGGAACTGTAACTGGGTGAGTGATGGTCTCAGTGTGGTATCAGGTTAGTGGTGTTAGTGGTGATACTGTACTGGGTGAGTGATGGTCTCTCAGGTGTGGTATCAGGTTAGTGGTGTTAGTGGTGATACTGTACTGGGTGAGTGATGGTCTCTCAGTGTGGTATCAGGTTACTGGTGTTAGTGGTGATACTGTACTGGGTGAGTGATGGTCTCTCAGTGTGTATCAGGTTAGTGGTGTTAGTGGTGATACTGTACTGGGTGAGTGATGGTCTCTCAGTGTGTATCAGGTTAGTGGTGTTAGTGGTGATACTGTACTGGGTGAGTGATGGTCTCAGTGTGGTATCAGGTTAGTGGTGTTAGTGGTGATACTGTACTGGGTGAGTGATGGTCTCAGTGTGGTATCAGGTTAGTGGTGTTAGTGGTGATACTGTACTGGGTGAGTGGTGGTCTCTCAGTGTGGTATCAGGTTACTGGTGTACTGTACTGGGTGAGTGATGGTCTCTCAGTGTGGTATCAGGTTAGTGGTGTTAGTGGTGATACTGTACTGGGTGAGTGATGGTCTCTCAGTGTGGTATCAGGTTAGTGGTGTTAGTGGTGATACTGTACTGGGTGAGTGATGGTCTCTCAGTGTGGTATCAGGTAAGTGGTGTTAGTGGTGATACTGTACTGGGTGAGTGGTGGTCTTTCAGTGTGGTATCAGGTTACTGGTGTTAGTGGTGATACTGTACTGGGTGAGTGATGGTCTCTCAGTGTGGTATCAGGTTAGTGGTGTTAGTGGTGATACTGTACTGGGTGAGTGATGGTCTCTCAGTGTGGTATCAGGTTACTGGGTGTTAGTGGTGATACTGTACTGGGTGAGTGATGGTCTCTCAGTGTGGTATCAGGTTACTGGTGTTAGTGGTGGTACTGTACTGGGTGAGTGATGGTCTCAGTGTGGTATCAGGTTAGTGGTGATACTGTACTGGGTGAGTGATGGTCTCTCAGTGTGGTATCAGGTTACTGGTTGTAGTGGTGATACTGTACTGGGTGAGTGGTGGTCTCTCAGTGTGGTATCAGGTTACTGGTGTTAGTGGTGGTACTGTACTGGGTGAGTGATGGTCTCAGTGTGGTATCAGGTTAGTGGTGTTAGTGGTGATACTGTACTGGGTGAGTGATGGTCTCTCAGTGTGATATCAGGTTAGTGGTGTTAGTGGTGATACTGTACTGGGTGAGTGATGGTCTCTCAGTGTGGTATCAGGTTAGTGGTTTTAGTGGTGATACTGTACTGGGTGAGTGATGATCTCTCAGTGTGGTATCAGGTTAGTGGTGTTAGTGGTGATACTGTACTGGGTGAGTGGTGGTCTCTCAGTGTGGTATCAGGTTAGTGGTGTTAGTGGTGATACTGTACTGGGTGAGTGATGGTCTCTCAGTGTGGTATCAGGTTACTGGTGTTAGTGGTGATACTGTACTGGGTGAGTGATGGTCTCTCAGTGTGGTATCAGGTTAGTGGTGTTAGTGGTGATACTGTACTGGGTGAGTGGTGGTCTCTCAGTGTGGTATCAGGTTACTGGTGTTAGTGGTGATACTGTACTGGGTGAGTGATGGTCTCTCAGTGTGGTATCAGGTTACTGGTGTTAGTGGTGATACTGTACTGGGTGAGTGGTGGTCTCTCAGTGTGGTATCAGGTTAGTGGTGATACTGTACTGGGTGAGTGATGGTCTCTCAGTGTGGTATCAGGTTAGTGGTGTTAGTGGTGATACTGTACTGGGTGAGTGGTGGTCTCTCAGTGTGGTATCAGGTTACTGGTGTTAGTGGTGATACTGTACTGGGTGAGTGATGGTCTCAGTGTGGTATCAGGTTAGTGGTGTTAGTGGTGATACTGTACTGGGTGAGTGATGGTCTCTCAGTGTGGTATCAGGTTAGCGGTGTTAGTGGTGATACTGTACTGGGTGAGTGATGGTCTCTCAGTGTGGTATCAGGTTACTGGTGTTAGTGGTGATACTGTACTGGGTGAGTGATGGTCTCAGTGTGGTATCAGGTTAGTGGTGTTAGTGGTGATACTGTACTGGGTGAGTGATGGTCTCTCAGTGTGGTATCAGGTTACTGGTGTTAGTGGTGATACTGTACTGGGTGAGTGATGGTCTCTCAGTGTGGTATCAGGTTACTGGTGATACTGTACTGGGTGAGTGATGGTCTCTCAGTGTGGTATCAGGTTAGTGGTGTTAGTGGTGATACTGTACTGGGTGAGTGGTGGTCTCTCAGTGTGGTATCAGGTTAGTGGTGTTAGTGGTGATACTGTACTGGGTGAGTGATGGTCTCTCAGTGTGGTATCAGGTTAGTGGTGTTAGTGGTGATACTGTACTGGGTGAGTGATGGTCTCTCAGTGTGGTATCAGGTTAGTGGTGTTAGTGGTGATACTGTACTGGGTGAGTGATGGTCTCTCAGTGTGGTATCAGGTTAGTGGTGATACTGTACTGGGTGAGTGGTGGTCTCTCAGTGTGGTATCAGGTAAGTGGTGTTAGTGGTGATACTGTACTGGGTGAGTGGTGGTCTCTCAGTGTGGTATCAGGTTAGTGGTGTTAGTGGTGATACTGTACTGGGTGAGTGGTGGTCTTTCAGTGTGGTATCAGGTTACTGGTGTTAGTGGTGATACTGTACTGGGTGAGTGATGGTCTCTCAGTGTGGTATCAGGTTAGTGGTGTTAGTGGTGATACTGTACTGGGTGAGTGATGGTCTCTCAGTGTGGTATCAGGTTACTGGTGTTAGTGGTGATACTGTACTGGGTGAGTGATGGTCTCTCAGTGTGGTATCAGGTTACTGGTGTTAGTGGTGATACTGTACTGGGTGAGTGATGGTCTCTCAGTGTGGTATCAGGTTACTGGTGTTAGTGGTGGTACTGTACTGGGTGAGTGATGGTCTCAGTGTGGTATCAGGTTAGTGGTGTTAGTGGTGATACTGTACTGGGTGAGTGATGGTCTCTCAGTGTGGTATCAGGTTAGTGGTGTTAGTGGTGATACTGTACTGGGTGAGTGATGGTCTCTCAGTGTGGTATCAGGTTACTGGTGTTAGTGGTGATACTGTACTGGGTGAGTGATGGTCTCTCGGTGTGGTATCAGGTTAGTGGTGTTAGTGGTGATACTGTACTGGGTGAGTGATGGTCTCTCAGTGTGGTATCAGGTTAGTGGTGTTAGTGGTGATACTGTACTGGGTGAGTGATGGTCTCAGTGTGGT
>CM038706.1:49975545-50023045 GCA_021613375.1 Megaleporinus macrocephalus | reverse complement strand
GAAAAATTACTGGCTTTAGTATTTATTTAGTAAAGATTAGGCAAATAATACCGAGGCTTCGGAGCTGGTGTCCAAAAATCTAGGAAGCGTGTGTCTCGCTGGTTCAGGATGTGGTTCGAGTATTGGTGTGATTTATTGTTTCTTAATACAAAATGAATCAAGTCACCCCACCATCACTGTCCCATCTCTTAAAACCACTGCAGCAGCTTTAACATCGATATCTCACATACTACTGGATTTATTTACTAAGTGAAATCGTACTGTTAGCGTTACCCACATTGTCAAAAACAGATTAGATAAACAAATGAATGAACCACAGAAAATTAAATGAAGGTGTTTAATGTATATGCCTGGCAGTGTTTATTTATACTGACAACGTTGCAAGAGGCCTTCACAAATAGTTGAAATGACAATAAATTTTTGGTATTTTGGTGTGAAGCTTCAAGAAATGAACCTTTTTTATAGGTTTGTAGCCTTTAAGGGCAGACTGGAGAATTGAGTTAACTGAGCTACTTCCATTGGATTGGTCTAAAGGAGGGCCTGTGGCTCTATAAGGAGGATGCACATGGAGCTAGGGGGGCGGGGGAGCAAGCAAGACATGCTGGATAACTGACCAGGTCCAGTGATATCGCTGGGTTCCTTTAACAGGCCTATTAAGGCAAATTTCTTTTCTGCCTTGTTTAACTGTTTGTTTACTTCCATGCACTGTAAATATTTGAGTGAACTTTCTTTTACTACTGCCTGCAGTCAACCTGCTACAGTGAGCTTATTTTGTAAAGTGTTTAAGTACTTTTTGATGCTCTGTGGACAGTTTTGGTCCAAAATAATGATAAAATTGTTAAAAAGTGGCTGTTTATTCATGTTATTCTGCGCTATCGGCCTCCACTGCTGAGCATATCCTAAAGAAAACACTGGTTTGTTATGGTTATTGGTTATTATTGGTATAAAATTAGAAACTAGTGCAGCTATCTCTTTAGTTTAGACCACCAGGCCACATGTACGAGCAGGAAAAGTAAACAGTAATGACCTGTTCAGGATTCAGACAGCAGGTAGCCGGTAAGCAGGTCACCCTCTGAAGGACACTTTCATTCATTTCCCTTTGGAAGCAGCTCCATTTGTCACACCGCTGTGGCTCACCTATAGCACCCGGCAGGTCAACGCTGGCGCCTCACATTCTTTAACATGACTAATTCAGATGGAGGTGGAAACCTGGGGCTTCCTGCACGCCAAGCCCAAAAACAACAACAACAACAACAACAACAACAACAACAACAACAACCACAACAACAACGATTCATGGAGCAACACAGCAGCCTATAAATTGTGTTTATGTTTATAGTAGGGCTGGGCGATAAAACAATAACGACAATTGTCGCGAAATACCGTTTCCTCTATACAATTATAAGTTCTAGTTGATAGAAAGTTAACAGAATTAAGTTCCGTCCATGTTTTGAGAGACAACACGAGTATCCAATGAGAATGAGAATAGCGCCGCCCCTAACCAATCAGGTTTGGTGAAGCACACAGTGCAGAGTGTCGGCATGGCGGCAGCTTAACCCACGTGCTAGTAATTTGATTACTGCAGGCATACATTTTCTATTCTATAGTACACTGATAAAAATTAAATCAGAAGATTAAAAATCAATTTAACAAAATTTTCTCACAGTAAAAAAGCAATAGTGATTTGATTTATATCGTGATACATCGATATCGACTGATATTAAAAAATAATCATGATCAGATTATTTTCCCTATCGCCCAGCCCTAGTTCATATCCTACACACTAACAGCCAATCAGAGGTAAGCAAATCCAGCCTGGCGATCGCTCTGAGCTCAGCCTGATCTCATCAGTGAAGGTCCTCAGGATCATCTGAACACTAGACCACTGTAGTCGTGCTTCGTTCTGGAGTCACTATGTCCATATTTGGAATTCTGGATCTAAGCTAGATTTCTCTGTGGTAAGAACGAATAGGGTTTTAGAAGAATAGCCTCTATCGCCCCCTGTGGTAAGCAGCAGATTGTCACTGTCCAAAGAAAAACAAGTATCTTCAAAAAGGCAACTTTAGGACAGGCCAAAAACCTGCTTTACTTTCTATGTAAGTCAATGGAACCAGAATTATTTACAAGCTATTTTGGAGTGTTTCTATTGGTCCATTCATCATGAAATTCCCAGACTAGGTAAACAAACGCCTCTGCTGCTGTATTACGGAGAAATTAAACTAAAGCGGAGATATGGAAACAAGACACAGGTACTTATACAGGACCAGTTTGGGCTATTTAGGTGACTATTGGGTTCCAGTGTTTGTTAGCAGTGTTAGCATCAGTTCTAAAACTGGGACTCCCAACATGTGCTGGCTGATCAGCTACAGTCAGAGTGGAAAATCTGGTACTTTGGATTTGGTACAAATGGCATCAGACCTGTTTTGGCACTTGTTGACAGTATAGACTTAAAAAAAACATGGTTCTTTAGTAAGAGGTTCTATTTAGAGTTCTGTATGGAACCATTTTTTGCTTACATGACCCAATGCATGATGAAACAGATCTTAATGGAGAGGCTCTTAAAAAAATGGTTCCATGTTTTGAGGATGTATCTGGGTGACTATTGGGATCTGACTACATACGGAGTGGAAAATCTGGTACCACCGATTTCTTACGGAAAAACATGCATCTCCATTTTTATTATTCTATATCATTTGAACTTGACAGCTGCTCTTTGAACGGACCAATAGAAATGCTCCAAATTCTCTTGGAATAAAAGCTCTTTACATTAACTTACACTGAAAGTAATTATTTTATGCGAGTTCATTTTTTATTCTAATTAAATGATTCTACAAGTCAAGAAGTCAAGCTTCTCAACAGAACCACAGCCTTCACCAAAGAACCCCTGAAGAACCATTCTGTTCAGTATTGGGTGTTTTGACATCACGTATCTCCACCTGGACCACTTCAAGTACCACCACAACACCGGAACTGCCTCCCAACATCTCGACTGATCACACAGATATGAAGGATTTTCCCAGATTGTCCATCCTCGCCGTAACCGCAGTCTCCTCACCCCCGCCGCCTCTTCCCGGGACGCTTCACTGAGGCTCGGTTTTTAAGAATGGACGGGAGGCTGATGCCGGAAAGCGATCCGCCTCGGCCTGCCCGTCTGCCATTGTGGGTATTTATACGATCGGCGCGTCTTGGGCAAGGAGACACGGAAAGAAAGAGGAGAAGGCTGACTCTGCGCTGACTTGGGGGCGGGGGGGTGGCTGGGGGGACAGGGTACCCTCCCAGCTCCCTGCGCACCAACACCCAAATGGATTGTCATATCAGATTTAGGTGTATAGGTTATTACACCCTTGGGCTCCAGTTTCCAGTACTGTCGTCTGGATGAGAGAGATTGGGTTCCAGTTATTTCTCTCCGACTGCCCCCCCCCCGCCCCCCCCCCCCCAACTAATCCTCTCTTTCTCCGTAACTTTCACTCTGTGTGTCATTCAAATGGAGGGCATCCCAACCGCCAATAGAGATGAAAACATGTCTCTTTTTTTTTTTTTTTAAAGAATCTATGGACTAGAGCCCAACTGACATATAACCTGTCTGATAAAATTTGTGTTTTCCGGCTTTTTCTCTCTTCAGTTCCATGTGTTGTAGGTTTTTTCTCAGCCGCCTCGTTGGGATTCCGACCCTTTTCTCTGTTACAAGATGACATCATCTTGCAACACAGTCCTTATTGCCCATCTAGTAAACACTGACCACTCTGAAACATCCGGCTCCAGTCCAGCTCGCGAAGGTGGATCTACCAGCTTGTTCTGCCGGACTTTCAGGATCAGACTCTGACTCAAACTGATGCAGCAGGACTGACACCGTTGTAAGAACAGCCACAGCAGTGAGGGGGCGGAGCTTGTAGCAGGATACTGCTCTGGCGATTGAGCAGTCAGAATAGAGCAGGTGAACTGACCATTCACAGCATACTGGGCTCATCAGGGGGCGGGGCTTAAATACACAGGAGCTGTAATAGGGACTAAGGGGGAATACAGATGTACAGTATGACAGAAATACTGTGTTTAGGGAAACTGAAGCCTGTGAATCCATCTGAACCTGAACAGGGGCGGAGAACTTTCAGCCTAATACTGATTTAAACAACCAAGCAAAACCCAACCCAGACCAAATCGACATGAATCAAGTTGAGCCTGGGGGGTATTGGGGATATTTGTTTGATTTACTTTGTTTATTTACTGTTAATTTCGTTAAAAATATTATACTGTTTCATATGAGCTCATTACAAATGGTAATAAACCAGTTTAGATCATGTTTCATGACTTGTTGCGCTAATAACTACATGTAGCCCTTATAACCCCGCCCTCTATCAGTATCAGCCAATTGTGCGGAAAGGTGATCAGCGAACTGTTTGTGATCAGTAACTGTTTTCTGATCAGTGTCCACCGCGCTAGGCTATCTGGACTGTAACTAACACCCACGCAGAGCGGCTCGGGCAGCTGCTGGACTTGGGTTTAACTGGCTTTCAGAAATATAAACTCACCGTCTGTGTGTAGGAGAACACGCCCACCTTCCCACTGTGCAGGTACTGATACGCTTCAGTACTTTTATAGTTTTTCATTACTGAACAGTCTACACCATCCGAGAGTACAGAGTAATTAAACATGTCTCCTTAAGTAACCTCAGACCACCTTCTCATATCACCCACCCACTGTGTTATTAACCTCAGACCACCTTCTCATATCATCCACCCACTGTGTTATTAACCTCAGACCACCTTCTCATATCACCCACCCACTGTGTTATTAACCTCAGACCACCTTCTCATATCACCCACCCACTGTGTTATTAACCTCAGACCACCTTCTCATATCACCCACCCACTGTGTTATTAACCTCAGACCACCTTCTAATATCACCCACCCACTGTGTTATTAACCTCAGACCACCTTCTCATATCACCCACCCACTGTTATTAACCTCAGACCACCTTCTAATATCACCCACCCACTGTGTTATTAACCTCAGACCACCTTCTCATATCACCCACCCACTGTGTTATTAACCTCAGACCACCTTCTCATATCACCCACCCACTGTGTTATTAACCTCAGACCACCTTCTAATATCACCCACCCACTGTGTTATTAACCTCAGACCACCTTCTCATATCACCCACCCACTGTTATTAACCTTAGACCACCTTATATATATATATATATATATATATATATATATATATATATATATATATATATACACATATATATATATATATATATATATATATATATATATATATATATATATATATATATATATATATAACTAAAATTTATTTCTTTTAATGGGTGTGAATGATGCTTTCCTGACATACAGCTGGTTTTAATATAAAAGTAGCCGAGCACTGTGCCTGGGTAGTAAACTTCAGACCTCACTTGTAGGTCTATTCCAATATAGACTTAATTAGCTTTACTTGACTTTACACATACTGTGATACGACTATGCACCAGTTGCAATGACTACGCAGCTCTAGCTGGCATCATTAGAACATTTCCTCATATTTCAAGCTCTCAAATATTTAAAAAATTAGCACTAGAAGCCAGTGGGAAGGTGCCAGTGCTCACAGAAACTACAAACCTACAGCCTACAGTAACTGAATGTGAACTCCAGATGCAGCAGATGGAGATGAGGCTAAAAACACTGGAGCAGCTCTTTAATCAGGGGTCTGCATCAGCACCCCTGGAGTCACTGCATGGAATGAAACCAGCCAAACTTCTATCCTTCACTGAACCCGTCAGACTGTTCGGTCAGTCATTAGTTTCTCGCACCTGTCAATCTCTGGTTTCGCCTCCAGAAAGCCAGACAGGAACTGCCGGCTACAGCCACAGGAGGGAGCCTGATCGTGACTCGTCTTGTTATGGCACTGTGGAGACACCGTGAAGACGCAGGAGTAACTTTATCAAACAATACAGGCAAGTTAGAGTCTGTGCTTTAAAGGGCCCGTCCCATGGAAAAGCACAACCTTCCAACTTTTCCTACCGAACAAGAGAAGTGATGTGGTGTCTAAACGAGTTCTGCGACAAACTCGGCACGACTCGCTCCATACAGCCCATTCATAGTAACTAGACTGCTTGTTTTTTAATTAATTGTTTTTGTAATGTCACAAAAACATCACTTTTATAGTGTTTTAGAGCTTTAGAGCTGCTTTACAACTGGACTGCGCAATATAAGGCAGCCAATCAGAACAGCATGCACTAGTCTTAAAGGTGCAGTAACAAAAACAGAGCAAAAAAAAAAAAACATACAATAAAACAAAACAAAAAGATAAAACTCCACAAATTAAAAAGAAAGAAAATGTGGCATGGGGCCCTTTAACATTGTCCTCTTGTTCTGTTTTCTTGATATCTGTATGTTTTGGTTCTACTAGAACAGATTTACAAGCTTCAAGTCTCTCAAAACACAGTATTTATCTCATACTGTACATCTACATTCACTCTGTCTGAAACTCTTCTGTGTCTTTTAAGCCCCGCCTCCAGGTCAGCTCGGATTGGTCAGCTCCCCCACTCAGTTCAGAGCAGCATCCTGCCACAAGCTCCGCCCCCACGCTGCTGTGTTTGTTCTTACAACGGTGTCGGTTCTGCTGTATCAGTTTGAGTCAGAGTCCGATCCTGAAAGTCCGGCAGAACAAGCTAATAGATTTGGTCAGTGTTTACTGGTTTACTGGCTTGACAGTAGGAGGGCAATAATCAATCAACCTATATTTTCACTCTGGAGTACACCGAGGGAGACCCTCATTTACAAATTGTTAAACAAAAAGGGATTGAAAATAAAATTAATTTTAATGAGTACTTGATGAGAAACAATAAGAACAAAGACTAAATTAAGTAAGATAAAAAAGTAAAAAAAATAAGTCAATAAAAATTTACATAAATAGTAGTAGAACATAAAATAGTAAAAGAAATAATAAAAAAAAATTAAGTAATAATAGAGTAATAAAAATCAAGATAAAAATGGTAAAAAATAAATAAATAAATAAACTGAAAAAACAATTGAATATCATTGAAAATCATAAAACTGTTACCAAACTGTTACTGTTACTAAAATGAAATAAAACACTGGCCGTGCGGAGGTGGTTAGAAATTAAGAATTTTAAATGACTCAGTGACTCCAGTGAGCTGAGCTGAGTTCAGTAAAAGCTCTAGGAGCCTGAAGGGTGATCCAATTACTGGAGCGAGGTCCGTAATTTGTGCTATTCTCAGTGAACATTGTTGTGATTTACGATGGCGTACGGCCAGAAAGTGTTTTAAAAATAAAAATAAACCAATGAAGAACTGTGTTGCGAGATGATGTCACCTTGCAACAGAGAAAAAGGCTAGAATTCCAACGAGGCAGCTAAGAAAATTTCCTTTGGAGAAGGGATGTTCTGACTTTGGGCTTTAGAATGTTTGCAGAACGTTTGCAGAACCTTTCAGTACATTAAATGACTCGTATGCTACTTATGTTTATATCCATAACCCTTGTTTTGGTATTAAAAATAAGCAATTATTTCATACATGACTGTTCTCCAAACTTCTTTATCCTTTAGAATTAAAATTACTGTCTCTTTAAGGCTGATATGCTAATGATATCCATATGAACTACACAGACTGGGACGTGAATGATGCAATGTTTAAAATTCTATATAAACTCTTATTTCCGAGAAATTAGGTGGCTTACTGTCACTGATAAACTTGTGATTTAACGAATAAAACAAATCAGGGGTCCGATTCAGGCGGGCTGCCAGACGGATAAAAATAGCATTTGTTTACTCGCACTAAGGGTGCCGTTATTAGCTCTCAGTCTAACGAGCCCCTGATTGGCACAGCAGCTCTGTCGTGAGCTAATGAGCTTTATGAGCCCGAGTGGAAGAGTAACTAAACCCAATATCCTCTCTTTATCCACTGATTTCAGCGACTCCCCCGTTCATCAAAGAGGGAATTTCTCACAGGACCTGGTGGGAGTTCCTAATCGCTTACAGAGGATAAATCAGAGGCACGTTGGGCTGCAAACAAAGGAAAAAGCAGAGTCTGAGTCCTCTGACCAAATAAAACATTAGAAAAAGGGATGGAGTTCCCCTTTAATACAAAGCCATCAACTTGTAGTTATTCAGAGTGGGTTTTGTGTGAAATGGTTCAGATGTTCTTTACAGTGGTGGTGATGGTGTTTACAGTGGTGGTGATGGTGGTGATGGTGTTTACAGTGGTGGTGATGGTGGTGATGGTGATGATGATGTTTACAGTGGTGGTGATGATGATGTTTACAGTGGTGGTGGTGATGGTGTTTACAGTGGTGGTGATGGTGGTGATGGTGATGATGATGTTTACAGTGGTGGTGATGATGGTGTTTACAGTGGTGGTGATGGTGTTTACAGTGGTGGTGATGGTGATGATGATGTTTACAGTGGTGGTAATGATGATGTTTACAGTGGTGGTGATGATGATGTTTACAGTGGTGGTGATGTTGTTTACAGTGGTGGTGATGTTGTTTACAGTGGTGGTGATGATGTTGTTTACAGTGGTGGTGATGTTGTTTACAGTGGTGGTGGTGATGGTGTTTACAGTGGTGTTGGTGTTTACAGTGGTGGTGATGATGTTTACAGTGGTGGTGGTGATGATGTTTACAGTGGTGGTGATGTTGTTTACAGTGGTGGTGATGATGATCTTTACAGTGGTGGTGATGTTGTTTACAGTGGTGGTGGTGATGGTGTTTACAGTGGTGGTGATGATGATGTTTACAGTGGTGGTGATGATGTTTACAGTGGTGGTGATGATGTTTACAGTGGTGGTGGTGATGATGTTTACAGTGGTGGTAATGTTGTTTACAGTGGTGGTGATGATGATGTTTACAGTGGTGGTGATGTTGTTTACAGTGGTGGTGGTGATGGTGTTTACAGTGGTGTTGGTGTTTACAGTGGTGGTGTTGGTGTTTACAGTGGTGGTGATGTTGTTTACAGTGGTGGTGATGTTGTTTACAGTGGTGGGGATGATGTTTACAGTGGTGATGATGATGTTTACAGTGGTGATGATGATGATGTTTACAGTGGTGGTGATGTTGTCTACAGTGGTGGTGGTGATGGTGTTTACAGTGGTGGTGGTGGTGTTTACAGTGGTGGTGGTGATGGTGTTTACAGTGGTGGTGGTGATGATGTTTACAGTGGTGGTGATGGTGTTTACAGTGGTGGTGGTGGTGTTTACAGTGGTGGTGATGATGATGTTTACAGTGGTGGTGATGATGATGTTTACAGTGGTGGTGATGGTGTTTACAGTGGTGGTGATGGTGTTTACAGTGGTGGTGGTGGTGTTTACAGTGGTGGTGGTGGTGGTGTTTACAGTGATGGTGGTGTTGTTTACAGTGGTGGTGTTGTTTACAGTGGTGGTGATGGTGTTTACAGTGGTGGTGGTGATGGTGTTTACAGTGGTGGTGGTGATGGTGTTTACAGTGGTGGTGGTGGTGGTGTTTACAGTGGTGGTGTTTACAGTGGTGGTGGTGATGGTGTTTACAGTGGTGATGATGATGATGTTTACAGTGGTGGTGATGTTGTCTACAGTGGTGGTGGTGATGGTGTTTACAGTGGTGATGATGATGATGTTTACAGTGGTGGTGATGTTGTCTACAGTGGTGGTGGTGATGGTGTTTACAGTGGTGGTGGTGGTGTTTACAGTGGTGGTGATGATGGTGTTTACAGTGGTGGTGATGATGATGTTTACAGTGGTGGTGATGATGATGTTTACAGTGGTGGTGGTGGTGTTTACAGTGGTGGTGGTGATGGTGTTTACAGTGGTGGTGGTGATGGTGTTTACAGTGGTGGTGGTGATGGTGTTTACAGTGGTGGTGGTGGTGTTTACAGTGGTGGTGGTGTTTACAGTGGTGATGGTGTTTACAGTGGTGGTGATGGTGTTTACAGTGGTGGTGGTGATGGTGTTTACAGTGGTGGTGGTGATGGTGTTTACAGTGGTGGTGTTTACAACACAAATATACACACTGTATTTACTATCAAACCCACCAGTGAAGCTACACGTGTTTATATCTGGAATGTTGATGATCAATCTGACTCAGAACTACCACAAATCAAATGCATCAGTGTTCATAATCATCTACTGTAATAACTTTCTGTGAGGGAGCTTTTAGAGGTGGACGTCTGGTTCCATTCACCACCACTGTGACCAGTTCTGACTCAGTAAGTATCTGTAGAACAGAACATTTTGCTGTCAAAGCACTCTGAACGAACTCTGTCAGTATCGTAACCGCTTAATTATGCAGAAATTCTAAAAACAGGTGAAACTGCCCTTAAGAAAAACAGCTAGTGCCCTTGGACGTTCTGAAGTGTCTAAAGTGCCTGGTGAGTTCTCCACTGACAGGCTGACAGTTTGACACCACTGAGGTTAATCACACCACACCGCTGTGACACACACAGCATTAACAACTCAGCCTGAGCCCAGCTGGAGAACATCACACTGACTCTAAAAATTATATAGTTTGCTGGACCATGTAAACAAGGTTAAAGGTCATTCAGGACCCAGTACATCCAGTTTAAATTGTCCATACAGACCATATAGTCCATATAATCTATACAGACCATGCAGTCCATACAGACCATGCAGTCCATACAGACCATGCAGTCCATATAATCTATACAGACCATGCAGTCCATATAGTCCATACAGACCATGCAGTCCATACAGACCATGCAGTCCATACAGACCATGCAGTCCATATAATCTATACAGACCATGCAGTCCATACAGACCATGCAGTCCATATAATCTATACAGACCATGCAGTCCATACAGACCATGCAGTCCATATAATCTATACAGACCATGCAGTCCATATAGTCCATACAGACCATGCAGTCCATACAGACCATGCAGTCCATATAGACCATACAGACAATGCAGCCCATATAGTCCATACAGACCATGCAGTCCATATAGACCATGCAGTCCATATGGTCCATACAGACCATGCAGTCCATATAGACCATGCAGTCCATATAGTCCATGCAGACCATACAGTCCATGCAGTCTATATAGTCCATACAGACCATGCAGTCTATATAGTCCATACAGACCATGCAGTCTATATAGTCCATACAGACCATGCAGTCTATATAGTCCATACAGACCATGCAGTCCATATAGTCCATACAGACCATGCAGTCCATACAGACTATACAGACCATGCAGTCCATATAGTGCATATAGTACATACAGACCATGCAGTCCAAATAGTCCATACAGTCCAGACAGACCATACAGTCCAAATAGTCCACACAAACTATGTAGTCCACACAGACCATATAGTCCAAATAGTCCATACAGACTACGTAGTCCACACAGTCCAAATAATTCATACAGTTTATACAGTCCACACAGACCACACAGTCCATACAGTCCAAATAGGCCACATTGTCTATATAGTTCAAACAGTCCACACAGTGTGAACAGCACAATTTGAATGAACTGCTACTATGATGTCACAAAAACTGCTGTAACCGACCGGGCTTTGTATCACAGCCCTACCTGCCAATGTTTAGTAACACATTCATACCTGGTCAGGTTTAGTGATGTGCTCGTACCTGACTGTGTTTAATAACAGACTCCTATCTGGCTGGGTATTTGTACCTGGTCAGGTATAATGACGCACTGGTACTTGGTCAGGTGTAGTGAGGTACTCGTACCTGGCTGTGTTTAGTAGGGGGTGCTTTGTCCCGACCAGCTTCCTCACATGCATGGCCACGTTGCTGAGCTCGTCGCTGAGCAGGCAGCGGAGACTCATGAACGATGTGGGATATCCTACGATCTTCTCCGCATCCGAAACCACTTTGGTCCAGTTTGAGGGAGAAGAGCTGGAGAAGATGCTCAGAGTCCGACGTCCTCGGCTTACCGAGCCCAGACAAGCAAGTCGCGACCACATAGCCATCCTGCACATAACCGGCAAATTAATAATCATGTAATTAAATCACATATTAAATTATTTATTAACTTTAAATTATTTACTCCACCAGAGTAAATAGACAGAGAGAGAGAGTTCTGTTGATACTGAATAATCTCCAACAAATAATCACTACCAATAGAACAAGGCGATCTGATCTCACTGGTACTCAATCAAATCCTCACAGCAATGTTCAACATCAGTACCTGACCTCACTAATCCTATGGTCAGTCACAGCAATGTTCCAACTTCAGTACTTAAGCATACACTGTTTCAGTTATGCATGCGCTAGCTAAATGTTCTAGACAGCATAGGCCCATTCAAGAACACACATATACATGAGACAGAACACAATAACACACTGGCTAAGGATTCTAGAACAACTGCACACTAGCTAAGGATTCTAAAACACAAGTATGTGCTAGCTACACGTTCTAGACAGCATGTGCCCAATCAAGAACATGCACGAGATAAGTATTTTAAAACACAGCAGCAGTTACTAATACTAGAACAGGTATACACTAGATGGACATTCCACCACATAATTATGTGGAAGCTAAGCAATCTAGACCACAAGTGAGTTCTAGCTAAGCGGAGACACAATAACACAATAACACACTGGCTAATGCCTCTAGAACACATTAACAAACTAGTTAAGACCTCTAGAACACAATAACATACTGGCTAAGGACTCTAGAACACATGAACACACTGGCTAATGCCTCTGGAACACAATAACACACTGCCCAAGACCTCTAGAACACAATAACACATTGGCTAATGCCTCTGGAACACAATAACACACTAGTTAAGACCTCTAGAACACAATAACACACTGGCTAAGGACTCTAGAACATGATTACACTCTAGGTAAGGACTCCAAAACACAATAACACACTAGCTAATGCCTCTAGAATGCAACTACACATGAGTTAAGACCTCTAGAACACAATAACACACTGGCTAATGCCTCTGGAACACAATAACACACTAGTTAAGACATCTAGAACACAATAACACACTAGTTAAGACCTCCAGAACACAATAACACACTAGTTAAGACCTCCAGAACACAATAACACACTGGCTAATGCCTCTGGAACACAATAACACACTAGTTAAGACCTCCAGAACACAATAACACACTAGTTAAGACCTCCAGAACACAATAACACACTAGTTAAGACCTCCAGAACACAATAACACACTAGTTAAGACCTCCAGAACACAATAACACACTAGTTAAGACCTCCAGAACACAATAACACACTAGTTAAGACCTCCAGAACACAATAACACACTGGCTAAGGACTCCAGAACACAATTACACTCTATCTAAGGACTCCAGAACACAATAACACACTAGTTAAGGACTCCAGAACACAATAACACACTGGCTAAGGACTCTAGAACACAATAAAACACTGGTCTTAACTAGTTTGTTAATGTGTTCTAGAGGCATTAGCCAGTGTGTTATTGTGTTATTGTGTCTCCGCTTAGCTAGAACTCACTTGTGGTCTAGATTGCTTAGCTTCCACATAATTATGTGGTGGAATGTCCATCTAGTGTATACCTGTTCTAGTATTAGTAACTGCTGCTGTGTTTTAAAATACTTATCTCGTGCATGTTCTTGATTGGGCACATGCTGTCTAGAACGTGTAGCTAGCACATACTTGTGTTTTAGAATCCTTAGCTAGTGTGCAGTTGTTCTAGAATCCTTAGCCAGTGTGTTATTGTGTTCTGTCTCATGTATATGTGTGTTCTTGAATGGGCCTATGCTGTCTAGAACATTTAGCTAGCGCATGCATAACTGAAACAGTGTATGCTTAAGTACTGAAGTTGGAACATTGCTGTGACTGACCATAGGATTAGTGAGGTCAGGTACTGATGTTGAACATTGCTGTGACTGACCATAGGATTAACACAATAACACACTAGTTAAGACCTCCAGAACACAATAACACACTGGCCAAGGACTCTAGAACACAATTACACTCTATCTAAGGACTCCAGAACACAATAACACACTGGCTAAGGACTCTAGAACACAATAACACACTGGCTAAGGATTCTAGAACACAATAACACACTGGCTAAGGACTCTAGAACACAATAACACACTGGCTAAGGACTCTAGAACACAATAACACACTGGCTAAGGACTCTAGAACACAATTACACTCTATCTAAGGACTCCAGAACACAATAACACACTAGATAAGGACTCCAGAAAACAATAACACACTGGCTAAGGACTCTAGAACACAATAACACACTGGCTAAGGACTCTAGAACACAATAACACACTGGCTAAGGACTCTAGAACACAATTACACACTTGCTAAGGACACTAGAAGACAATAATACACTGGCTAATGCCTCTGGAACACAATAACACAGTAGCTAAGGACTCTAGAACACAATAACACACTGGCTAATGCCTCTAGAACACAATAACACACTAGCTAATGTCTCTAGAACACAATTACACACTAGCTAAGCGCCCCAGAACACAGTATACAACATGTGTACACTAAATAAACATTCCAGCATACCATTACGTAGTACCTCAGCGTTCTATACCACAGTTACGACAGTTGGGTTCTAGCTAAACTGAGTAAGCGTGCCCTGCTGGGGAACTTGTTAACGAGGGTTTAAGGTCAGAACTCACGTCTAGATAATAAAAGTCCTTCTCTGTCAGACCTACACGGCTTTCTTTGAGGCTTCCTGCACTAATCAGAGAAGTGAGCAGAGAAGGTCTGAGGAGACTCACCTGGTCCTGCAGGACTGGACGTGTGTCCTGACTGTCCTCTGAGTCCTGACTGTGTCCTGACTGTCCACCGAGTCCTCTGCGGGTTTGTGTTTGGAGAGAAAACGTGTGTTTGCTGTCCGGCTAACAGTGTCACTCAAAGTCACCTGCTGTTTCACCTGAACACATCTTCCCCGGAGCCCCGCGCTGTGTCCTCTGACCGAACACCCTCCGCCCGTGTCCCCCTCTCAGCGGCCCGCAGGAAGACTTTCAGGAGAAGACAGAGGAGCTTTAAATCTGTCCAGACCCCCAAAACCAGCTCACACACACAGACGCCGCCATGACTGTGAACTCCGTTTACGGCTTGTCGTAAAGCGGCATGCGTTTTGTGGGCTGTGTTCCAATTCACCTCCGGAGCTACACTAGCTAGTGCATGTCTCAGTATAGCGCCTCTGTACGCGGGACGCTGCCTACTAGTGCACACTAGTAAGTACACTAACGAGGTTAAATCTCAGTTACAGTCATTGTATGCGCTGCAGACTTGTAAGAACACTGGCCTCAGTCTCCAGCCTGAACACTAGATAGTCAGCAGACTCCACCAGCTCTAAGGTTTATCAAACTTCAGGATAAGGCAGAAGTTAAATGTGGTGAATGGAACCAGACTCCTGCCTCTAAAAGCCCCCTCACTGGAAGTAACTGTATGACATGGATATGAATACACTGCCTGACACTGTGGTTGTTAATGTACTGAACACAATTAGGGCCTAGCTAATGTATTCTAGAACACAAGTATGGGTCAGCAAATATCATAAGCACACACTAGTGTAGCGTTCTAGAACACATATACAAAAGTTCCTTTATTTATTCTTTAAAAAGATGAGTCTTCAAGGGTTCTTTAGCAAAGTCAGTGTTTCTCTATGTGTGAATGGTTCCTGCATGATGAAATGGTTCTACAGATGAAATGGTTCTCTTAGAACACAGATATAAGATAACTAAACATTCTAGAACATAGATAAGGGATAACTAAGCATTCTAGAACACAGATATGACATAACTAAACATTCTAGAACAAAGATATGCGATAACAAAGCATCCTAGAACTCAGTTATTAGATTACTAAGCATCCTAAAACACAGTTATAAGATTACTGTGTGTTCTAGAACACAGCTATAAAATAACTAAGCATTGTAGAACACATATATGAGATAACTAAGCATTGTAGAACACATATATGAGATAACTAAGCATTGTAGAACACATGTATGAGATTACTATGCATTCTAGAACATATATATGAGATAACTAAGCATTCTTGAAACACAGATATGGGATACCTGATCATTCTAGAACACAGATATGAGATAATTGAGCATTGTAGATCACAGATATGAGATAATTAAGCATTCTCGAACACAGATATGGCATAACTAAGCAATTTAGAACACATACATGAGATAACTAAACATTCCAGAACACAGATATGGGATAACTAAGCATTCTAGAACACAGATATGAGATAAGTAAGCATTCTAAAACACAGATATTAAATAACTAATCGTTCTAGGACACAGATATGAGATAAGTAAGCATTCTAGAACACAGATGTGAGATAACTAAGCATTCTAGGACACATACATGAGATAGTTGAGCTTTCTAGGACACAGATATGAGATAGTTGAGCATTCTAGGGCACAGATATGAGATAGTTGAGCTTTCTAGGACAGATATGAGATAGTTGAGCTTTCTAGGACACAGATATGAGATAGTTGAGCATTCTAGGGCACAGATATGAGATAGTTGAGCTTTCTAGGACACAGATATGAGATAGTTGAGCTTTCTAGGACACAGATATGAGATAACTAAGCATTCTGGAACACATATATGATATAAGTAAGCATTCTAGAACACATATATGGCATAACTAAGTATTTTAGAACACATATGAGATAATTGAGCATTGTAGATCACAGATATGAGACAACTAAGCATTCTAGGACACAGATATAAGATAACTGAGCATTCTAGAACACAGATATGAGATAACTGAGCGTCCTAGGACAAAGATATGAGATAGTTGAGCATTCTAGAACACATATGAGATAACTAAACATTCTAGAACACAGATATAAGATAACAGAGCATTCTAGAACAAAGATATAAGATAACAGAGCATTCTAGAACAAAGATATGAGATAACTGAGCATTCTAGGACAAAGATGTGAGATAGTTGAGCATTCTAGAACACATATATGAGATAACTAAACATTCTAGAACACAGATATGAGATAACTGAGCATTCTAGAACACAGATATGAGATAACTGAGCATTCTAGAACACAGATATGAGATAACTGAGCATTCTAGGACACAGATATGAGATAAGGAGCCACCAGTGCTGAGAGCTTTGCACTTGCTCTGAAGCTGCTGTCAGGTTTAAAGACATGAATGTGATTAAAATTGTTCATGATTAGCACAAGATGATCATATGACCTCTTCAGCCAAGTAACTGTCCATCCTAACGTAGGAGAGGTCTCGTCTTACCCCTCTAATTAGCCTCCCCATCTCTGCTCATTTCAGATCTTTTCCAGGCAGCTGATTGGAACAGTTTTCCTGGATTCCTGATAATCCTCCGCGCTGGAGTCCAGGCCCGTTAAATTAGTCCCCAGAGCTTCGCAGGAAACGGACGGGAGGGAAAAACCAGCTCAGTATCAGCTGCTGAACCCAGAGGAGGAGGGAATCTCAGCAAACTGTAGGTTCTTCCTTCGCGTCCAAAGCCATTTCTGAAAATCCGAGCAGTGCAATTACGCGCCCACCGTGACGGCGCGGTTCCTGGACGGCCTGGTCATCTCAGCATTTGATGCAAAATAATAACAGCTCCAGGTCTTCGGTTTCTAAACTGTCGTGGTCTAAAGCACGTCGGTGTTTACTGAGGTCGCAGAACTTGAAACTGTTGCTCATAGAGCCTGGAGTTCGTGATGTCTTGATCAAAGGGGAATTCCACAAAGTTTTCAAAATTTTACAACTCAGAGTGGTGGCAATGGGAACCTGAGTACTTGTGCATCAAAACGATCAGCACGTACGTCTCTATATGTATGAACAACATCTTAGATATTAGGCAGCATATTCATAACCATTTTTATGAGGGAGCTTTTAAAGGTGGACATCTGGTTCCATTCACTACCACTGTAAACGGATAGGACTCAGTAAGTTTCACTTCAACTGAACATTTGCAGTAAACCTCTCTGAATGACTTTGTTTACATCTTTATCACTTAATTATGCAGAAATTTTGAGAAGCTGATGGACTTCCCCTTTATGGAGTGGCAAGTCAAAGGTCTGTTTTAAGTACAAAATGAAAAAAAAACTTCTACCAGGTAAAGGTGAGACACAACCAATTTTTAAAGACTAAATGTACATCACAGTAAATTAAGCACCTTAGTGAATCGAAGGAGAACTCCACCGACTTTCCAAATTTCTGTAAACAGGGTCATTCAGGGTGAATTGGTTGAGCTCTCCTTAAGGATCAACAGCATGAGAATAAAAAACCATCTGGTTAGATGTAGAAGAAGGTTATTTGAGAACATGATGAGATCTTACAGGATTTTTGTGTAAATATCTCTCAGACTGGGGTGAGATGAGTCACAGCGTTGGGCTGAACCGTCCAGGCAAAATTTCTAATTGTGTTTGATTTCTTCATTGCGACTCTTGTCTGTACGCTGAGACCAGCGTGTGCAGTTTGACTGGTTTAAGACTTTAATGCTTAATCCAGGGCTTCAGGCTGCCGTTCAGTCGTGGTTGTGACATCACAGCCGAGGGCTTTTGCTTGCTTGGCTTACCTCTGGGGTGTCCGATATGGCTGCAGCAGAGTAAATACTTCATTACCTTATTATCAGTACTTTCTACTCCTTACATTTACACTCCATTATCAGTACTTTCTACTCCTTACATTTACACTCCATTATCAGTACTTTCTACTCCTTACATTTACACTCCATTATCAGTACTTTCTACTCCTTACATTTACACTCTATTATCAGTACTTTCTACTCCTTACATTTACACTCCATTATCAGTACTTTCTACTCCTTACATTTACACTCCATTATCAGTACTTTCTACTCTTTACATTTACACTCCATTATCTGTACTTTCTACTCCTTACATTTACACTCCATTATCAGTACTTTCTACTCCTTACATTAACACTCCATTATCAGTACTTTCTACTCCTTACATTTACACTCCATTATCAGTACTTTCTACTCCTTACATTAACACTCCATTATCAGTACTTTCTACTCCTTACATTTACACTCCATTATCAGTACTTTCTACTCCTTACATTTACACTCCATTATCAGTACTTTCTACTCCTTACATTTACACTCCATTATCAGTACTTTCTACTCCTTACATTTACACTCTATTATCAGTACTTTTTACTCCTTACATTAACACTCCATTATCAGTACTTTCTACTCCTTACATTTACACTCCATTATCAGTACTTTCTACTCTTTACATTTACACTCCATTATCTGTACTTTCTACTCCTTACATTTACACTCCATTATCAGTGCTTTCTACTCCTTACATTTACACTCCATTATCTGTACTTTCTACTCTTTACATTTACACTCCATTATCTGTACTTTCTACTCCTTACATTTACACTCCATTATCTGTACTTTCTACTCCTTACATTTACACTCCATTATCAGTACTTTCTACTCCTTACATTTACACTCCATTATCAGTACTTTCTACTCCTTACATTTACACTCCATTATCTGTACTTTCTACTCCTTACATTTACACTCCATTATCAGTACTTTCTACTCCTTACATTTACACTCCATTATCTGTACTTTCTACTCCTTACATTTACACTCCATTATCAGTACTTTCTACTCCTTACATTTACACTCCATTATCTGTACTTTCTACTCCTTACATTTACACTCCATTATCAGTACTTTCTACTCCTTACATTAACACTCCATTATCAGTACTTTCTACTCCTTATATTTTAAACAGTCTCGTTACTCCTTTTTCATTTCAGTTTGTTTTAGTTCATGTACATTTACATTCCAGTAAAGATTATTGATAACATGTCTTTGAAGTTTGACTTCATTACAATACTTATAGACTAGTCATCATATCTTCTGCTCCATGAAACACATGTTAATGTTCAGTAGTAACAGATATGCTTCTTTAATATATTTACATTGTAATAAACTACATTCATGTTTAATGGGCGTATATGAGCTGAAACAGGAAGACCTAGCGCATCCCAAATTTATCAACATTAACATTTTAATATAACATTATAGTCATTATGGCTTTTAGAAGTATGGGGTTTTTGGGGAGGTGGGCTAGTGCACTATAGGCTCTTGTGGTGCGACCTAAGCTTTTGTCCCTAAAGGCATTTTTTCCTTACATTACTTTTACTTTTATACTTTAAGTAGTTCTGAAAGCAGTACTTTTACACTTTTACTGGAGTAAAAAGCTTTCGTTGATACTTCAACTTCTGCAGAAGTATTTTTGACCCCTAGTATCTATACTCCTACCTGAGTAATGAACATGAATACTTGTGACACCTTTGGGCTGCAGCTTCTCGTTTAATGAGTTGGTCAGTTCAGCAACTGGCCACACGAGTTCCTGGTGCATTGGAATGAAAGCGCACTGTCCCTTTGTGCACACGACTGGACAGCCCTGGTCGAACTCCTCTGTGCTCGGTGCTCATTTCCCACACGTACAATCTACAACTACTCTATAATAAACACTGCAGCTGAAAATTGCGATCTCAGTATAAAACCTTTGATCTGGAGTGATCTGGTTTATCATTTTTGATGATGTATCTTGAAGGTAGGAGGACCTGTTTCAATAACTCCTAAATCTGGGCTACTTGTACTGGTTCTTCTATGTCTAGCTAAAGCTAAATAAGACCAAACAGCTACATCTACAGCTACAAACCCAGGATTTCCTCACGCCAACATTAGCAGGGATTAAAACTTTCTGCTGTGTTCACTAGTCTGGTGAGCTGAAGCTCAACTGCAGGTCCAAAGTTCCTCCTCAGTGTTGTGTAGATCTGTATGAGCTGCTACAGGAAATGATTGGAGGAGGTGATGCTGCTAAAAAGATTAAATTAAAAGATACAGGTTAAATTCAAGGGTTAGTTTAACCCCTTCCAGCCATATATATATATATATATATATATATATATATATATATATATATATATATATATATATATATATATATATATATATATATATATATATATATATATATATATATATACACTACTGCTCAAAAGTTTAGGATCACTTTAGAATTTAATTCCATGCAATTTTCATGCAATTCACAAACAATATTGTCCATTTCACAATTAATGTAAGTGTATCAGATGATTTTTAAAGAATAAAAATGTTTGTATTAAAGTCTATTTTTGTATAGAGGTTTATTTTACATATAGTCTGTTATCAGCAATTCTCAGTCCTCTGTCTAAATCTCCTGGTACGACCACCAATCCAAGTTAAGGATGTTATTGGACTAATTGGTTGTTAGGACACTCTTGATCAATTGTGATGCACAGCTGAAAAACATTCTACTAATAAGTGAGCATATATATATATATATATATATATATATATATATATATATATATATATATATATATATATATATATATATATATATATATATATACTGTATGAGCTAATGTGTCGCTGTACGGCCCACCCCTGTGATGAAACGCACTAAACCGATGTCCTGATTTGACCGCAGCCGGTGAATCTGAGGCCCACCGTGATTAGATCTGGAAGCTAATATCGCTAAAAGAACTAAGGTCTAAATCAAGTGATCCAGAATCTGGAAGCCAGACAAATCACGGAGATTCACTCAGCAGGACACTTGGCAGTGATGACGGAGGGGCGGGTATGCAAACAAACACACACACACACACAAACACACACACAGACACACACAAGGTAGAGAGAGAGAGAGAGAAGAAAACATAATGAACGCCCCCGCACACACACACACGCACACACACACACACTCACACACACGCACACACACACCCCAGCCTCGGATCCCTTTGAAATTCAGTAAATTTGACCTTTTTATTTCAGATAGGGTTTCATTAGTCTAATTAACTGCACATGGCACTGAAATGCTTTGTTCACCTCCTTACAGCTTCGCCGCGGAATTCTTTTCTAACAGCGGCACACGCATTATCCAATTACAGCGAGCGCCGCTATTCATCCAGCGCTAAAACGGACAATTCCATTAATACTCTGCCTTTTATTTCTCCCCAAAACGCCGCTCTCACCTGCCGTGGTCACCCGGGAGGCTCTCCAACTCTCCGCAAAGGCTGCAGGCCAGTGAAAGGCCCAGCCATGCACTGCTAACGCCGCTAACTCTGCTAACGCCGCTAACTCAGCTAACGCTAACCAGCAGACACTATATCCACTTGATTTCAATGCCTCGAATGTAGTCAATCACCTGGGACCTGCTCACAGACTGAAGTTTCCTTAGCGTTGCGCTAGAGCTATGAAGGCTAATGAAGCTAAAATGCAGCAGCTCAGCTTCATGCTGTTCTGCAGTCGGTGTAAGGAGCTCCACGTCTGAGCTGCTTTAACCTGTGGTAAACAGACAAGCTCCAAAAACAAACATTTACTCAGTTATAAGGTTATTTAGCAGTAAAAACATCAAATGTTACATACAAGCTACAGTCCAAACAGCAGGAGTATAGTAAAAGGAAACAGGCAAAACAAACAGAAGCATGCGGAACATGACACAAGAGTGTAAACAAAAGCATCAACAAAGCTGAAAATACATCTGTACTACAGTACAGTACAGATTAGGCCTAATATATAAAGTTTCCATAGACTGTAAATCTGTATATACACTGCTATATAGAGTAATATTGAGAGTTCAGTACTCAGAACTGTAAACCTGTAATAACATTGTTATATAGTGTAATAGTGAGAGTTCAGTACTCAGAACTGTAAACCTGTAATAACACTGTTATATAGTGTAATAGTGAGAGTTCAGTACTCAGAACTGTAAACCTGTAATAACATTGTTATATAGTGTAATATTGAGAGTTCAGTACTCAGAACTGTAAACCTGTAATAACATTGTTATATAGTGTAATAGTGAGAGTTCAGTACTCAGAACTGTAAACCTGTAATAACATTGTTATATAGTGTAATAGTGAGAGTTCAGTCCTCAGAACTGTAATCCTGTAATAACACTGTTATATAGTGTAATAGTGAGAGTTCAGTACTCAGAACTGTAAACCTGTAATAACACTGTTATATAGTGTAATAGTGAGAGTTCAGTACTCAGAACTGTAAACCTGTAATAACACTGTTATATAGTGTAATAGTGAGAGTTCAGTACTCAGAACTGTAAACCTGTAATAACATTGTTATATAGTGTAATATTGAGAGTTCAGTACTCAGAACTGTAAACCTGTAATAACATTGTTATATAGTGTAATAGTGAGAGTTCAGTACTCAGAACTGTAAACCTGTAATAACATTGTTATATAGTGTAATAGTGAGAGTTCAGATCATCTCAAACTGAACATAATTAAATAGCATGAGGGCGGAGCTTATTCACGCTTATTGATTTGGTCTATGTTGCTTCTGTGTGATCAGCATTGACAACATGGAGCAGCTTTAACTCTGCCTTCCTTCCAGTGCTCTGGTTTACAGCCAATCAGAGCAGAGCTCAATAATTATTCATGATGGCACCAATAGAGGGGAAACGAGAGCAAATCATAGAGTAAATGGAGTAAAACCATGTCGGGGTGATCAAAGACACACATACCTTCTATACAGAACATGAGAGAATCATTTCAGCACTAATGAACACTCCAGTGGCAGCTTCAGAGCTTTAGAGGCTTTTGGTAACATTTAGGTGCAATAATTAGAAACAGTCTATTAATTGCTAATCAGTTTCTCATGATGATGAATTAAGAACTATAATCAACAGCGGCACACAACACAGCTGGGTCTGAACCGCAGCTGTGGTCAACACCTCCATGCAAAAGCTAATAAGTGTTTGATAATTATTATTATTATTATTATTATTATTATTATTATTATTATTATTATTATTATTATTATTATTTCTATTACTACTACTACTATTGTCATTATTACCATTACTTCTGCTATTACTACTACCATCATCATTATTATTATTATTATTATTATTATTATTATTATTATTATTATTATTATTATTATTATTATTATTATTATTATTATTATTTCTATTATTATTTCTATTATTCTGCTGTTACTACTACTATCACTACTATTATTAGTATTATAACTATTATTGTTATTATTATTATTTGCATTCTTTAAATTATATATATATATATATATATATATATATATATATATATATATATATATATATATATATATATATAATGACAGTATTGTTGTTGTTATTATCATTATTAATAAGAAGAAGAGGAAGAAGAAGAAGACATATTATTATTATTATTATTATTATTATTATTATTATTATTATTATTATTATTATTATTATTATTATTATTATTATTATTATTACTACTACTACCACCAGTATTATTAATATTTTACTATTACTATTATCATTATTACTATTACTCCTGCAATTACTACTACCACCAGTATTATTCTTCTTCTTATTATTATTATTATTTCTATTACTTCTGCTATTACTACTACTATCACTATTATTATTATTATCTTTATTATTGATTTTGTTATTGTTGATATGATTATTATTTGCATTTTTTGAATAATAACTATGAAATGATTAAATGTCTCATTGTCTACATCGATACGTGTTTATGTTGAGAATAAAACAGGCGTCTATGAGATTTACACATCACTGCATTCTGTTTATATGTACATTTATTTTACACAGCCTCTCCACTTTCTTACAACTGAGGCTGTAATTAGAACCCTTTGCTTTCATAAGGAACCCCTGAGGAACCTTCTTCTTAAAGCGTATAGTGATCTCACCTCAGTGGGGGAACATCATGAAACTGTAATAATTAGTATTTTCTCCATACTGCAGCTCCTCCTCAGTTTTACACTGTGAGCTGACCTGATCCAGATCCACCCACAGTGGCCTTCACCTGAGATCCAGCCTGGGTGACTTCTGCGAGTGTACATGTGATTGGAGAAAGCTTCATTCGGGCCTGCGATTGAGAAGTGAATGTTTAGTTTTGACTAAGCTTTGGTGAAGGACTGTAATGGGAATGATCTCGACCCAGCTGGTTCATATCTGCTCCTAATTCCCTTTGTAATCCGGCCCCTCTCGGAGAAATCCCGTAAGTATCTTTTTGAAATGGAGACTCTCTCTCTCTCTCTCTCTCTCTCTCTCTCTCTCTCTCTCTTTCTCTCTCTCCCTCTCTCTCTCTCTGTCTCTCTCTGTGTCTTGCACATCCACCCACCCAGCCATAAACACACACACAGGTTTGTTTTTATACAGTGTTTGGATGTGGGATGACACGTATATCCCATATCTATTGCAAACCCAATAGTGTGTGTATATATATATATATATATATATATATATATATATATATATATATATATATATATATATATATATATATATATACACAAATGAATACACACACATATTATAACACCTATATATACTACATATACACAAAATATATATATAACATATGTAGTATATACATACACATACATATGTATATGTAACAATAATATGCTCCATATTTACTATACATACATGATATGTATACATGCAAAATATGACCCATACATGTCACTGCCTACATGTAATACCCTGTCCCATATGTATCTAAGTACCTGTATGTTATAATATATATAATCCTATAAATATTAATTTTTTTGGACCCATTTGTAATATATATGTATGTGTGTGTCTATAGTTGGTTATTAAACTGTATGTCCTGTTGGTATATGTTTAATATATACAATATTATTTAATATATATGTAATAAATCAGAACACTTTTATCCTGAAAAATGTATAAAAGCCCCCTCAGACCCACTTTCACCATCCGAGCAGAGATCAAGAAGTCATTTTGTTTCATAACCAACCCCAACCACCCCCCCACTACACACACACCCACACCCCCACACACCCCCACCATCCCGGGAGACAAAAATTCCATCCTGTAATCTTATTTGTCACTGCATATTAGAGCTCTCGCTCGTGTTTACAAACCATATTCCTTTGCACTTGATCCACATTGTGCTAAGAGCTCGCGGAATCGAATGGAAGTGAAAGGCAATCCGAGCGGGAGAGAAACACAGCCTGGCCTGTTACATACGCCTCCGCTATCAAAGTGCAGTAACTGTATCCTCAGCTAGAATGTAACTGTTTACCATGGGATAATGTTCAGCCCGGTTAAACAATGTGCTCATTCAGGGCTCGGCCGCATCTGCTAGTGATCTGGGATGGGACGCAGAGATCCGCTCAAGGACGATTGAGAGACTTCTGCTTAAAACTAGAGAGAGAGAGAGGGAATGAAGGAGAGAGAAAGAGAGAGAAAGAAGGAGAGAGGGAGAGAGAGAGAGAGAGAGAGAGAGAGAGAGAGAAGGAGGGAATGAGGGAGAGAGAGAGAGAAAGACAGAGAGAAGGAGGGAATGAGGGAGAGAGAGCGAGAAAGACAGAGAGAAGGAGGGAATGAGGGAGAGAGAGAGAGAGAGAGAGAGAGAGAGAGAGAGAGAGAAGGAGGGAATGAGGGAGAGAGAGAGAGAAAGACAGAGAGAAGGAGGGAATGAGGGAGAGAGAGAGAGAGAGAGAGAGAAGGAGGGAATGAGGGAGAGAGAGAGAGAAAGACAGAGAGAAGGAGGGAATGAGGGAGAGAGAGAGAGAGAAGGAATGGGGGGAGAGAGAGAGAGAAGGATTGGGGGAGAAAGTGAGCGATAGAGAGAAGGGGGAGAGGGTAAAGAGAGAAAGTAAACAAGTAGGAGAGAGGAGGAGAAAACAAAAATAAAAAGGGGGAAGTAATAGAGAGAGAGAGAAGGGAGAAAGAGAGAGATGGGGAAAAAGAGAGACAGTCTTATTACAGTCAGTCAGATTACAGTCTTATTACAGTTATATTACAGTCAGTCTTATTACAGTCAGTCTTATTACAGTCTTATTACAGGTATATTACAGTCAGTCTTATTACAGTCAGTCTAATTACAGTCTCATTACAGTCAGTCAGATTACAGTCTTATTACAGTTATATTACAGTCAGTCTTATTACAGTCTTATTACAGGTATATTACAGTCAGTCTTATTACAGTCAGTCTAATTACAGTCTTATTACAGTCTTATTACAGGTATATTACAGTCAGTCTTATTACAGTCAGTCTAATTACAGTCTTATTACAGTCTTATTACAGTTATATTACAGTCAGTCTTATTATAGTTATATTACAGTCAGTCTTATTACAGTTATATTACAGTCAGTCTTATTACAGTCAGTCTTATTACAGTCAGTCTTATTACAGTCTTATTACAGTTATATTACAGTCAGTCTTATTACAGTTATATTACAGTCAGTCGTATTACAGTTATATTCCAGTCAGTCTTATTACAGTCAGTCTTATTACAGTCAGTCTTATTACAGTCTTATTACAGTTATATTACAGTCAGTCTTATTACAGTTATATTACAGTCAGTCTTATTACAGTCAGTCTTATTACAGTCAGTCTTATTACAGTCTTATTACAGTTATATTACAGTCAGTCTTATTACAGTCTTATTACAGTTATATTACAGTCAGTCTTATTGCAATCTTATTACAGTTATATTACAGTCAGTCATTTTACATTTATATTACTGTCAGTCTTATTACAGTTGTATTACAGCCAGTCTTATTACAGTCTTATTACAGTCAGTCTGATTACAGTCAGTCTTATTACAGTCGTATTACAGTTGTATTACAGTCAGTCCTTTTACAGTTATATTACAGTCAGTCTTATTACAGTTATATTACAGTCAGTCTTATTACAGTCAGTCTTATTACAGTCTTATTACAGTTATATTACAGTCAGTCTTATTACAGTTATATTACTGTCAGTCTTATTACAGTTATATTACAGTCAGTCTTATTACAATTATTTTACAGTCAGTCTTATTACAATTATTTTACAGTCAGTCTTTTTACAGTTATATTACAGTTATATTACAGTCAGTCTTACAATTATTTTACAGTCAGTCTTATTACAGTTATATTACAGTCAGTCGTTTTACAGTTATATTAGTCAGTCTTATTATAGTTATATTACAGTCAGTCTTATTACAATTATTTTACAATCAGTCTTATTACAGTTATATTACAGTCAGTTTTATTACAGTTATATTACTGTCAGTCTTGTTACAGTTATATTACAGTTATATTACAGTCAGTCTTACAATTATTTTACAGTCAGTCTTATTACAGTTATATTACAGTCAGTCTTATTACAATTATTTTACAGTCAGTTGTTTTACAGTTATATTACAGTCCGTCATTTTACAGTTATATTACAGTCAGTCTTATTACAATTATTTTACAGTCAGTCTTATTACAGTTATATTACAGTCAGTCTTATTACAATTATTTTACAGTCAGTCTTATTACAGTTATATTACAGTCAGTCTTATTACAATTATTTTACAGTCAGTCTTGTTACAGTTATATTACAGTCAGTCTTATTACAGTTATATTATTGTCAGTCGTTTTACAGTTATATTACAGTCAGTCTTATTACAATTATTTTACAGTCAGTCTTATTACAGTTATATTACAGTCAGTCTTATTACAGTTATATTATTGTCAGTCATTTTACAGTTATAATACAGTCAGTCTTATTACAATTATTTTACAGTCAGTCTTATTACAGTTATATTACAGTTATATTACAATCAGTCTTATTACAATTATTTTACAGTCAGTCTTATTACAGTTATATTACAGTCAGTCTTATTACAATTATTTTACAGTCAGTCGTTTTACAGTTATATTACAGTCAGTCGTTTTACAGTTATATTACAGTCAGTCTTATTAGTTATATTAGTCAGTCTTATTACAATTATATTACAGTCAGTCGTTTTACAGTTATATTAGTCAGTCTTATTACAGTTATATTACAGTCAGTCTTATTACAGTTATATTAGTCAGTCTTATTACAGTCAGTCTTATTACAATTATTTTACAAACAGTCTTATTACAGTTATATTACAGTCAGTCTTATTACAGTTATATTACAGTTATATTACAGTCAGTCTTATTACAATTATTTTACAAACAGTCTTATTACAGTTGTATTACAGTCAGTCTTATTACAGTTATATTAGTCAGTCTTATCACAATTACTTTACAGTCAGTCGTTTTACAGTTATGTTAGTCAGTCTTATTACAATTATTTTACAGTCAGTCTTATTACAGTTAAATTACAGTCAGTCTTATTACAGTTATATTACATTCTTATTACAGTCTTATTACAGTTATATTACAGTCAGACTTATAGTCTTATTACGGTCAGTTCGATTAAAGTCTTATTACGTTTTTATTACAGTTTTATGACAATCAGTCTTAAAACAGTCTTATTACAGTCAATCTGATTACAGTATTTTACTGTCATATATCGATCAGTCTTATTACAGGCTTATTACAGTCGTATTAAAGCTTTATTGCACAAATACAGTTATGCTCATAAAGCACAGCTCAGTTGTTGTAAGTATGATTATAATTGCGTTTGTTAAATGTATTTGATTGTATTTGTGTGGAAATAATGCAAACATCTGAAACAGGAACACATCTTTCTCTCTTTCTCCTTCTCTCTCTCTCCCTCCTCTTCTCTCTCCCTCCTCTTCTCTCCCCTTTTCCCTCTCTTTTTCTCCTCAATCTCTTTCTCTTTTTTACTTTACCTTGCCTCTCTCTCTCTTTTATTTTCTCTCTCTCTCTCCCTATTTTTTCTTTCAGCTCACTTTTCTCTTTGCTTACTCTTTCTTTCTCTCTGTTTCCCTTGATCTCTTTTTCTCATTACTCCCTCTCTCCTCCTCCCTTCTCTCTCTCTCTCCCTCTCTCTGACAGATGTTTATGTTTAGATTTGACTGATGTTTTAATCTGATATTTGATGATGTGTTTATTGATCCGCAGATGAAGATAAAAAATATCCCCACAAATCCTGTATTGATGCAACCTTACACACACACACACACACACACACACACACACACACTCACACTCATACACATACACACTCATACACACACACACACACACTCATACACACACACACACATACATAAACACACACACACACTCATACACACACACACTCAGACACACACACTCATACACACACACACACATACACACACACACACACACACACTCATACACACACACACACACATACATAAACACACACACACTCATACACACACACACTCAGACACACACACTCATACACACACACACACTCATACACACATACACACACAAACACACACTCATAGACACACACACTCACACAAACACTTATATACACACACACACACACACTCACACAAACACTCATATACACACACACACAATCATACACACACTCATACACACACACTCACACAAACACTCATACACACAAACACATGCACACAAACACTCATATATACACACACACACACACTCATACACACACACACACACACATTCACACAAACACTCATATATACACACACACATACACGCACACACACACATTCACACAAACACTCATATACACACACACACATACACGCACACACACACATTCACACAAACACTCATATACACACACACACATACACGCACACACACACACCTTTCTCTTTAATTAACATCAAATCAGGATCCTGTAATGGCTCGTGCCTCTGTCAACCACTGCGCTCCACTCATGCGCTACTAACGCGCGGAGTCCGGTGTGTGTGTGTGAGTGTGTGTGTGTGTGAGTGTGTGTGTGTGTGTGTGTGTGTGTGTGTGTGTGTGTGTGTGTGTGTATGTAAACCGAGCCGTGGAAAAAAACCGGGAGGCCCAATCGCCTTCCCGGGATCCGCGTACCGTATAGAGTTACCGTGCAGGCCCCGCCCCCTTTTCCCCTGCGCGTCTGGCCCCGCCCCCCTGTCTGGCTGGCTCGCGGAGCAGGAGGGAGGCTCGGCTCCACGCACGCACGCACGCACGCGCGCGCGCGCTCGCTTACACACACTCTCACACACGCTCGCAATCGAGAGGAAAAGCAGAAGATGGCTGACCGTACCGGGCATCGCGCGCTCGCGGCAGCAGCAGCAGCATCCCCGCGGCTCCGCGCACGTGCGCCGTTCGCCCTCGCGCAACTCTGAAACGCGTCTCGCGCCCGTCTTCGGAGGGCAGGGGAGGGCAGGGGAGTGGAGGGGAGGGGGGGGCTTTTTTATTTTTCTACCCGGGAAATTAAGGAAGGAATTAAGACACAACAGCCGCCCCGCGCGCCATGGCCGAGATGGAGAAGGAGGGAAGACCACCAGAAAGCAAGCGGAGCAGGAAACCGGCTCACCCCGTCAAGAGGGAGATCAACGCGGAGATGAAGGTAGGGCTCGAGATCGGCTCGGCTGCGTGCGCGCGCCACTCACACCAACACCGATCGCGGCAACAGCACCAACACCAACAGCTCGAGCGCCAGTAATTACAGGAATTCCACCAACACGAACATCAGCTAGACCAACTCCAGCTGCACCAACATTACCAGTAACATTACCACCACTAACACCAGCACTGCCAATTAGAACACAACCATCACCAACAATACCAGCAGTACTACCACAAACCACCACTAACACCAACACCAGCACTATTTGATTTCCACACTAACGCCAGTTACACCAGTAACTCCGCCAAAACCAACAGCAGCAATACCGATAACATCACTCACAAATATATTACCAGCAACACCAGCGCCGACATTAGCCGTTCCATACGAACATCAGCATACCCTGAATCTCACCACCAACACCAACGGCAATACAAACACTAGCACCAATATCACCAACAATTCCACCAACACAAATGTCAGCAGTCCCAATATTGCCATCAATAACATTACCAACATTATCACCAAAAATACCACCATCACCAATACAAATATTAAAACTATCACCAATTATATCAACAATTCCACCAACATGAACAGCCGCAATACCAATAGGACCACTACAACCATCACCTACAATCCCAGTAGAATTACCATAATCCCACCACTAACACCAACAATCAAATATTCTAACACTATGTGCCAAACACCAGCTATATCACCAACAATTTTAGCACCATTAACACCATCAGCACCAACGGCAATACTAACAATTCCACTGACACGAATGTTAACAATACCAGCAATGCCAACTTCATAACCAACAACACCAGCACCAACATGGGCAATACCAAAAAACACCAACAAACACCAACAGCACCACCACTAACATCTGCACAATTATCAGTAATACCAATTCTAGAAATTTTACCCCAGTCCCACCACCAACGCCAACAAAAACACCACCAATACTAACTCGGGCAACACCAGTACCAAAATATTGTTAAATTTATAATCACTATAAAAACCATCAACACCAGCATCACCAGCACCAACAGCAATATAAACACAACAACAATACCAACAATCCCACCACCACACTCAGCAATGCCAACTATAACCAAAAATATCACCACCATCACGAACACCACCAACACCAGCACGGGCACGGCTACTGCCAGTACCAGTAATATGAGCAGTTAAACCATAAATACCAACTCAGGCCCCAGCAACACCATCAACACCAGCACTACAAACAATCCCACCACCACCAATAACACCCCACGCTCCACCAACACCACCAAGACCACCAGCAACTCCACCAACACCAGCAGCACTCCCGCTCCACCCCTCAACACTGAAACAGGCGGAGGCATTCATTCACCGTGTGTGCGCGCGCGCGTGCGGCAGTGTTAAGTGGCTAACTTTGATTCATGCAGTCAGCATTTGTTCCACTGACCCACCAGCCATCTCCACCATCCTGTTTATTTATTTATTTGTTTGTTTGTTTGTTGTCCCAACAACCCCCCACCAAAAAAAGGTGTTCAGGACGTACGCTCGCGGCAGCCGGTTTGCACGAGCGGCGGTTGTTCCTCGCGCGTGTGGGCAGGACGTGTTTGGGTTTCGCGTGGAGAAAGGAGCGCGCAGGTTCTGAGCGTAGCTGCGTCCAGCTGTGCTGGAGACTCCAGCTGTGCATCTGACACGAAGGCATGCCGTAGCCCCCCCCTAGCCCCCCGCCCCCCGCCACCCCCCGCCGCCGGTGCTCGGTGGATGCACCTCGTTTTGAGCCCCGTTTGAGTCTTTGTGTTCACGCTGCGTTGCCGCGCGGGGATTTTTTTGGGGGGCGAAGAAGCCGCGCGCGTGCTGTATTTCGCAGGCCGCACACAGAGCCGCTTTGTCTGTGATTTTTTTTCGTGCGTATTGTTTGTGGGATGCACGCGAGCTGCTGTGCGAGCATCGTTTGCCGTGCATGCTTAAATTTACGTCTCTGTTTTGTCTCTGTTAAAGGGGCATTCCACCGGTTTTCCAAAATTTCTGCACAATTGATTTCTAACCAGAGAGATTCAGAGTGGGGTTTGGTGTGAAGTGGTTCAGATGGTGTTTACAGTGGTGGTGATGGGAACCAGGGGTCTCCTTGTCTACAACACACATATGCACACTTAATACACTATCAAACCCACCAGTGGACCTACATAAAATTTTAATATTTGATATTAATGATGGTAAATAGTAGAAATAATAAGTTATTTAAGGAATGTTTGACTCACAATTTACCTCTAGACTGTAAATCTATTGAAAAATGATGGTAAGATATTAGACTCCAGGAGATTTTAGAGGTGGACGTCTGGTTCCATTCACCCCTATTGTGAACATTTGTGATTGTCAGTTTCTCCAGGGCTCAGCCTTTTACGCCACACCACTCTAAAAGACTCCGTTTACATCTTAACCACTTCAATTATGCAGAAAATTTAAGAAACGGGTGGACTTTACCTTTAGGGAGAGGTGAAGAGATTATAGGTGAGGTGCAACTGACTTTACAGCAAGTACAGCGCTGTATTAAACTAAAGGAGAAGTCCACCAATTTTTTAAAAGTCAGTCATTCAGAGTCGATGTGAAACGCTCCGTTGTTCACAGTGGTGGTGAATGGAACCAGACGTCCACCTTTAAAGGCTCCCTCATAGAAACTTATTATTTAAAATGATTATCAGTGCGCTGCCTGATGCCTGAGATTCTATCTAATACACATGCTGGCTAGTAACATCACCACCATAAACAAATCCAGAGTTCTTGGCTGTGAGTCGTTTCACAACACCGCTCTAAAGCACTGTGTTTAGTTATTTAAAAATTTTGAGACATTGGTGGACTTCCCCTTTAAAATGGTTTCATTCAATAAAATGTTTTGGAGTAATGGTTGTGCTTCGGGACTGAATGTGCGTCGGCAGAGAGCTGCTGTGGTTTCTGTTGTCCCTCAGAGCGGCGTGAGGGGAGGAGAGCCTGTAGTGTGACGGGGATGAATTGACTCGTGAAGGCGAGTCAGTCTTCCTCTGAGCCTCGCTATGTTTCTGGGCTGCTCTCTGAGAGCTCCGAGCTTAAAGAGAGCTCTATGCTACTTCCTGTGAGCTCAGGCTCCTCTCTGTGTTTTACTTTCCATGCGCTTGAGTCACCTCTGTGCTACTTCCTGCGAACTCCAGCTTGACTCTGTGCTACTTACTCTGAGCATTTTATTTGTGATACCTCCTCTGAACTTGAGTCACCTCTGTGCTACTTCCTGTCAGCTCAAGCCTTCTCTGTGCTACTTCCTATAAGCTCTTCAACTTCCTGTTAGCTCAAGCTTATCTCTGTGCTACCTTCTGTGAGCTCAAGCTTGTCTCTGTGCTACCTTCTGTGAGCTCAAGCTTGTCTCTGTGCTACCTACTGTGAGCTCAAGCTTATCTCTGTGCTACTTTCTGTGAGGTCAAGCTTATCTCTGTGCTACTTTCTGTGAGCTCAAGCTCGTCTCTGTGCTACCTTCTGTGAGCTCAAGCTTATCTCTGTGCTACTTTCTGTGAGGTCAAGCTTATCTCTGTGCTACTTTCTGTGAGCTCAAGCTCGTCTCTGTGCTACCTTCTGTGAGCTCAAGCTTATCTCTGTGCTACCTTCTGTGTGCTCAAGCTTATCTCTGTGCTACCTTCTGTGAGCTCAAGCTTGTCTCTGTGCTACCTACTGTGAGCTCAAGCTTATCTCTGTGCTACTTTCTGTGAGGTCAAGCTTATCTCTGTGCTACTTTCTGTGAGCTCAAGCTCGTCTCTGTGCTACTTTCTGTGAGCTCAAGCTCGTCTCTGTGCTACCTACTGTGAGCTCAAGCTTATCTCTGTGCTACCTTCTGTAAGCTCAAGCTTATCTCTGTGCTACCTTCTGTGAGCTCAAGCTCGTCTCTGTGCTACCCTCTGTGAGCTCAAGCTTGTCTCTGTGCTACCTACTGTGAGCTCAAGCTTATCTCTGTGCTACCTACTGTGAGCTCAAGCTTATCTCTGTGCTACCTTCTGTGAGCTCAAGCTTATCTCTGTGCTACTTTCTGTGAGCTCAAGCTCGTCTCTGTGCTACCTTCTGTGAGCTCAAGCTTATCTCTGTCCTACCTTCTGTGAGCTCAAGCTTGTCTCTGTGCTACCTTCTGTGAGCTCAAGCTTATCTCTGTGCTACTTTCTGTGAGGTCAAGCTTATCTCTGTGCTACCTTCTGTAAGCTCAAGCTTATCTCTGTCCTACCTTCTGTGAGCTCAAGCTTGTCTCTGTGCTACCTTCTGTGAGGTCAAGCTTATCTCTGTGCTACCTTCTGTAAGCTCAAGCTTATCTCTGTCCTACCTTCTGTGAGCTCAAGCTTGTCTCTGTGCTACCTTCTGTGTGCTCAAGCTTATCTCTGTGCTACCTTCTGTGAGCTCAAGCTTTTCTCTGTGCTACCTTCTGTAAGCTCAAGCTTATCTCTGTGCTACCTTCTGTAAGCTCAAGCTTATCTCTGTGCTACCTTCTTTAAGCTCAAGCGTATCTCTGTCCTACCTTCTGTGAGCTCAAGCTTGTCTCTGTGCTACTTTCTGTGAGCTCAAGCTCGTCTCTGTGCTACCTTCTGTGAGCTCAAGCTTATCTCTGTCCTACCTTCTGTGAGCTCAAGCTTGTCTCTGTGCTACCTTCTGTGAGCTCAAGCTTATCTCTGTGCTACTTTCTGTGAGGTCAAGCTTATCTCTGTGCTACCTTCTGTAAGCTCAAGCTTATCTCTGTCCTACCTTCTGTGAGCTCAAGCTTGTCTCTGTGCTACCTTCTGTGTGCTCAAGCTTATCTCTGTGCTACCTTCTGTGAGCTCAAGCTTTTCTCTGTGCTACCTTCTGTAAGCTCAAGCTTATCTCTGTGCTACCTTCTGTAAGCTCAAGCTTATCTCTGTGCTACCTTCTTTAAGCTCAAGCGTATCTCTGTCCTACCTTCTGTGAGCTCAAGCTTGTCTCTGTGCTACTTCCTTTGAGCTCCAGCTTGACTCTGTGCTACTTCCTGTAAGCTTAAGTGCATCTCTATGCTACTTACTCTTGGCTACAGCTTATCTCTGTGCTACTTCCTGTGAGCTCAAATTTGTCACTGAGCTGCTTGATCTGTTTCTAAGCCACTTCCTGTGAGTTTGTCTATCTATCTATCTATCTATCTATCTATCTATCTATCTATCTATCTATCTATCTATCTATCTATCTATCTATCTATCTCCTTTGAGCCCTAGCTGTTTATGTGCTACTCAAGCTTATCTCTGTGCTGCTTGATCTGTTCCTGAGCCACTTCTTGTGACCCTTAAGCATCTTTGTGCTACCTTCTGTGAGCTTGAGCTTATTCCTGAGCCACTTTCTGTGAGCTTGAGCTTATTCCAGAGCCACTGTGAGCTTGAGCTTATTCCTGAGCCACTTTCTGTGAGCTTGAGCTTATTCCAGAGCCACTGTGAGCTTGAGCTTATTCCAGAGCCACTGTGAGCTTGAGCTTATTCCTGAGCCACTTTCTGTGAGCTTGTCTCTGAGCTTGTTCTTGTAAGCTCCTTCCTGTGAGCTAGCTTGTTTCTCTGCTGGCCCCAGTTTGTCTCTGTGCTAGCTCCTGTTCTAACTCAGTCTGTTGTTAAAACAACCACACAAGAAAACTCTGTTGCTCACCTGGAAGATTTGTGTTTCACTGTTTTTGTAGATGGCGCGCGGTAGCTGTTGTGTGATGGATCGTCTCGGTGGTCTAAAGGCTCTTAGCGTGTTTGAAGAAGCAGTGAAGTCTGCAGATTCTATTTGTTGTACTCTTTATTTTCCCTTTGCTAACTTTCCATGACATTAGCGTGCTGTTTGGCACTCGGCCCCGCTGCTCTACTGACTGCGCTCTGTTAGCACGAGCGCTAATGTGGAAAGTGCGTTTCATTGCTCGGATCGCTTTTGACAGCAGGGGACGTGAACCAGTCGTTCCCAACTGTCTCTTCACCCGTAGCGAAGCTGCTGTTCGCTGAACATTTCCTGCTGGTCTGCTCATCTTCATGCTTCATTCAGGATGATGGTGCTTCATAGTACAGCGTAGCCGACAGTCAGCAGCTCTTACTCACAGATACGGCCTTAAACGCTGGGACAGGCCGCTGACTGACCACTGTGCTGTGGTTTTATTGGTGGTGTCCAGCCAAAAGAAGCAGAGCTGAAATGTGAATGTTGCTAACACTGCGGTGCATCATTAGACTGGCAGCCTCACCTGAACACCCCACACAAAATACTGTAACATTCACCTACCTGTGTACAGGTAAACTGTAACACTACCTTCACCTACCTGTGTACAGATAAACTATAACACTACCTTCACCTACCTGTGTACAGGTAAACTGTAACACTACCTTCACCTACCTGTGTACAGATAAACTATAACACTACCTTCACCTGTGTACAGGTAAACTGTAACACTACCTTCACCTACCTGTGTACAGATAAACTATAACACTACCTTCACCTACCTGTGTACAGGTAAACTGTAACACTACCTTCACCTACCTGTGTACAGGTAAACTGTAACACTACCTTCACCTACCTGTGTACAGATAAACTATAACACTACCTTCACCTACCTGTGTACAGGTAAACTGTAACACTACCTTCACCTACCTGTGTACAGATAAACTATAACACTACCTTCACCTACCTGTGTACAGGTAAACTGTAACACTACCTTCACCTACCTGTGTACAGGTAAACTGTAACACTACCTTCACCTACCTGTGTACAGGTAAACTGTAACACTACCTTCACCTACCTGTGTACAGGTAAACTATAACACTACCTTCACCTACCTGTGTACAGGTAAACTGTAACACTACCTTCACCTACCTGTGTACAGATAAACTATAACACTACCTTCACCTACCTGTGTACAGGTAAACTGTAACACTACCTTCACCTACCTGTGTACAGGTAAACTGTAACACTACCTTCACCTACCTGTGTACAGGTAAACTATAACACTACCTTCACCTACCTGTGTACAGGTAAACTGTAACACTACCTTCACCTACCTGTGTACAGGTAAACTGTAACATTACCTTCACCTACCTGTGTACAGGTAAACTGTAACACTACCTTCACCTACCTGTGTACAGGTAAACTATAACACTACCTTCACCTACCTGTGTACAGGTAAACTGTAACACTACCTTCACCTACCTGTGTACAGGTAAACTGTAACACTACCTTCACCTACCTGTGTACAGATAAACTGTAACATTACCTTCACCTACCTGTGTACAGGTAAACTGTAACACTACCTTCACCTACCTGTGTACAGGTAAACTGTAACACTACCTTCACCTACCTGTGTACAGGTAAACTGTAACACTACCTTCACCTACCTGTGTACAGATAAACTATAACACTACCTTCACCTACCTGTGTACAGGTAAACTGTAACACTACCTTCACCTACCTGTGTACAGGTAAACTGTAACACTACCTTCACCTACCTGTGTACAGGTAAACTGTAACACTACCTTCACCTACCTGTGTACAGGTAAACTGTAACACTACCTTCACCTACCTGTGTACAGGTAAACTATAACACTACCTTCACCTACCTGTGTACAGGTAACCTGTAACACTACCTTCACCTACCTGTGTACAGGTAAACTCTAACACCACCTTCACCTACCTGTGTACAGGTAAACTGTAACACTACCTTCAACTACCTGTGTACAGGTAAACTGGCACAAGTAAACTGTCTGTTCTTAATATTTAAAGGGGAACTCCACTGAATTTTCTAAAGTTCAGCATAATTAAATGGTTAAAGCTGTTAATCTTATGGCGTTCACAGTGGCGGTAACAGAAACTCCTTATTCTGATCCATTCATGGTTCATGTGTACAGACAGGACGTGCGGGGCAATAACAACCTTTCAGTATTTCTCTATTTCATCATCATCATCATCATCCATATAAACTCAGAAGACGTGTATAGGTGGGTTTAATAGTAAATATAATGTGTATGTTTGTGTTGTAGACATGGAGACCCCTGGTTCCCATCACCACCACTACTGTAAACAACACCTCACACCAAAACCCACTCTGAATCACTCTGTTTACCTCAAACGCTGAATTATGCAGAAATATGGGTGGATTTCCCCTTTAAAGGTGGTCATGGGTATAATTGGGGGCTGTGTGTTGAGGAGGGTATAAAGCTGCTGTGTGTCAGTGCTGTGTTCTAACCTGAGCGTGATGGAAACTCTGTGCTGTGTAAACGTCTCAGATACTGCAAACAGCAGCACACGAGGCTGGAGGTCCGGCCAGCCTATAGTTTAGGAATCACAAGAATATATATGTGTACATGAAACCATTCTTTACTTTGTGTGAACTTTTAATAATGAATGGACCGAAAGGATATAATAACAAGTTGCACACCTCGTTAAAGGGCCGGTATTATGGGAATCCAGATTTTACCCACTCTAATCCTCTAAGTAATCATATTTTATAACATTGTTATAATTTAAAAATAACTATAAAAATATGAAATAAGAAAAATAACAGTTCTTATATGGTTGCAGTGTTTAACCCAGTTTTTGTTATAAGTTATAAGGAGTGTTTAACCCCTGCTTTTAAAATGAGGCACAAGATGTAAATTAGCCCTGTTCTGATTGGCTGATTGGCTCTGATTTGGTGTAAAATGGTTAAGATATTGTTTACAGTAGTGGTGATGGTAACCAGGGGTCTATCAAACCCACCAGTGAACCTACACACGTCTTCTGAGTTTATATATTTTATATTTATGATGGTACGATTAGGAAAATGTGAAAATAGTACATCTATAGGGACTATTTTGCCTCATAGCACCCTGCACATATCCTTCCACCTTAAATGAAATAAAATAAATTGTATAAAGTACGTCTTGGAACGTTTCAGGACTTAATCACCAAACTACCATATACAGCATCTCAGACATCAGACCATCTATTCAAAAGATTGTAATAACTTTCTGTGAAGGAGCTTTTTGGGGTGGACGTCTGGTTCCATTAACCACCACTGTGAACTGGGTTCTTCAGAACATCACCACTTAAAAGCTGGAACATATCACCAGCTGTACATGGAGAGTTCGTGGTCATGTAGCAGGTTGGGGGGTGTTGGACTGAGGGATGTCAATCAAGCATTCTCATTTGAATATTAGGCCACACCCAGACACCGATCAGCCATCTTGTTTCTGCATTCAAACTTTACTAGATATTTAATGTAGCTCCAACATCTAGTGAAACGCTGTCAGGTAACATCAGCAGCCGTGTAAAGGTTTAGGTTTAGGTTTAGGTTTAGGTTTAGATAGGTTAAGTTGTCTTTGGTCTTTGGTTCTAATGAAACACTGTTTTCCCTTTTTTGTTGAGCTCATGAATAATTAATGATCTCTGCTCTGATTGGCTGGTTTACAGTGAGACACCCTGACGATCACACAGAAGCAACAAAGACTAAATAAAATGACCCGCTGTGTAAATAAGCTCCGCCCTAATAATATTTAGTTAGCTATACTAGTTACTTGGAGTTGCCAGTCGCTTACCTATACTAGCTACTCTCTTTGATCTGAACATCAAACACAAAGTAGATTAAAGGTGTCTCTGTGAAACTTTCAGTTGAAGATGATCTGCTTCAACCAGCACACAGTGATGCACTCACACAGCATGGCTGCTACTTACAGTCACTGTTGAGGTTGTGGTGCTAATAAAGGTGGAGCTGCTCGTCTCTTCAGTCTCTTCTGTGTTGAACGCTGAGCTGAAGCTGTGAAGATGTGCTCGTTTTGGGAATTCTCCGTTCCACCTTAAACGGTGCTGTGGTTACATTTTGGCACCTATACAAGCTGTAGTATTTAAGGTGGATCACAGTTCTGCCTTAAAACTAGATCACGGCCTAAGTAGTGCTCTGGCTGTGGATCAGCTGTTTAAGTATCAGCGTCCTCTCCTCATAAGACAGATCACTGAGATGCTCTAGTTAGAGAGAGACTGGTCACGGCTTGTTCCCGCCCACTGCATGTGAGCGGTGTTTACTGACCTCAGCTGCAGCGTCTCCTCAGCGTTTCAGCTCCATGAGGTCTCCTCTGGTGGGTTTTACTGCAGCGTTGATGGTTGTAACGCTGCTGCTGATCGCTCGGAGCTCCGGAACCGTCTGGAACCGTTCAATGCTTCCTTACAATCCAGCTGAAGGAAGGAACCTCTGTAGACAGAGTATTAAGGGATGTAAGTATCGGGATAGTCTACGTGTCGGGAGCCGCATAGCATGGTGTAAAATACTGTTTATGTAGACACGCAGTAGGTTTTGAGACAGAACCTGAGAAGCTGGTGAAGTGCCGGCTCCAGCGCTTGAGAGCGACTCACGTGATGTATGAAGGAGAGCCAAACCTGAGAGGCTTGTTAAATCCTATGTTTTCTGATCCAGGCAGCCGCGTGTTGTTGTTTACTGCTCTAAGCACATCAAATTACATCTAAATTACTGTGCGCGGTGCTCGGCCACCTCACATCTAGATGAGGCTAGGATTTGGTGGAGTTTCCCTTTAATTATTTTTAAGTTCTAATTCAGCTTGAGCTCATGTAGTCACGGCTGTAACGTTATAGCACCTCTAACGTCACCGTGCAGGTCTTTGGGGAAGTCTAGACAGCTGAGTTTTCAGCGCAGCTCTCGTCACAGCAGGGCTCCCAAGGCCAGAGCATTTATTTAGTCTGCAAGACTATAAACAAATTACAGCCATACTACCAGCAAACGTACACGGCCTGCCTCCCCTCACTCCACATGTACACGCTCGCTGGCTATCAGGCTAATGAAGCTAACACATAATGGAAGGGTATGTACAATAGTAAGCATGATGCTAACTGCATATGGAAGTCATCACGCACTGTGTGGAGCTCTGTGATCTCTAATAGACCTGATTGTGTGGTTTTGGACTTAAAAATGGTATAGCTAATAGAAACAGTAGTAGCTATTTTGTAATGCCAACCAATCAGCACTCAGTAATAGTAATACTACCCAATCAACACTCAATACCAATAATCCCAACCAGTCATCACTTAGCAACAGTAATGCCAACCAATCAGTACTCAGTAATAGTAATACTACCCAATCAAAACTTAATACCAATAATCCCAACCAGTCATCACTTAGCAACAGTAATGCCAACCAATCAGTACTCAGTAATAGTAATACTACCCAATCAACACTTAATACCAATAATCCCAACCAGTCATCACTTAGCAACAGTAATGCCAACCAATCAGTACTCAGTAATAGTAATACTACCCAATCAAAACTTAATACCAATAATCCCAACAAGTCACCACTTAGCAACAGTAATGCCAACCAATCAGCACTCAGTAACAATAATGTAAAACCAATTATCAGTCAGTAGCAGTAATGCCAACCAATCAACACACAATACCAATAATGCCAACTAGTCATCAAGTAGTAGCAGTAATGCCAACCAATCAGCTCTGAGTAGCAGTAATGCCAAGCAACCATCACTCAGTAGCAGTAATGCCAACCAATCAGCTCTGAGTAGCAGTAATGCCAACCAACCATCACTTAGTACCAGTAATATCAACCTATCAGCACTCAATAGAAGCAATGCAATCTAATCAGCACTTATTAGTAATAATGCAAACCAATCAGCACTCAATAGCAGTAATGCAGTCTAATTAGCACTCAGTAGCAGTAATACTACCCAATCAACACTCAATACCAATAATCCCAACCAGTCATCACTTGTAGCAGTCATGCCAACCAATCAGCTCTTAGTAGCAGTATTGCCATCCAATCACTCACTCAGTACCAGTAATATCAACCAATCAGCACTCAATAGCAGTAATGCAATCTAATTAGCACTCAGTAGCAATAATAGTACCCAATCATCACGCAGTACCAATAATGCAAATCAATCATAACTCAGTAGCAGTAATGCCAACCAATCAGCTCTCAGTAGCAGTAATGCCAACCAATCAGCTCTCAATAGCAGTAATGCAATCTAACCAGCTCTCAGTAGCAGTAATCCTACCCAATCAGCACTTAATGCCAATAACACCAACCAGTCATCACTTAGTACCAGTAATGCCAACCAATCAGCATACAGTAGCAGTAATGCCAACCAATCATCGTTTACTAGCAGTACCAGTCAGCACTCAGTAGCAGTAATACTACCTAATCAACACTCAGTACCAATAATACCACCGAATCAGCACTCAGTAGCAGTAATGCTAATATAAATTTGGAAAGTAAAAGGAAATATTCATACTTATTTATCATTTTCATGAAATTCCTCTACTTTCTAAAATTAAAGAAGATGCTGGAAGTGATAAGAAGCTATTTTACCTCTTCATCATGTGTTCACCCCCCGTTCATTCAGGAGCAGCTTCTGGCGTTAGGCAGGCATGTTTCTGATATAACTCAGAGAAATAAGAGGTGACCAGACTCCCCATAAACCACCTCTGACCACATCTGCACGACGACCCGGATGACCTGGATACGATTTAAGTGGGTCAAGAGAATGTGACGTCAAGGTGACTGTTGATGTCCAGGGATAGCAGTGCTAGCGTCGTAGCTCCAGCACTGAACTGAAGAACCAAAATTCAGCAGTAGAGTAGATCAGATCTTGAGCTCCAGTTTGAAGAACTAAGTTAGGTTCCAGATTTCTCCTGGACGCCCCAGACATTGTATGAATGTGTTCAGTTTCTTCAGCAGCAAATCTTGATTTAGCTTAATGAAGTACTGAGCAGTCAAAGCAGGTATTAGATGAGAACTGATAATAATACTGGGTTGTTTAGGAGAAGCTTGGAAAGGGTTAAATAAACACACTGACGTATGTAAAAGCACTACTTACTCTATTAATACTGATCAAATATAATAATAATAATAATATAATAATAGCTTTTCAAGTATAATGATGTTTTCAAGTGACTAAAACAATATATATATATATATATATATATATATATATATATATATATATATATATATATATATATATATATATATATATATATATATGTAAGTCAATGTAACCAGAATTTTGAAGCATTTCTTTTGGTCTAATTAAAAATAATAAATTAGTAAAACAGAGAAATATTACAGGCTTTTGGGGGCTGTGGTGACTCAGGGGGTCCTAAACAACAGCTTAGAACAAGAAAGGTTCCAGCTGCAGAGTGTGTGTTTGTTATGAAAGACAGTTTAAAGCCGGAAAACAAGGTATGTCAGGTTTTAAAGATATTCTTTTAGAAGCTCTCAGGAGGCTCGAGCTCCTGAACTCCATAATAGTGTGTCTATCGGCCGACTGGAGGCAGAGGGAACGCTGGCTCATCGCTTGACAGTGAACAGACTGACCGCTTGACCGGCCAATAAAACCTCAGAATGCATCCGAGGCGGACTTGCCGAGAGACGGGCGCTTCTGGGCCGAGCGGCGGCTCCTGGGTCTTGGTTACGGCGAGCGGAGGATCACTCATACGTATTGAATTACCCACCGCACATTTATTATTCCATGACTGCATGGGAATCGAAAAAAAAAGAGAAACAAAAAAAAAAACAGGAAAAAGCAAAGCCATGGAAACAAAACAGAACTTTTCCCTCAAAACATTTGTGTCGGCGGAGGAGGATCGGATTCTGGCGGAGCGCAGCTGAATTAGATCTGTGGGGTTGAGTTACTGGAGCAGAGTTTAATGAGGCTCGTTTTCAGACACACAGAGAAACATGGAGGAGCAGGTGTCGGTGTGGTTTCACTCTCATCAAGGTTAAAGGGCCGCACACCCACACAAACACACTCACTCGCGCTGTGACTTTGATTGTCTGAACCGACGATATCAGTCAAAAGTGTGGACACGCCCACTCGGAGGCCAGAGACGGCTTCATTTCATTTCAACGCGAGTACAAGTTGTTCATTTTCCGGGAGGTGTTTCTGCCGAGATATTAGATAATGCACTGAAGCTGAATGACAAAACAGGCGGTTCCAAAACGGGAGTTCCAAAAATGGAACAACCTGGAAGATCTGGTAGACCCACCAACACAGTCCTCAGCAAATACACAGCACTGAGAGCTTTGGGCTTTTTTGAGGGCAAGGAGATCATGAAGCTCCACGCTTGCTTTAGATCTGAGAACACTCTTCCATCCTTCCACTGTGAGAACACTATGGGGTCTGAAAGGATGTGTAGCTGTTCAAGAAGCTCCTCACTGAGAAAAGGAGATACAGACACATTAAACAAAGAAGCTGGTGCTGTTCTCAGAACAGTGGACTGACCTGACATTGAGAAGATCGACTGTTTTCCATTTTCTAGTTCAGAATAGAAGTGAGGACATCACTGCCTTATATGTCTTATATATTCTGGACCAGTCAGGGGCTGTGTTCCTGATTGGTCAACCAATCAGAGACTATGATCCTGACTGGTCAACCAATCAGAGGCTGTATTCCTGAGTTGTTGACCAACTGGAGGCTTTGTTCCTGACTGCTCAACCAGTCAGAGTTTATGCTTCTGAGTTGTTGACCAATCAGAGGCTGCATTCCTGACTTGTCGGCGAATCAAATGCTGTATTTCTGACTTGTTGACCAATCGCAGGCTGCATTCCTGACTTGTCAACCAATCAGAGGCTGTGTTTTTGACTTGTTGACCAATCAAAGTTTATGATTCTGAGTTGTTGACCAATCAGAGGTTGTGTTTCTGAGTTGTTGACAAATCAGTGGCTGTGTTTCTGACATGTTGACCAATCAGAGGCTTCATTCCTGACATGTTGACCAATCAGAGGCTTCATTCCTGACTTGTTGACCAATCAGAGGCTGCATTCCTGACATGTTGACCAATCAGAGGCTTCATTCCTGACTTGTTGACCAATCAGAGGCTGCATTCCTGACTTGTTGACCAATCAGAGGCTGCATTCCTGACTTGTTGACCAATCAGAGGTTGTGTTTCTTACTTGTTGACCAATCAGAGGCTGTGTTTCTGACATGTTGACCAATCAGAGGCTGTGTTTCTGACTTGTTGACCAATCAGAAGCTACATTCCTGACTTGTCGGCCAATCGGAGGTTGTGTTTCTGACATGTTGACCAATCAGAGGCTTCATTCCTGACTTGTTGACCAATCAGAGTCTGCATTCCTGACTTGTTGACTAATCAGAGGCTGTGTTTCTGACTTGTTGACCAATCAGAAGCTACATTCCTGACTTGTCGGCCAATCGGAGGTTGTGTTTCTGACATGTTGACCAATCAGAGGCTTCATTCCTGACTTGTTGACCAATCAGAGTCTGCATTCCTGACTTGTTGACTAATCAGAGGCTGTGTTTCTGACTTGTTGACCAATCAGAAGCTACATTCCTGACTTGTCGGCCAATCGGAGGTTGTGTTTCTGACATGTTGACCAATCAGAGGCTGCATTCCTGACCTGTTGACTAATCAGAGGCTGTGTTTCTGACTTGTTGACCAATCAGAGGCTGTGTTACCGAGTTGTCGACCAATCTCAAGCTTGTATATGTGGTTTGGAAGGCTTGTCGTTTCATGGCTGAGCTGTTGTTGCCTCCAGAAGCTTCCATTTAATAATAATAGCACCTTCAGTTGTCCAGGGAAGCACTAGCTGGACAGGAATTTCCTGGACTCGGGGTGAAGGGGGACAGTGTCATGTGTAAAGTCACTGAGCTCCTCAGTGCGATGCCCGAGGTTAGCAGTGACTGTGGCTGCAACCCCTGAGCTCAGGAATTAGGAGGTGTCCACATACTTTTGTCCACATAGTGTTTTAGTGGGAGTCTCTGTTGTTCGTGTCCTGTTGTGTCTGGCTGTCGCGGGACGCTGTACGGGCAGAGCTCGGAGCTGTTGGTCAGCAGTGTGAACTGTTGCTGTTGCCGGCGCCCAGTTTAACCTTTGACCCCGTGGGCCGCGCGGTGCTCGGTTACTGCCCGGTTTGTGTGTGTTGCTGTGTTTTTCTCTGCTTCTCTTTCTGAGCCTCAGCGCGAACATGAGACCTGAGCATTATGACTTTCTCCCTTTCATATATCAGATTTCCACTCGCTGGAGCGCAGTACGCTGCTTAACTCCACTCGTCCTCTCCTCCCTCTCTCTCCCTCTATCAGTGAACAGAGAGAGCGACTGTGACTGAAAGACGTAGGAGGGATAGAGAGAGAGAGAGAGAGAGAGAAGTAGAAAGAAAGTAGCACAGAGACAGAGCAACAGAATAAAAGAAGAGAGAAGAAAGA
>CM038706.1:49943045-49970545 GCA_021613375.1 Megaleporinus macrocephalus | reverse complement strand
AGAGAGAGTTGGAGAGAGAGAGAATGAGTGAGAGAGTCAGTAAGAGAGAGAGTGAGAGTGAGTGAGAGAGAGAGAGTGAGAGTTAGAGAGTGGGTGAGAGAGAGTTGGAGAGAGAGAGAGTGAGTGAGAGAGTCAGTAAGAGAGAGAGTGAGAGTGAGTGAGTAAGAGAGAGCGTGAGAGTTAGAGAGTGAGTGAGAGAGACAGAAAGAGAGAATGAGTGAGAGAGTTGGAGAGAGAGCGAGTGAGTGAGAGAGTTAGAGAGTGAGTGAGTAAGTGAGAGTTAGAGAGTGAGTTAGTGAGAGAGAGAGAGAGAGAGAGAGAGAGTGAGTAAGAGAGAGACTGAGAGTTAGAGAGAGTTATAGAGTGACTGAGTGAGAGAGTTAAGAGTTAGAGAGAGTTATAGAGTGACTGAGTGAGAGAGTTAGAGTTAGAGAGAGTTATAGAGTGACTGAGTGAGAGAGTTAGAGTTAGAGAGAGTTATAGAGTGACTGAGTTAGAGAGAGTTAGAGTTAGAGAGAGTTATAGAGTGACTGAGTTAGAGAGAGTTAGAGTTAGAGAGAGTTATAGAGTGACTGAGTGAGAGAGTTAGAGTTAGAGAGAGTTATAGAGTGACTGAGTGAGAGAGAGTTAGAGTTAGAGAGAGTTATAGAGTGACTGAGTTAGAGAGAGTTAGAGTTAGAGAGAGTTATAGAGTGAGTGAGTGAGAGAGAGACTGAGAGTTAGAGAGAGTTATAGAGTGACTGAGTGAGAGAGAGACTGAGAGTTAGAGAGAGTTATAGAGTGACTGAGTGAGAGAGAGACTGAGAGTTAGAGAGAGTTATAGAGTGACTGAGTGAGAGAGTTAGAGTTAGAGAGAGTTATAGAGTGAGTGAGTGAGAGAGAGACTGAGAGTTAGAGAGAGTTATAGAGTGACTGAGTGAGAGAGTTAGAGTTAGAGAGAGTTATAGAGTGAGTGAGTGAGAGAGAGACTGAGAGTTAGAGAGAGTTATAGAGTGACTAAATGAGAGAGAGACTGAGAGTTAGAGAGAGTTAGAGAGTGACTGAGTGAGAGAGTTAGAGTTAGAGAGAGTTATAGAGTGACTGAGTGAGAGAGTTAGAGTTAGAGAGAGTTATAGAGTGACTGAGTTAGAGAGAGACTGAGAGTTAGAGAGTTATAGAGTGACTGAGTGAGAGAGAGACTGAGAGTTAGAGAGTTATAGAGTGACTGAGTGAGAGAGTTAGAGTTAGAGAGAGTTATAGAGTGACTGAGTTAGAGAGAGTTAGAATTAGAGAGAGTTATAGAGTGACTGAGTGAGAGAGTTAGAGTTAGAGAGAGTTATAGAGTGACTGAGTGAGAGAGTTAGAGTTAGAGAGAGTTATAGAGTGACTGAGTTAGAGAGAGTTAGAGTTAGAGAGAGTTATAGAGTGACTGAGTGAGAGAGAGACTGAGAGTTAGAGAGAGTTATAGAGTGACTGAGTTAGAGAGAGTTAGAGTTAGAGAGAGTTATAGAGTGACTGAGTTAGAGAGAGTTAGAGTTAGAGAGAGTTATAGAGTGACTGAGTGAGAGAGTTAGAGTTAGAGAGAGTTATAGAGTGACTGAGTGAGAGAGTTAGAGTTAGAGAGAGTTATAGAGTGACTGAGTTAGAGAGAGTTAGAGTTAGAGAGAGTTATAGAGTGACTGAGTGAGAGAGAGACTGAGAGTTAGAGAGAGTTATAGAGTGACTGAGTTAGAGAGAGTTAGAGTTAGAGAGAGTTATAGAGTGAGTGAGTGAGAGAGTTAGAGTTAGAGAGAGTTATAGAGTGAGTGAGTGAGAGAGAGACTGAGAGTTAGAGAGAGTTATAGAGTGACTAAATGAGAGAGAGACTGAGAGTTAGAGAGAGTTATAGAGTGAGTGAGTGAGAGAGTTAGAGTTAGAGAGTTATAGAGTGACTGAGTGAGAGAGTTAGAGTTAGAGAGAGTTATAGAGTGACTGAGTTAGAGAGTTAGAGTTAGAGAGAGTTATAGAGTGACTGAGTTAGAGAGAGTTAGAGTTAGAGAGAGTTATAGAGTGACTGAGTTAGAGAGAGTTAAGAGTTAGAGAGAGTTATAGAGTGAGTGAGTGAGAGAGTTAGAGTTAGAGAGAGTTATAGAGTGACTGAGTGAGAGAGTTAGAGTTAGAGAGAGTTATAGAGTGACTGAGTTAGAGAGAGTTAGAGTTAGAGAGAGTTATAGAGTGACTGAGTGAGAGAGTTAGAGTTAGAGAGAGTTATAGAGTGACTGAGTGAGAGAGAGACTGAGAGTTAGAGAGAGTTATAGAGTGACTGAGTGAGAGAGAGACTGAGAGTTAGAGAGTTATAGAGTGACTGAGTGAGAGAGTTAGAGTTAGAGAGAGTTATAGAGTGACTGAGTTAGAGAGAGTTAGAGTTAGAGAGAGTTATAGAGTGACTGAGTGAGAGAGTTAGAGTTAGAGAGAGTTATAGAGTGACTGAGTGAGAGAGTTAGAGTTAGAGAGAGTTATAGAGTGACTGAGTGAGAGAGTTAGAGTTAGAGAGAGTTATAGAGTGACTGAGTGAGAGAGTTAGAGTTAGAGAGAGTTATAGAGTGACTGAGTGAGAGAGAGTTAGAGTTAGAGAGAGTTATAGAGTGACTGAGTGAGAGAGAGACTGAGAGTTAGAGAGAGTTATAGAGTGACTGAGTTAGAGAGAGTTAGAGTTAGAGAGAGTTATAGAGTGACTGAGTGAGAGAGTTAGAGTTAGAGAGAGTTATAGAGTGACTGAGTGAGAGAGAGTTAGAGTTAGATAGAGTTATAGAGTGACTGAGTGAGAGAGAGACTGAGAGTTAGAGAGAGTTATAGAGTGAGTGAGTGAGAGAGAGACTGAGAGTTAGAGAGAGTTATAGAGTGACTGAGTGAGAGAGAGACTGAGAGTTAGAGAGAGTTATAGAGTGACTGAGTGAGAGCGAGACTGAGAGTTAGAGAGAGTTATAGAGTGACTGAGTGAGAGAGTTAGAGTTAGAGAGAGTTATAGAGTGAGTGAGTGAGAGAGAGACTGAGAGTTAGAGAGAGTTATAGAGTGACTGAGTGAGAGAGTTAGAGTTAGAGAGAGTTATAGAGTGAGTGAGTGAGAGAGAGACTGAGAGTTAGAGAGAGTTATAGAGTGACTAAATGAGAGAGAGACTGAGAGTTAGAGAGAGTTAGAGAGTGACTGAGTGAGAGAGTTAGAGTTAGAGAGAGTTATAGAGTGACTGAGTGAGAGAGTTAGAGTTAGAGAGAGTTATAGAGTGACTGAGTTAGAGAGAGACTGAGAGTTAGAGAGTTATAGAGTGACTGAGTGAGAGAGAGACTGAGAGTTAGAGAGTTATAGAGTGACTGAGTGAGAGAGTTAGAGTTAGAGAGAGTTATAGAGTGACTGAGTTAGAGAGAGTTAGAGTTAGAGAGAGTTATAGAGTGACTGAGTGAGAGAGTTAGAGTTAGAGAGAGTTATAGAGTGACTGAGTGAGAGAGTTAGAGTTAGAGAGAGTTATAGAGTGACTGAGTGAGAGAGTTAGAGTTAGAGAGAGTTATAGAGTGACTGAGTTAGAGAGAGTTAGAGTTAGAGAGAGTTATAGAGTGACTGAGTGAGAGAGAGACTGAGAGTTAGAGAGAGTTATAGAGTGACTGAGTTAGAGAGAGTTAGAGTTAGAGAGAGTTATAGAGTGACTGAGTTAGAGAGAGTTAGAGTTAGAGAGAGTTATAGAGTGACTGAGTGAGAGAGTTAGAGTTAGAGAGAGTTATAGAGTGACTGAGTGAGAGAGAGACTGAGAGTTAGAGAGAGTTATAGAGTGACTGAGTTAGAGAGAGTTAGAGTTAGAGAGAGTTATAGAGTGACTGAGTTAGAGAGAGTTAGAGTTAGAGAGAGTTATAGAGTGACTGAGTGAGAGAGAGACTGAGAGTTAGAGAGAGTTATAGAGTGACTGAGTGAGAGAGTTAGAGTTAGAGAGAGTTATAGAGTGACTGAGTGAGAGAGTTAGAGTTAGAGAGAGTTATAGAGTGAGTGAGTGAGAGAGAGACTGAGAGTTAGAGAGAGTTATAGAGTGACTAAATGAGAGAGAGACTGAGAGTTAGAGAGAGTTATAGAGTGAGTGAGTGAGAGAGTTAGAGTTAGAGAGTTATAGAGTGACTGAGTGAGAGAGTTAGAGTTAGAGAGAGTTATAGAGTGACTGAGTTAGAGAGTTAGAGTTAGAGAGAGTTATAGAGTGACTGAGTTAGAGAGAGTTAAGAGTTAGAGAGAGTTATAGAGTGAGTGAGTGAGAGAGTTAGAGTTAGAGAGAGTTATAGAGTGACTGAGTGAGAGAGTTAGAGTTAGAGAGAGTTATAGAGTGACTGAGTTAGAGAGAGTTAGAGTTAGAGAGAGTTATAGAGTGACTGAGTGAGAGAGTTAGAGTTAGAGAGAGTTATAGAGTGACTGAGTGAGAGAGAGTTAGAGTTAGATAGAGTTATAGAGTGACTGAGTGAGAGAGAGACTGAGAGTTAGAGAGAGTTATAGAGTGAGTGAGTGAGAGAGAGACTGAGAGTTAGAGAGAGTTATAGAGTGACTGAGTGAGAGAGAGACTGAGAGTTAGAGAGAGTTATAGAGTGACTGAGTGAGAGAGAGACTGAGAGTTAGAGAGAGTTATAGAGTGACTGAGTGAGAGAGTTAGAGTTAGAGAGAGTTATAGAGTGACTGAGTGAGAGAGTTAGAGTTAGAGAGAGTTATAGAGTGACTGAGTGAGAGAGTTAGAGTTAGAGAGAGTTATAGAGTGACTGAGTTAGAGAGTTAGAGTTAGAGAGAGTTATAGAGTGACTGAGTTAGAGAGAGTTAGAGTTAGAGAGAGTTATAGAGTGACTGAGTGAGAGAGTTAGAGTTAGAGAGAGTTATAGAGTGACTGAGTGAGAGAGAGTTAGAGTTAGATAGAGTTATAGAGTGAGTGAGTGAGAGAGAGACTGAGAGTTAGAGAGAGTTATAGAGTGACTGAGTGAGAGAGAGACTGAGAGTTAGAGAAAGTTATAGAGTGAGTGAGTGAGAGAGAGACTGAGAGTTAGAGAGAGTTATAGAGTGACTGAGTGAGAGAGTTAGAGTTAGAGAGAGTTATAGAGTGACTGAGTTAGAGAGAGTTAGAGTTAGAGAGAGTTATAGAGTGACTGAGTGAGAGAGTTAGAGTTAGAGAGAGTTATAGAGTGACTGAGTGAGAGAGTTAGAGTTAGAGAGAGTTATAGAGTGACTGAGTTAGAGAGTTAGAGTTAGAGAGAGTTATAGAGTGACTGAGTGAGAGAGAGACTGAGAGTTAGAGAGTTATAGAGTGACTGAGTGAGAGAGTTAGAGTTAGAGAGAGTTATAGAGTGACTGAGTGAGAGAGTTAGAGTTAGAGAGAGTTATAGAGTGACTGAGTGAGAGAGTTAGAGTTAGAGAGAGTTATAGAGTGACTGAGTTAGAGAGAGTTAGAGTTAGAGAGAGTTAGAGTTAGAGAGAGTTATAGAGTGACTGAGTGAGAGAGTTAGAGTTAGAGTTAGAGAGAGTTATAGAGTGACTGAGTGAGAGAGTTAGAGTTAGAGAGAGTTATAGAGTGACTGAGTGAGAGAGTTAGAGTTAGAGAGAGTTATAGAGTGACTGAGTTAGAGAGAGTTAGAGTTAGAGAGAGTTATAGAGTGACTGAGTTAGAGAGAGTTAGAGTTAGAGAGAGTTATAGAGTGACTGAGTGAGAGACTGAGAGTTAGAGAGAGTTATAGAGTGACTGAGTTAGAGAGTGAGTTAAAGAGTGTTTATCAGTGTGCTGAGCTCTGAAGCTGCTGCTGTGTCTGTGGTGCTGAGTCTCCAGTAAACGTGTGTTTGTGCTGCCGGTGAGGATCTACAGGAAACGCTCCTCCTGAACACCAGCTGCTCTCTGAGGCTCCATTCATGTTTCACTGACGCGGGTCTGGGGGCCAAATCAGGGCAAACCTGAGAGGAGCTCAACTGAGAGGAGGAACCGGCAGTGCAGCAAAGTATATCACAATACTCAGTATATTACAATACTTAGTATATTACAGTACTAAATACATCACAATACTCAGTATATTACAGTACTAAATACATCACAATACTCAGTATATTACAGTACTAAATATATTACAATACTTAGTATATTACAGTACTAAATACATCACAATACTCAGTATATTACAGTACTAAATATATTACAATACTTAGTATATTACAGTACTAAATACATCACAATACTCAGTATATTACAGTACTAAATATATCACAATACTCAATATATTTACAATACTTAGTATATTACAGTACTAAATATATCACAATACTCAGTATATTACAGTACTAAATATATCACAATACTCAATATATTTACAATACTTAGTATATTACAGTACTAAATATATCACAATACTCAGTATATTACAGTACTAAATACATCACAATACTCAGTATATTACAGTACTAAATATATCACAATACTCAATATATTCCAATACTTAGTATATTACAGTACTAAATACATCACAATATTCAGTATATTACAGTACTAAATACATCACAATACTCAGTATATTACAGTACTAAATATATCACAATACTCCGTATATTACAGTACTAAATATATCACAATACTCAATATATTACAATACTTAGTATATTACAGTACTAAATATATCACAATACTCAATATATTACAATACTTAGTATATTACAGTACTAAATACATCACAATACTCAGTATATTACAGTACTAAATATATCACAATACTCAATATATTACAAAACTTAGTATATTACAGTACTAAATACATCACAATACTCAGTATATTACAGTACTAAATATATCACAATACTCAGTATATTACAATACTAAATATATCACAATACTCAGTATATAACAATACTAAATATATCACAATACTCAGTATATTACAGTACTAAATACATCACAATACTCAGTATATTACAGTACTAAATATATCACAATACTCAGTATATTACAATACGAAATACATCACAATATTCAGTATATTACAGTACTAAATACATCACAATACTCAGTATATTACAGTACTAAATATATCACAATACTCCGTATATTACAGTACTAAATATATCACAATACTCAATATATTACAATACTTAGTATATTACAGTACTAAATATATCACAATACTCAATATATTACAATACTTAGTATATTACAGTACTAAATACATCACAATACTCAGTATATTACAGTACTAAATATATCACAATACTCAATATATTACAAAACTTAGTATATTACAGTACTAAATACATCACAATACTCAGTATATTACAGTACTAAATATATCACAATACTCAGTATATTACAGTACTAAATATATCACAATACTCAGTATATTACAATACTAAATATATCACAATACTCAGTATATAACAATACTAAATATATCACAATACTCAGTATATTACAGTACTAAATACATCACAATACTCAGTATATTACAGTACTAAATATATCACAATACTCAGTATATAACAATACTAAATATATCACAATACTCAGTATATTACAATACGAAATACATCACAATACTCAGTATATTACAGTACTAAATATATCACAATACTCAATATATTACAATACTTAGTATATTACAGTACTAAATATATCACAATACTCAATATATTACAATACTTAGTATATTACAGTACTAAATACATCACAATACTCAGTATATTACAGTACTAAATATATCACAATACTCAGTATATAACAATACTAAATATATCACAATACTCAGTATATAACAATATTAAATACATCACAATACTCAGTATATTACAGTACTAAATATATCACAATACTCAATATATTACAAAACTTAGTATATCACAGTACTAAATACATCACAATACTCAGTATATTACAGTACTAAATATATCACAATACTCAGTATATTACAGTACTAAATACATCACAATACTCAGTATATAACAATACTAAATATATCACAATACTCAGTATATTACAGTACTAAATATATCACAATACTCAGTATATTACAGTACTAAATATATCACAATACTCAATATATTACAATACTAAATATATCACAATACTCAATATATTACAATACTAAATATATCACAATACTCAATATATCACAATACTAGATATATCACAATACTCAGTATATTACAGCACTAAATACATTACAATACTCAGTATATTACAGTACTAAATATATCACAATACTCAGTATGTTACAGTACTAAATATATCACAATACTCGGTATATTACAGTACTAAATATATCACAATACTCGGTATATTACAGTACTAAATATATCACAATACTTGGTATATTACAGTACTAAATATATCACAATACTTAGTATATTACATTACTAAATATATCACAATACTCAGTATTTTACAATACTAGATATATCACAATACTCAATATATCACAATACTAGATATATTACAATACTCAGTATATTACAGTACTAAATACATCACAATACTCAGTATATTACAGTACTAAATATATCACAATACTCAATATATCACAATACTAGATATATCACAATACTCAATATATTACAAAACTAGATATATCACCATACTCAATATATCATATTACTAGATATATCACAATACTCAATATATCATATTACTAGATATATCACAATACTCAATATATCATATTACTAGATATATCGCAATACTCAATATATCATATTACTAAATATATCACAATACTCAATATATCATATTACTAGATATATCACAATACTCAATATATCATATTACTAAATATATCACAATACTCAATATATCATATTACTAGATATATCACAATACTCAATATATCACAATACTAGATATATCACAATACTAGATATATCATATTACTAGATATATCACAATACTCAATATATCATATTACTAGATATATCCCAATACTCAATATATCATATTACTAAATATATCACAATACTCAATATATCATATTACTAAATATATCACAATACTCAATATATCATATTACTAGATATATCACAATACTCAATATATCACAATACTAGATATATCACAATACTAGATATATCATATTACTAGATATATCCCAATACTCAATATATCATATTACTAAATATATCCCAATACTCAATATATCATATTACTAAATATATCCCAATACTCAATATATCATATTACTAAATATATCCCAATACTCAATATATCATATTACTAAATATATCCCAGCACTAAATATATGTCATTATTTTCACTAATGCTTAGAGAGGTTTATGACAGCGTGTGGTGGTGCAGGCTGTGGTCTGATCAGAAGCAGCTGATAAAACAGTAAAGTACTGATGATGAACTGTGAAAGACCTGGACGGGGATGACCTGAGGGTGACCTTACGTTCGACCCTGTCAGATACCATGTGACCCGTCTTTAGCCACGTAACCTGAGAGTCGCTGCCGAGTCGGGCAAGCACTGAAAAAATCTGGATCTTCTCTTCTCCAGGAGTGTAAGAGCTTCATCTTCACTCGCGTGGAGCTGGTCTGGATCTGAAAAGACTGACGTTGCTCAGAAGACAGAAGTGTGCTGAAAAGCAGTCGTTAAAGATCACTCCACAGCTAACCTGTTCCATCATCTCCCAACAAACAGAGTGTGAGGAGTGTGAACAGAGTGTGAGGAGTGTGAACAGAGTGTGAGGAGTATGAACAGAGTATGAGGAGTGTGAACAGAGTGTGAGGAGAGTATGAACAGAGTATGAGGAGTATGAAGAGAGTATGGAGAGTATGAACAGAGTATGAAGAGTATGAACAGAGTATGAGGAGTATGAGGAGTATGAACAGAGTATGAAGAGTATGAACAGAGTATGAGGAGTGTGAACAGAGTGTGAGGAGTATGAAGAGAGTATGGAGAGTATGAACAGAGTATGAGGAGTATGAACAGAGTATGAAGAGTATGAACAGAGTATGAGGAGTATGAACAGAGTATGAGGAGTATGAAGAGAGTATGAGGAGTATGAGCAGAGTATTAGGAGTATGAAGAGAGTATGAGGAGTATGAGGAGAGTATTAGGAGTATGAACAGAGTATGAGGAGTATGAACAGAGTATGAGGAGTATGAAGAGAGTATGAGGAGTATGAGCAGAGTATTAGGAGTATGAAGAGAGTATGAGGAGTATGAGGAGAGTATTAGGAGTATGAACAGAGTATGAGGAGTATGAACAGAGTATGAGGAGTATGAAGAGAGTATGAGGAGTATGAACAGAGTATGAGGAGTGTGAACAGAGTATGAGGAGTATGAAGAGAGTATGAGGAGTATGAACAGAGTATTAGGAGTATGAAGAGAGTATGGAGAGTATGAACAGAGTATGAAGAGTATGAACAGAGTATGAGGAGTATGAGGAGTGTGAACAGAGTGTGAGGAGTATGAACAGAGTATGAGGAGTATGAAGAGAGTATGGAGAGTATGAACAGAGTATGAGGAGTATGAATAGAGTATGAAGAGTATGAACAGAGTATGAGGAGTATGAACAGAGTATGAGGAGTATGAAGAGAGTATGAGGAGTATGAGCAGAGTATTAGGAGTATGAAGAGAGTATGAGGAGTATGAGGAGAGTATTAGGAGTATGAACAGAGTATGAGGAGTATGAGGAGTGTGAACAGAGTATGAGGACTATGAACAGAGTATGAGGAGTATGAACAGAGTATGAAGAGTATGAACAGAGTATGAGGAGTATGAACAGAGTATGAGGAGTATGAAGAGAGTATGAGGAGTGTGAACAGAGTATGAGGAGTATGAACAGAGTATGAGGAGTGTGAACAGAGTATGTGGAGTGTGAACAGAGTATCACTAACAAAGTTCCTTCACCCGATGATGCTGGGATCGACTGATGGATATTAATGTCCTTTAAGAAGTGCAAGCTAGTAAAATATAAGACTTTTACAAACACATTTTTAAATAATGCCAAATATCGTTTATTATCGTTATCGATAAATGTAAAGAGAATATCGAGATCAGATATGGTCAGTATCGCGCGACCCTACAGGTCAGTATACAATACATGCTATATTACAGCACACAGTAAACATTCTGTCTGAATGAAGGAAAAACCTGGCACCCCTGATCCGCCTTCCCGGCCTTCAATCTCAGTCCAACAAAAATGTCCAGCTTGGAAGCCTTTGGCTTTAACTATAACTGTCTCAGGTGGTCTCAAACTTCTGCACTGTGCAATATGGGGGTCAGCGCGTCCACCCAGGCAAGGCTTTAGTGGAATAAGTTAAACGGGTAAACAGTGACGGCCCGGGCGGCTGGCTGTAACCCCATAGCCTGGTGTGGACAGAGCGATAACTGCTGTGAGTGACCTTGTGAACTCACTGTACAGTCACAGGTTTCCAGCATTAGAGACCCCTAGTGGGAGAACAGAGGAGGTGCACTGACTCTCCTGTAATTCACTTACACACTGATGTTCTGTGACCGTGGCCTGTTCATATTTACATACTGAATTATTAGGTACTATGTGAGGTCAGGTGTTAAACATTGCTGTGAGGGTTTGACTGAGTGTTTGTGAGGACAGGTACTGATATTGAACATTGCTGTGAGGGTTTGATTGAGTGTTAGTGAGGTCAGGTACTGATGTTAAACATTGCTGTGAGGGTTTGACTGAGTGTTTGTGAGGACAGGTACTGATATTGAACATTGCTGTGAGGATTTGATTGAGTGTTAGTAAGGTCAGGTACTGATGTTGATCATTGCTGTGAGGATTTGATTGAGTTTTAGTGAGGTCAGGTACTGATGTTGAACATTGCTGTGAGGATTCGATTGAGTGTTAGTGATCAGGTATGATGTTGAACGTTGCTGTGAGGATTTGATGGAGCGTTAGTGAGGTGAGGTATGGATGTTGAACATTGCTGTGAGGATTTGATTGAGTGCTAGTGAGGTCAGGTACTGATGTTGAACATTGCTGTGAGGATTTGATTGAGTGTTAGTGAGGTCAGGTACTGATGTTGAACATTGTTGTGACTATTTGATTGAGTGTTAGTGAGGTCAGGTACTGATGTTGAACATTGCTGTGAGGATTTGATTGAGTGTTAGTGAGGTCAGGTACTGATGTTGAACATTGTTGTGACTATTTGATTGAGTGTTAGTGAGGTCAGGTACTGATGTTGAACATTGCTGTGAGGATTTGATTGAGTGCTAGTGAGGTCAGGTACTGATGTTGAACATTGCTGTGAGGATTTGATTGAGTGTTAGTGAGGTCAGGTACTGATGTTGAACATTGTTGTGACTATTTGATTGAGTGTTAGTGAGGTCAGGTACTGATGTTGAACATTGCTGTGAGGATTTGATTGAGTGTTAGTGAGGTCAGGTACTGATGTTGAACATTGTTGTGACTATTTGATTGAGTGTTAGTGAGGTCAGGTACTGATGTTGAACATTGCTGTGAGGATTTGATTGAGTGCTAGTGAGGTCAGGTACTGATGTTGAACATTGTTGTGACTATTTGATTGAGTGTTAGTGAGGTCAGGTACTGATGTTGAACATTGCTGTGAGGATTTGATTGAGTGTTAGTGAGGTGGTGAGGTCAAGGACTGATGTTGGAAGATCAGTTCTGGATCCCAGAGGTATCAGTGGGGCTCCATCACTAGATCTTTTGGTAATAGAGTGTATGTACAGTTAACTGAGTAACATATGTAAGTACTGCATCATAAAGGAGACCACAAGTGACCTTTAGAATGCAATGCCAAGGTCAGTAGCCCTTTCACACATCATCTGGTTAGATGTTTGATTTGAAATCTCTCTGAAAAGTCAGGTGGTGCAACCAGTAAGTCAAATGGTGCAACCAGACCAGAGTAGCTGTAATAGCTGAAGTAGGCTGTTAAAAGATTCTATGGCAAAATATAAATATAAAGATATTATATGTACACAGATGCAGTTCTTCTTAAAGTTCTTCAGCGCCTGTTCAGAAACTGAACTGAGCTCCTCTCCGCTACACCTGCGTGGCCGCCATGCCCTTGGACTGTCCCGCTTTTACCACCACAGTCATTTCCCTGCAGTGAAACGTTAGCGTGATTTAAACTAATGAATAAAACTCGCTATTTATCTGCCGCGACGACATGAAGCACCTCGTTAATCGACCGCAGCCGTGATTGATTGACACTTCAGTGAGTTTGATTGACAGCTCTTGACTTCGTGTCTCATCAGGTCCCGGCCGAGATGCCCCTCCCAGGGGCGGGGCAGGGGGGCGGTCTCCATGGCAACCCGTCCGACGTGATGGTGAGAGCCTCCTGAGTTTGAGTGAACTGACTGTGTGACGGTGTCTGTGGTGAACGACAGAGAACAAAAGAAAAAGTGTAGAAGAACGCACTTCTTCTCCATCTATGGATCTATAGATGTTCCTAAGCAGTCTAGTGGGTTTCGTGTAGCACCTGGTTGGGAAAACTTGCATGATGGACCGAAACATTCCGAACGTCTGTTACCGAAACAGGACGTTTGACTTTCATGGCTGTTGCTGAATGTGAGGGAAACGGTCTGTTGCGTTTTCATTTGCTGCCTCTTTTAGTTTTGTGCTCAGTGTCCTGCATGGTTTGGAATGATTGATCATGCAGTTCTGATCAGTTTGGCTGGGCTGTAGTAGAAAGTTCTGGATTTTCTGACCCAAAATTCAGACTTTCGGTTAAAGGTTTGAAGAGTCTTTGGTATCTCATAGCAGCATATAGTCCAAATATAATCAATTACACATTCACAGTGTAGGAGGAGATTACTGTGATTGACTGACAGTGTAGGAGGAGATTACTGTGATTGACTGACAGTGTAGGAGGAGTTTACTGTGATTGACTGACAGTGTAGGAGGAGTTTACTGTGATTGACTGAAAGTGTAGGAGGAATTCACTGTGATTGGCTGACAGTGTAGGAGGTGTTTACTGTGATTGGCTGACAGTGTAGGAGGAGTTTACTGTGATTGACTGACAGTGTAGGAGGAGTTTACTGTGATTGACTGACAGTGTAGGAGGAGTTTACTGTGATTGACTGAAAGTGTAGGAGGAATTCACTGTGATTGGCTGACAGTGTAGGAGGTGTTTACTGTGATTGGCTGACAGTGTAGGAGGAGTTTACTGTGACTGACTGACAGTGTAGGAGGAGTTTACTGTGATTGGCTGACAGTGTAGGAGGAGTTTACTATGATTGACTGACAGTGTAGGAGGAGTTTACTGTGACTGACTGACAGTGTAGGAGGAGTTTACTGTGATTGACTGACAGTGTAGGAGGAGTTTACTGTGACTGACTGACAGTGTAGGAGGAGTTTACTGTGATTGACTGACAGTGTAGGAGGAGTTTACTGTGATTGACTGATGGTGTAGGAGGAGTTTACTGTGATTGACTGACGGTGTAGGAGGAGTTTACTGTGACTGACTGACAGTGTAGGAGGAGTTTACTGTGATTGACTGACAGTGTAGGAGGAAGTTACTGTGATTGACTGACAGTGTAGGAGGAGTTTACTGTGATTTACTGACAGTGTAGGAGGAGTTTACTGTGATTGGCTGACAGTGTAGGAGGAGTTTACTGTGATTTACTGACAGTGTAGGAGGAGTTAACTGTGATTGACAGTATTGGAGGAGTTTACTGTGATTGACTGACAGTGTAGGAGGAGTTTACTGTGATTGGTTAACCGTATAGGAGGAGTTTATTGTGATTGGCTGACAGTGTAGGAAGAGTTTACTGTGATTGGCTGACAGTGTAGGAGGTGTTTACTGTGATTGGCTGACAGTGTAGGAGGAGTTTACTGTGATTGGCTGACAGTGTAGGAGAAGTTTACTCTGATTGACTGACAGTGTAGGAGGTGTTTACTGTGATTGGCTGACAGTGTAGGAGGAGTTTACTGTGATTGGTTGACCGTATATGAGGAGTTTATTGTGATTGGCTGACTGTGTAGGAGGAGTTTACTGTGATTGGCTGACAGTGTAGAAGGTGTTTACTGTGATTGGCTGACAGTGTAGGAGGAGTTTACTGTGACTGACTGACAGTGTAGGGGGAGTTTACTGTGATTGGCTGAAAGTGTAGGAGGAGTTTACTGTGATTGGCTGAAGGTGTAGGAGGAGTTTACTGTGATTGACAGTGTAGGAGGAGTTTACTGTGATTGATTGACAGTGTAGGAGGAGTTTACTGTGATTGATTGACAGTGTAGGAGGAGTTTACTGTGATTGACTGACAGTGTAGGAGGAGTTTACTGTGATTGATTGACAGTGTAGGAGGAGTTTACTGTGATTGGTTGACCGTATAGGAGAAGTTTACTGTGATTGACTGTCAGTGTAGGAGGAGTTTACTGTGATTGATTGACAGTGTAGGAGGAGTTTACTGTGATTGGCTGACAGTGTAGGAGGAGTTTACTGTGATTGGCTGACAGTGTAGGAGGAGTTTACTGTGATTGGCTGAAAGGGTAGGAGGAGTTTACTGTAATTGACTGACAGTGTAGGAGGAGTTTACTGTGATTGACTGACAGTGTAGGAGGAGTTTACTGTGATTTACTGACAGTGTAGGAGGAGTTTACTGTGATTGACTGACAGTATTAGAGGAGTTTACTGTGACTGACAGACAGTGTAGGAGGAGTTTACTGTGATTGGCTAACAGTGTAGGAGGAGTTTACTGTGATTGATTGACAGTGTAGGAGGAGTTTACTGTGATTGGCTAACAGTGTAGGAGGAGTTTACTGTGATTGGCTGAAAGGGTAGGAGGAGTTTACTGTAATTGACTGACAGTGTAGGAGGAGTTTACTGTGATTGACTGACAGTGTAGGAGGAGTTTACTGTGATTTACTGACAGTGTAGGAGGAGTTTACTGTGATTGACTGACAGTATAGGAGGAGTTTACTGTGATGGACAGAAAGTGTAGGAGGAGTTTACTGTGATTGGCTAACAGTGTAGGAGGAGTTTACTGTGGTTGACTGACAGTGTAGGAGGAGTTTACTATGATTGACAGTGTAGGAGGAGTTTACTATGATTGACAGTGTAGGAGGAGCTTACTATGATTGACAGTGTAGGTGGAGTTTACTGTGATTGACTGACAGTGTAGGACTGTGTAATTCCTGACCTCACTAACACTCAGTCTAATCCTCACAGCAATGATCAACATCAGTACCTGACCTCACTAACACTCAATCAAATCCTCACAGCAATGTTCAACATCAGTACCTGACCTCACTAACACTCAATCAAATCCTCACAGCAATGTTCAACATCAGTACCTGACCTCACTAACACTCAATCAAATCCTCACAGCAATGTTCAACATCAGTACCTGACCTCACTAACACTCAATCAAATCCTCACAGCAATGTTCAACATCAGTACCTGACCTCACTAATACTCAATCAAATCCTCACAGCAATGTTCAACATCAGTACCTGACCTCACTAACACTCAATCAAATCCTCACAGCAATGTTCAACATCAGTACCTGACCTCACTAACACTCAATCAAATCCTCACAGCAATGTTCAACATCAGTACCTGACCTCACTAACACTCAATCAAATCCTCACAGCAATGTTCAACATCAGTACCTGACCTCACTAACACTCAATCAAATCCTCACAGCAATGTTCAACATCAGTACCTGACCTCACTAAAACTCAATCAAATCCTCACAGCAATGTTCAACATCAGTACCTGACCTCACTAACACTCAATCAAATCCTCACAGCAATGTTCAACATCAGTACCTGACCTCACTAAAACTCAATCAAATCCTCACAGCAATGTTCAACATCAGTACCTGACCTCACTAAAACTCAGTCTAATCCTCACAGCAATGTTCAACATCAGTACCTGACCTCACTAACACTGCATCGAATCCTCACAGCAATGTTCAACATCAGTACCTCACCTCACTAACACTCAATCAAATCCTCACAGCAATGTTCAACATCAGTACCTGACCTCACTAACACTCAATCAAATCCTCACAGCAATGTTCCTGTATGTAGTGTATAAAGTCTGTTACTGCTGCAGAAACTGTGTATTAAAGTGTTCAGTTGAGAAGAAGGCTCTTACTGAGTCTGGCTGTGTTAGGTAGCATGTGAGGAGCTCTCTGCTGTTTATGGTGTTATAATAAAGTAAGAAGCTTCTGGCTCTCGCTGTTAGAGTGATTGTTGAAGGTACATGTATAGAATGATTGTGTTAAGATGCTGTTAAGGCTGCTGTACAGCGTCCCGGTGTGAATCTATACAAACAGAAACGATCCAGAATAAAAGAGAAGGCCGTATAACATCTAGGACAAAGTTCCAGATCTTCAGATGCCTTGTGTTTGAAATCTGGCTGATTTAAACTTATAAACCAGGAGTGTTTAATTAGAGTCAGTACGGTCCAGTTAGAGGAGATCTCCTCAGGCCAGTCCAGACCCTCATCATCTCTAACGTGTGTTCTGATTCAGTGGTGTATCCTGTTTACTGAAGTAGTCTAGTATCAGCATCTTATACCATCAGCTACTGAAACACATCACACATACCGTTCAGTATATTTACTGTTTAAATGCTGAACTGAATCAATTATTTATAAAATTCTAATAAATGTTTTTTACTCACTTCAATAAAAACAAGAGCTAAATTAAACAAAGAGAACGCTCTGAGTTCACTGCGCCGTAGAGCCCGTATACCATAAAGACAAGAAAAGCTCCACCTCTTAAAATAAACACAGTCAAAATTAAATCATTCTCAATAGTTTATCAGTTTGGGTCTGTAGTGGTTAGTACGGTGGTGTAGTGGTTAGTACGGTGGTGTAGTGGTTAGTATGGTGGTGTAGTGGTTAGTATGGTGGTGTAGTGGTTAGTATGGTGGTGTAGTGGTCAGTATGGTGGTGTAGTGGTCAGTATGGTGGTGTAGTGGTTAGTACGGTGGTGTAGTGGTTAGTATGGTGGTGTAGTGGTTAGTATGGTGGTGTAGTGGTTAGTATGGTGGTGTAGTGGTCAGTATGGTGGTGTAGTGGTCAGTATGGTGGTGTAGTGGTTAGTACGGTGGTGTAGTGGTTAGTATGGTGGTGTAGTGGTCAGTATGGTGGTGTAGTGGTTAGTATGGTGGTGTAGTGGTTAGTATGGTGGTGTAGTGGTTAGTATGGTGATGTAGTGGTCAGTATGGTGGTGTAGTGGTCAGTATGGTGGTGTAGTGGTTAGTACGGTGGTGTAGTGGTTAGTATGGTGGTGTAGTGGTCAGTATGGTGGTTGTAGTGGTTAGTACGGTGGTGTAGTGGTTAGTATGGTGGTGTAGTGGTTAGTATGGTGGTGTAGTGGTTAGTACGGTGGTGTAGTGGTTAGTATGGTGGTGTAGTGGTTAGTATGATGGTGTAGTGGTTAGTACGGTGGTGTAGTGGTTAGTATGGTGGTGTAGTGGTTAGTATGGTGGTGTAGTGGTCAGTATGGTGGTGTAGTGGTCAGTATGGTGGTGTAGTGATTAGTATGGTGGTGTAGTGGTTAGTATGGTGGTGTAGTGGTTAGTATGGTCGTGTAGAGGTTAGTATGGTGGTGTAGTGGTCAGTACGGTGGTGTAGTGGTTAGTATGGTGGTGTAGTGGTTAGTACGGTGGTGTAGTGGTTAGTATGGTGGTGTAGTGGTCAGTATGGTGGTGTAGTGGTTAGTACGGTGGTGTAGTGGTTAGTATGGTGGTGTAGTGTGCAGTATGGTGGTGTAGTGGTTAGTATGGTGGTGTAGTGGTTAGTATGGTGGTGTAGTGGTTAGTATGGTGGTGTAGTGGTCAGTATGGTGGTGTAGTGGTCAGTATGGTGGTGTAGTGGTCAGTATGGTGGTGTAGTGGTCAGTATGGTGGTGTAGTGGTCAGTATGGTGGTGTAGTGGTTAGTATGGTGGTGTAGTGGTCAGTATGGTGGTGTAGTGGTTAGTATGGTGGTGTAGTGGTTAGTACGGTGGTGTAGTGGTTAGTATGGTGGTGTAGTGGTTAGTATGGTGGTGTAGTGGTCAGTATGGTGGTGTAGTAATTAGTATGGTGGTGTAGTGGTTAGTATGGTGGTGTAGTGGTCAGTATGGTGGTGTAGTGGTCAGTATGGTGGTGTAGTGGTCAGCACTGTCTCCTCACAGTAAGATGATCTGGGTTGGATTCCTGGTCTGGGTGGTTCTGTGTGGAGTGTGTATGTTCTCTCCGTGTTTGAGTGGGTTCCTCCGGGTTCTCCGGTTTCCTCCTACAGACCCAGACTAGCGGGATTCAGTGGAAAATAATGGATGGATGGTTATTTATCATTTAATTGATTCTTGCTGTCGCCACTTACTAAACTACCATCTGCAGCGTATAGTATTTCCTGCTTCCCTCCACACGTGATTACTGGATAAAATAACAAGTGTTATTGATTTGATCAGTGATTCTGAACCTGCATTGATTAATGATTTTATTTATTAATGTAAAGATTACAGTGTATTTTTTATTTTAGAGCTGGAGGAAGAGTTCACACTGTAGATGAATATACACAATATATACCTGTTGATTATCAGCCGGTACTGAACGCAGACGCTCGTGTTGTCTGTTTGTGTCTCACAGAGTTTTGCTGAAAACACGATGAACGAGCTGCTCGGCTGGTACGGCTACGACAAGGTGGAGTTACGGGACTCGGACGACATCGAGATACGCAACTATCCGGACGGAGAGATCCGGCAGCACATCTCGGTGCTGAAAGGTGAGCAGTGTTTACCTCCAGACCAGCACCAGCAACACTGCATCCAGTCCTGCTCAACCAGGCTGTCCAAACATACATTACACATACAGTGACTGGCCACTTTATCAGAAACCCCTCATTTGTAGATCCACAAAAACACCAGCGTATGTTGGGGTTTGGATGCTAGTGTGCTGGTGACCAGCTTAGACCAGTATGGAGTTTATGCTGGTCTGTGTCTAGACTGCTGGTGAAGAGACTGTAGCTCTTCTGTTGATGCACGGTTTGGGGTCCTGCGGTCGGGGGCTGACCAGTGGTGCAGGGGGAGAGAGGGGGCTGATACATGGCACAGCATCAGACGAGATACATTCTGGAACTGTACACCTATACAGCAGTGCTTTAAACCAGGTGTTTCTAATAAAGTGGCCAGTAAGTGGAAGTGCAAGGTAGATGTTTCTGGTAAAATGGCCAGTTAGTGGGAACACAAGGTGGGTGTTTCTAATAAAGTGGCCAGTTAGTGGAAATACAAGGTGGGTGTTTCTAATAAAGTGGCCAGTTCGTGGGAACACAAGATGAGTGTTTCTAATAAAGTGGCCAGTTAGTGGGAACACAAGGTGGGTGTTTCTAATAAAGTGGCCAGTTAGTATGAACACAAGGTGGGTGTTTCAAATGAAGTGACCAGTTAGTATGAACACAAGGTGAGTGTTTCTAATAAAGTGGCCAGTTGGTATTAATGTAAAGTAGATGTTTCTAATAAAGTGGCCACTTGGTATTAATACAAGGTAGGTGTTTCTAATAAAGTGGCCAGTTAGTATGAACACAAGGTGGGTGTTTCAAATGAAGTGACCAGTTAGTATGAACACAAGGTGAGTGTTTCTAATAAAGTGGCCAGTTGGTATTAATGTAAAGTAGATATTTCTAATAAAGTGGCCAGTTAGTGGAAATACAAGGTGGGTGTTTCTAATAAATTGGCCAGTTTATGGGAACACAAGCTGAGTGTTTCTAATAAAGTGGCCAGTTAGTGGGAACACAAGGTGGGTGTTTCTAATAAAGTGGCCAGTTAGTATGAACACAAGATGGGTGTTTCTAATAAAGTGGCCAGTTACTGGAAGAACTACCGTTTAGGTGATGTCCTTATTGTCCCATCCGTGCACACAAAGTGTCCCTGCGTTAGCTGGAAAGCGTTAGCATCTGCGGTGTTGACAGGAAAAAGACAGAAGACAAAGTAAAATTCCGAAACTCTCCTCACAGTCTTCCGGGGGGAACGTTCGGCTGGAGTTGGAGCTCCTGTCCCGGGTGTTACGCGGCCTGCGAGATGGCCCCGGTTAGCATATTAGCCCTACTTAAATTGTCAACTATCTTCAGCAGCTTGAAGAGACTGGACACAATGAAGACGCTAATCCGCCCCTCCTCCCCGAAGAAGCCCACCAGCCCCGTCCCCTGCTGTCACAGAAAGAAGAGATTTACGGAGCACCATGCCACGATGCTGTTAGCGACATCTCGCTCACGCAGCACGCTTGCCCCGAGATTGGCCCCATAATTACATTCCGCCATCGTACAAATCCACGGCTACAGATTACGATACTCTGCTATTGTTGGCGGACGAAGCTGGAAGTGGCGAGATTAGCGTCGAGACAATCAAACTTAATTAACTCATTTAGACTTAATCCCTATCAGCTCTCACGCACAGTCGGAATGACAAATGAGTTTCTGGAAATCTGCCCGCATCACATTTTGGGCTTTTAGCGTAGCCGCTGTGGCGTTAGCAGCAGGTGTACACGCGCCGTGAGAGCGAGTTCTACTAAATATTTATTCTCTGAAACGCTGGATTTGGTTCCTTCTGTTTGTTAGGTCAGAAAGTTGGACACATCTCGACTGCACGGTCCGGACTGCAGCTGGGACATAGCAGAAAACTCGGCCACTTTATTAGAAACCCACAGTTACAGACTGTAGCCTGTGTTGAGCGCTTCAGTCATGTCTGACCGCAGAGTTGCTCCGGGCTGAATATTTATTTTTAGGTGGTGGACGACTCTGAACTTAGCAGGGAAACCCCAGCAACTGCTGCGCCTACACACGCCAGCAGCGCACACACTACCATGTTAGTGTCACTGCTGGGCTGAGAATGGACCACCACACAGATCAGACCTGGACAACGGTGGTCCTGCGGTCAGAAACTGACCAATAATAAAAGCGTATGAGAGCAGCAGAGAGACCACACAGTGACATATACAGTGAGTGGACGCACAAGATTGGTGTTTCTAATAAAGTGGCCAGTTAGTGGAAGGTAGGTGTTTCTAATAAAGTGGCCAGTTAGTGGAAGTGCAAGGTGGGTGTTTCTAATAAAGTGGCCAGTTAGTGGACGCACAAGGTTGGTGTTTCTAAAAAAGTGGCCAGTTAGTGGAAGCACAAGGTAGGTGTTTCTAATGAAGTGGCCAGTTAGCAAAGCACAAGGTTGATGTTTCTAATAAAGTGGCCAGTTAGCAAAGCACAAGGTTGATGTTTCTAATAAAGTGGGGAGTAAGCGGAAGCACAAGGTAGGTGTTTCAAATAAAGTGGCCAGTTAGTAAAAGCACAAGGGTAGTATTTCTAATAAAGTGGCCAGTTATTGGAAGCACAAGGTAGGTGTTTCAAATAAAGTGGCCAGTTAGTGGAAGCACAAGGTAGGTGTTTCAAATAAAGTGGCAGGTTAGTAGAAGCACAAGGTAGGTGTTTCTAATAAAATGGCCAGTTAGTGAAAGTACAAGGGCGGTGTTTCTAGTAAAGTGGCCAGTTAGTGTAAGCAAAAGGTAGGTGTTTCAAATAAAGTGGCCAGTTAGTGGAAGTTAGGTGTTTTTAATAAAGTGACCAGTTAGTAGAAGCACAAGGGTAGTGTTTCTAATAAAGTGGCCAGTTAGTGGAAGTACAAGGTGGGTGTTTCTAATAAAGTGCTCAGTTAGTGGAAACACAAGAGGGGTGTTTCTAAAAAAGTGGCCAGTTAGTGGAAGCACAAGGTTGGTGTTTCTAATAAAGTGGCCAAGGCATAACTTGCATTGGTTGAGCTTCATTAACGTTAACAAACCTGTTTTCTTGTTTTCTGATATGTTGTTTGTTGCGTATCTGGAAAAGATAGATTAGCTAAATTTAGTAAACTCAGCCCGAAGGTCACTCCCATCCCGAGTTACACGTTTAACAAACAAATAAGTTCTGGAAGCTTCAGAGTCCAGAGAGCTGGTCTCAGTTTGGTTGTGCTCTGTGGACGCTGCAGTGGACTTGCTTCCGCGGCTGCTGTCCAAACAGCTGTTTTCTCTCTGCTTCTGCGTCCTTCTAGAAAACTCTTTGCCAAAAGCGTCCATGGCCGAGAACAGCGGCTCTCCTCCTCATGCCAACAGCTCCAGCTCCACCCCCACGCCGCGGAATGGCGTTGCCACAGAAACAGCCGCTAACCCCTCCTCCTCTTCCTCCTCCTCAGCGACAGTTGCCAAGGAGCAAGGGGGCCTGCCAATCATAGTGCCCCTGATCCCGCCCCCTCTCATCAAACCACCAGCAGGTAAGGCTTTACCCCTTCAGAGCGGAGCTGTACATTCAGTTTACTGTGTAACTGCTTAATGGAGTAATGACATACAGACACATTACATTTACACTGTATTTACTGACCACTCTATCAGCTCCACTGACCATACAGGACCTCCACTCACTGACCACTCTATCAGCTCCACTGACCATACAGGACCTCCACTCACTCTCCAATGTATCAGCGCCACTGACCATACAGGACCTCCACTCACTGTCCACTGTATCAGCTCCACTGACCACTCTATCAGCTCCACTGACCATACAGGACCTCCACTCACTGACCACTCTATCAGCTCCACTGACCATACAGGACCTCCACTCACTGTCCACTGTATCAGCTCCACTGACCATACAGGACCTCCACTCACTGTCCACTCTATCAGCTCCACTGACCATACAGGACCTCCACTCACTGTCCACTGTATCAGCTCCACTGACCATACAGGACCTCCACTCACTGTCCACTCTATCAGATCCACTGACCATACAGGACCTCCACTCACTGTCCACTCTATCAGCTCCACTGACCAATCTATCAGCTCCACTGACCACTCTATCAGCGCCACTGACCATACAGGACCTCCACTCACTGACCACTCTATCAGCTCCACTGACCATACAGGACCTCCACTCACTGTCCACTGTATCAGCTCCACTGACCATACAGGACCTCCACTCACTGTCCACTCTATCAGCTCCACTGACCAATCTATCAGCTCCACTGACCATACAGGACCTCCACTCACTGACCACTCTATCAGCTCCACTGACCACTCTATCAGCTCCACTGACCATACAGGACCTCCACTCACTGTCCACTCTATCAGCTCCACTGACCATACAGGACCTCCACTCACTCTCCAATGTATCAGCGCCACTGACCATACAGGACCTCCACTCACTGTCCACTGTATCAGCTCCACTGACCATACAGGACCTCCACTCACTGTCCACTCTATCAGCTCCACTGACCACTCTATCAGCTCCACTGACCATACAGGACCTCCACTCACTGACCACTCTATCAGCTCCACTGACCATACAGGACCTCCACTCACTGTCCACTGTATCAGCTCCACTGACCATACAGGACCTCCACTCACTGTCCACTCTATCAGCTCCACTGACCATACAGGACCTCCACTCACTGTCCACTGTATCAGCTCCACTGACCATACAGGACCTCCACTCACTGTCCACTCTATCAGCTCCACTGACCAATCTATCAGCTCCACTGACCACTCTATCAGCGCCACTGACCATACAGGACCTCCACTCACTGACCACTCTATCAGCTCCACTGACCATACAGGACCTCCACTCACTGTCCACTGTATCAGCTCCACTGACCATACAGGACCTCCACTCACTGTCCACTCTATCAGCTCCACTGACCAATCTATCAGCTCCACTGACCATACAGGACCTCCACTCACTGACCACTCTATCAGCTCCACTGACCACTCTATCAGCTCCACTGACCATACAGGACCTCCACTCACTCTCCAATGTGTCAGCGCCACTGACCATACAGGACCTCCACTCACTGTCCACTGTATCAGCTCCACTGACCATACAGGACCTCCACTCACTGTCCACTGTATCAGCTCCACTGACCACTCTATCAGCTCCACTGACCATACAGGACCTCCACTCACTGACCACTCTATCAGCTCCACTGACCATACAGGACCTCCACTCACTGTCCACTGTATCAGCTCCACTGACCATACAGGACCTCCACTCACTGTCCACTCTATCAGCTCCACTGACCATACAGGACCTCCACTCACTGTCCACTGTATCAGCTCCACTGACCATACAGGACCTCCACTCACTGTCCACTCTATCAGCTCCACTGACCAATCTATCAGCTCCACTGACCACTCTATCAGCGCCACTGACCATACAGGACCTCCACTCACTGACCACTCTATCAGCTCCACTGACCATACAGGACCTCCACTCACTGTCCACTGTATCAGCTCCACTGACCATACAGGACCTCCACTCACTGTCCACTCTATCAGCTCCACTGACCAATCTATCAGCTCCACTGACCATACAGGACCTCCACTCACTGACCACTCTATCAGCTCCACTGACCACTCTATCAGCTCCACTGACCATACAGGACCTCCACTCACTGTCCACTGTATCAGCTCCACTGACCATACAGGACCTCCACTCACTGTCCACTCTATCAGCTCCACTGACCAATCTATCAGCTCCACTGACCATACAGGACCTACACTCACTGACCACTCTATCAGCTCCACTGACCACTCTATCAGCTCCACTGACCATACAGGACCTCCACTCACTGTCCACTCTATCAGCTCCACTGACCATACAGGACCTCCACTCACTCTCCAATGTGTCAGCGCCACTGACCATACAGGACCTCCACTCACTGTCCACTGTATCAGCTCCACTGACCATACAGGACCTCCACTCACTGTCCACTGTATCAGCTCCACTGACCACTCTATCAGCTCCACTGACCATACAGGACCTCCACTCACTGACCACTCTATCAGCTCCACTGACCATACAGGACCTCCACTCACTCTCCAATGTGTCAGCGCCACTGACCATACAGGACCTCCACGCACTGTCCACTCTATCAGCTCCACTGACCATACAGGACCTCCACTCACTGTCCACTGTATCAGCTCCACTGACCATACAGGACCTCCACTCACTGTCCACTCTATCAGCTCCACTGACCAATCTATCAGCTCCACTGACCACTCTATCAGCGCCACTGACCATACAGGACCTCCACTCACTGACCACTCTATCAGCTCCACTGACCATACAGGACCTCCACTCACTGTCCACTGTATCAGCTCCACTGACCATACAGGACCTCCACTCACTGTCCACTCTATCAGCTCCACTGACCAATCTATCAGCTCCACTGACCATACAGGACCTCCACTCACTGACCACTCTATCAGCTCCACTGACCACTCTATCAGCTCCACTGACCATACAGGACCTCCACTCACTGTCCACTCTATCAGCTCCACTGACCATACAGGACCTCCACTCACTCTCCAATGTATCAGCGCCACTGACCATACAGGACCTCCACTCACTGTCCACTGTATCAGCTCCACTGACCATACAGGACCTCCACTCACTGTCCACTGTATCAGCTCCACTGACCATACAGGACCTCCACTTACAGACTGTAGTTCGTCTGATTCTCTGTATACTTTATTACTCTGTTCTTTAATGATCAGGACCCCCACAGGACCACCACAGAGCAGATACTATTAGGGAGGTGGATTATTCTCAGCACTGCAGTGACACTGACATGGTGGTGCTGGTGTGAGTGGATCAGAACACTGTGTCCACTCACTGTCCACTCTATTAGACACTTCTACTACTTGCTGGTCCACCTTCTAGATGTAAAGTCAGAGACAGTAGCTCATCTGCTGCTTCATCAGTGGTCACAGGATGAGTAGATCAGACACAGACTCCACTGAGAATCGTCCACTAACCAAAACTATCCAGACAGCAGTGTCCTGTGGGCGGCGTCCTGTGTCCACTGATGAAGAACTAGAGGAACACAAACTGTGCAGCAGCAGATGAGCTACTGTCTCTGACTTTACATCTACAAGGTGGACCAGCAAGTAGTAGGAGTGTCTAACAGAGTGGACAGTGAGTGGACACAGAGTTTAAACACTCCAGCAGCAGCACTGCTGTGTCTGATCCACTCACACCAGCACAACACACACTACTAACACACCACCACCACGTCAGTGTCACTGCAGTGCTGAGAATGACCCACCTCCCTATAGTATCTGCTCCGTGGTGGTCCTGTGGGGGTCCTGATCATTAAAGAACAGAGTAATAAAGTATACAGAGAATCAGATGAACTACAGTCTGTAAGTGGAGCTCCTGTATGGTCAGTGGAGCTGATACAGTGGACAGTGAGTGGAGGTCCTGTATGGTCAGTTGAGCTGATACAGTGGACAGTGAGTGGAGGTCCTGTATGGTCAGTGGAGCTGATACAGTGGACAGTGAGTGGAGGTCCTGTATGGTCAGTGGAGCTGATACAGTGGACAGTGAGTGGAGCTCCTGTATGGTCAGTGGAGCTGATACAGTGGACAGTGAGTGGAGCTCCTGTATGGTCAGTGGAGCTGATACAGTGGACAGTGAGTGGAGGTCCTGTATGGTCAGTGGATGTGGTGTGAAGGGTTTCCAACATTAGGTATGAGTCAGACCTTATATGCATAGCATGTTTAAGATCTACCCTAATATTTAGTGGAATCCACTTGTTCTTCTATCTGTGTATTGATTCTTGTGCTTCTGGCTTC